>SAYR01067860.1:0-467036 GCA_004382745.1 Argopecten irradians irradians | reverse complement strand
TCTATTGCCAAAATTGTGGTTCGTCTTACGAATCACAAAATTCCCTGCCAAAAACTCATGGCATACTTCGTTCAGTGTATACATATCCCTGACGTACACAGATAACCACCTTGAATAGTTTACATGGTCCAGCGCGGACATCCATGGGAGGACTTTGGACAGCGTTTCATAGTAGAGACTGAAGTTCCCTTCCCTGAAAGATCGTACAAACAAAAGTGCGTTCAGTTCACATGTGAAGTTATGCAACCAGTATTGGAACTGGGGACTCTTCTCTGCCATCTTCTTGCACCAGGTGTCATAATCGGATGGCTCTTCTTCCGAACTCGCGTTAACAAATTCTTAGGCAGTCTGAAGGAGAATATATAACGAGCACAGAGTAACCTTCTGTGCGCGTCTGGTTCTGGAAACATTTGATACTTTCAGAAATGTCTCAACAGTTCCCAGAGTTCCCATTGGCTTGTACAAGAGCACTCGTCCATCCAGACCCGTCCAGCCAAAATTTCAAGATATCCATTTCTATGTGAAGTCCCCCGATCATTACCACGTGTTTGTCCTGTCCGTAGATGTTGGGCCAGTTCCACGGAATTGTCTTGGCGATGGCGTGCAGAGGCTGAACAAATGCGATGACAGGAATCTGCCAAGGATTCAGTTCCCGGACGCACTTCTGTACTAAAGTAATCGAATGAAGAATCATTGCTACGGATTTGTCCTCATCATCGAACAGCGATAGAAGAACGGCTAATGCTGGGACGATTTCTCAGACGGGACCTGTCTGTGCGTGATACGCGAACAAGGATACTGCTGTTTCCTCGTCGATGTCGTGGTCACCGTTAGCCATCTTAGATACAGTCTCTGCCACCTATGATATATAGTATATTTTAACAGAATTAAAATATCTATCTGCTAATCAGATAATTGATTTTTATTTAGCAGCATAAAAACAATAACATGTCATAATATATTTTGTTTTGTTCAGTACATGAGTTCCTTACGACAACTTTCCATGTAGTTTTCCTCTGTATCAGTGATGTCCAAATTGTCTGGACGGTATAGGGGGTTTCGTGCAGAAAATAGATGGAGGGATGCTTGTGTACGTGGCTTGGAGACTTGTCAAGAGGCTCTTCGGTGAGGATGTGACGTAAAAAGGTTGTCTGTCCTGGCCTGATCTGTCGTTATCGGGGTGTTGGAAGATAGATATCCCGGTCCCTTGGAACGAATCTTTTGCTGTTGTCGAACTGGGGTTATTGTCTATATTATCGCTGCAGTGGTGAACAAGTTCTTCAGTGCGGGAGTGCATACCAAATTGTCCGTCTGGTAACATTGGCAAAGTAAGTTGGTAAAATCTGTCGATATGGCAAATATTCTGTCATAAGAAACTGACATTCCAAGATGGAACAGGGTATCGATGAGGTTCCGTTTCCCAGTCTGGCGATGAACCATTATACCGAGATAAACGGGAAAAGGCGTTTCCCTTCTCGCATGATGTCGCTGCGCGCCAGAACTTAGTTCCCCGCCCTTGAATGTATTATGCATCAGTATTTGTGAAACAGAAAGAGTCTGTCGCATCAGTATTTGTGAAACAGAAAGAGTCTGTCGCATCAGTATTTGTGAAACAGAAAGAGTCTGTTGCTAATATGCCTCTCAGTTGATATCAGGTCAATGCATCACCATAGGCCAGTAAAAATCTTGGCACTGACGATTTCTGACATCCATATGATGATATGAAAATGTGTGTTAAAACTGATTCCGTTGTCAAAATATCCTGACGTATATTTGATGATACGGCCCTCATCTTCATATAATTTAGGTCGTAGTCTTTTTCACAAACTTTGCGGACAGCAGCTCCTACATCATCCTGGAACACTAACAAAGTCCTTCCTTATGAGCCTCAATATCTGGAATATGAGCAAGAATTCTATTCATTAATCTGGTGCTATGTAGTCGTTTTTCGTGGGTCAACCCCAGTTGTTTTAGTTCTATCAATATACATTTTAGTTAATTCCAACATCTTGAAGACTGGGGCAACGTTTTCTTCACATCGGGAATCCTCTATGTAACTGATGAGTTCCGCAAGCTCTACTCCATGGATCGCCCGTTTATTCAATTCTGTTTCTGTAGTAATACCAGTTCCCATTCGCGAAGTCCTGTCGTATAAGGCTACCAAACATTTAGTATAATATTTGACTTCTTGAGCTACCAGGTCTCCTGCATTTAACTTTGCCAGAATAGCTAAATCTTGGAGCCTTGTAACACACTCGCGAACACGTTGATCGATAGCAAAAGTTGATGATTAGTGTTGTTGTGCAACTACAGAATTTTGCAACTCAAAAGAAACATGTTGATGCGCCAATGGTGGTTTTACATGACAGGCTTCTTCTGGTAGCTTTTTTCTCAGATGGACCATCAACTTCAATGTCTTTTTTCTGATGCCTTTTTCAGCTCGTTTCACCTTATTTGTATTGTATTTTATGTAACACGATCTATGCCATTTTATACATAACGACTGATTATAAAAATTAAGGTATCACATATATATAGTATAAACATATGTAGAACAAAACACTTTTTTTTTCTTTTTTTTTTTCATTTGCCGCTTCTGGATTGTTCCAGTGGCGTCTTGTACATAGTTTAAATAACTAAAACAGAATTGAATCATTAAATTAAGTAAATGCAGTTATAAAAACATGGGTTAATGCACAAAACAAATAATCAAAGTGTCTTTTAGAGTCACCATAACAATAAAATAACAGTTTTGGCGGCCATCTTGGAAAATGTACGCCATCACCCCACACCGGAAGTTACAAGTTGCCCCCATCGCTAAAATGAAAGAGTATACCATGAAGAACATTTGTGCCAAATTTGGTGCTTTTACCACCTTGTGCACAATTCTTCTGAAAATCTGTAGTTATCTGCTGGACTATACATAGGACATTAAGTTTTGTTTTTTGAACCAACACACAGAATGCTCTATCGTTTCAGAGAAAAAGTCGCACGACTCGTGGTAATTGAATATGAGATTTATTTCAGACGAATAAGTTATATTTTAAAGGCTAATACCATATGAAATATTTAAATGATAACTCTCACTAAATAAAACTAATATTAAACAACCAATTTTTGTGGGTTTTTTTTCATACACTCATTATTAATTCTTCAAAAACCTACCTCGTCTTGAAACTTCAGATCCGAGGAAGGAATTGACCTCTTCATTGTCGGCTCTGATAAGCTTGGCATCCATGCCTTCACAAAGCTCCTTTTGGGGAATTAAGTAGTTGCGAAGGTTACTTGAATTATTATTAATTCGAATAGCAGTAATAAACATAGGTTGCATTAAATCATCCATTTACTTTTAAAGGTGTCTTACAACATATAAGGGTTAAACCCCAACAATGTTTGCCACAGTTGTAGTATTTTAATATGTACTTGAATTACAACTATGATTTTAATTGTAAATAAATGAAATGTAGCATATAAGAATTTAAAATCAATAGATTTTCTTTTGATACAACAATTTCCAAATATTCACACTTGTTATTTTGTAATATTTTGATTTTTCGTATTAAAAATACGAATGGAACATTCTAACTTTATTTGTTTTACACTTGTAAAGCTAACATTGATAAGTTTTGTTTTCTTTCATTTATTCCATTATCTTAGTATTTATTTATTATTATTATTTCAATTTTGTTCTCTTAATCTCCCCGAAACGTCCCCATTATTTTAAACGTAATAATAACATTTATTTATCTGTTTCTTTATAATTTATATATATCATTTGTTCAAAACTGGTATCTCACAAAATACCAATATACTTACAGTATTTTCATCCAGAGATCTTGCACTATCAAAATAGTAACACTTGCGGTTGAAAGGCACCCATTCTTCAGAAGGACATACGCCTAGAATGATGGAATAGAAGCTGTTACACAATCAACACTACACATAGACATTCTGATCTACCAGAGTACTTCCCTCCGTGGCTTATAAAAAGGTAGCTGGGGCCGGTAAGAATTAAAGGATTGCATTTATTGGATATGTAAATGTAATCTGATGGCAGATAAATAGAATAGCGCCCGTTAGCGCCTTAAATTGTTATACATGTTGTGTTTTTAAATTTTACTTCCTAGGTTGAAGTTAAACATGATTTAGATGCGATTGAGCAATTGAATTTCTCGCTTGAGCCATTTAGTTCAATGTGATAAAAAAGAGTCCCGATTAAAATTTTAAAAGACAATAAAATTTCAATGTTTTTCGATTGCTTTTCAGTTTACTTTCAATTATTCAGAAATTTAAAAGATTTTTTATAGTTTCATTATCAAACTGGTTCATTCAACTACAACGTCAATTTTCCCGCGCGGATTAACATGGTGTCAGTAAACAAAACTCGCATCCATTTATGTAGATATTACTACACCATGTCTAGGCTGCATTTGTTGGCTCATAATGCAGGTCATGATTATCATTAGAGTAATGGGAGACTCTGTGGCAAAATTTAAATCTATAACGATGAAATAGATTCCGTCTTTCAAAGGCACAGTATTTGTGTTGCCTTTTTTGTTATTTTTCACTGTGTTCATTTGTGCCTTTCGTGTTCTGTTCCGTCTAGGTTAGCTAGAAACATAATTGATTTTTTTTACGTTTTTGATTATCTCCTCTTCATGCATTTCGTCTCATGAAATTTTTATGAGCTCATACACAGCTAGGCTTTCCCGAGTGTGTTCAGGCATTAAAACACAACGAAATGACAAATGTTGATGGATGGCAATTAAAATCTCAAATTAAAATTTAAACAAGAGGTTCTTTAGAGGTTACCCAACTTTACTTTGGATATATGGACAACAGATTATATTTACCTAGACGGTGACAAGTGGGGTCTCCAATTTTCATGTCTACACAAACTTCCGCATCTGAACAATCGTTCTGCAAACAGCCAACATTCCCCATCTGTAACCGTAAAATATCAAAATATGTAAGATTTCATCAGAACTACATCAATCTAAATCGCTTATTTAAATTCCCAAAAAAATACCGCTAGGCATAAACTAGCGAAACTAAAGTTTGCTTGTCCAGTGTGACACTTTTGAAATAACCTTGATCGAGATCTTATAAAAATATATTATTACATGTGTATCAAGTGTGATCTTATTTTAATCTGGGCTTTTATAAGTTTCCAAAAGAACAAGAAACACGAAACTCGGTGTTGTTGTTCGTTTTTATGATAAGAACTGTATTTAAAGTGAATAGTCAGTCAAAGAAAACCAGTATAAATGCGTTCATTGGCCTTCCAAAAGTTCTAACATGTTAATACGACGGTCAAGTTCTGCTTACGTTTCCCAGTTCTGACCATTGAAATAAAGAAAAGTTGAAAGCATTGAAAGCGAGGCTGGGTGGAAATGTAACCACGGACATAGTGAGGCGCGAGGACGTTTTAGAATTCCCATACTTTAAATTAATTTCTTCGTACGCAGACAGATTTTGGCGAGAGATTTTATTTTTCTATTGTGCACCCGAATAGAAAATGTTTGATAATACATGGGTATACACATACATCGAATTCAATAGGTATTGCAATCTTGTAATATTGTATGATTGATGTAATTGTTGAACATACACTGACACATATTTTTTAATCATTAAATTTTTTTTCTAATGAAATATGTCATAAATGCAATGATATGTCAGACTCACCTGTGCATTGTCTACATCTAATAGTAACGTCATGTTTCCTTCTTCAGCAGATACCATCATCAGATCACAGGTAAGCTGCTCATGGTCGTGGTGAATTTTTTCACACAGTCGGTATCGTTTACACATCTTCATACACTGTGCCAAACCAATGGTTTTCAGGTGAAGAAATGATTTGAAATATGCATTGGATTCCAGGTCGACGTGTTTATAACTGGTACAAAGGCTTATTGCAGTGGAGAAAAAATGTGAATTAAAAAATATAACAGCAGCTAGTAAACCTACGAACATGATATTATCGGAATATCAATTAACGAGCAAAATACGAACTTCAAACCCTCATATTTGATATTTACAGTGTATGTAGGCTAACATTATAATACTACTGAGTCCCTTCAAAACCATGCATCATCTACATTAGTTATCTACAACGCTACCTTACCATGTAACTGATTAGCAAAACTCATTGAACTTGTGTTCTATAAATAAATAATGAATGTACTGTCAATGTATGGAACAAATGATACAGTTATTATTTTTCGTTATTTATTATCTCTAATTTTTCATATAGCTGAGGACTTTGAAGAGATTTGCCACACATTTATAATATCTGTATTACCAAGTATATATCTAAATGAGCAAATATAGTTATGCAAAAACCTACTAAAATAATATTAAATATACAAGTAGGGATAAGTTATTAATGAAGACCGTGACTATACACGTTTTCTCTCATTACATGCTATCAGACAATATGTCTCGACCACGAGTTCGCGAGAGGTTTAAATTAGGCCAAAAATAAAATTTAAAAAGGTCTTGAAGATTGGATATGAGAAAAGGCATGCTCTCAGGCACATATGATGACTAATTTCAGTCATAGTATTCAAGTATTGCCGGAGATGTATGATATCAAAACAGCAATTTTGATTTTTCGCCTATATAATTTATCAGCGCCATTAAAACTAAAAATACAATATTGATTAATCGTATATTCAACGTTTGAAACTATGCAAAAAATGTCGATTTTCATGGTCAGATATAAGGAAATGGCGGAAATATAGCTCTGCGAATATGTTAATGAGTTCGTTTTACCATAATTTGTAAGATTTCAACGTATATATCGTTTGATGTAACATACGGATGGAAGGAATGACATGTTGATTGTCCTGTTCAGCTGGATATCTCGTATACATTACTTTATTCGTTCGTTCGTTTGTTCTTTCCGTTCGCTCATTATTACTTTTTTTTGCTTTCGATTCGTTTCGTTCGTTCCTTCCTTCATTAGTTCGATATGATGCGACAACAATACTATTTGTTCTCAATCAAATCAAGCTACATTTATCATTGCTGAATTTTGAATTTTGCATTGATCATGATCCACTGTAGATGTTATGGTAATGCCAAACGAAATTAATGCCACATAAAAACTCTCATCGTAGCACTGGTTAGTTTAAAGTAATACCTACATACAAGCCATAATTACAAGTCCATATCACCTCTGAATATCATAAAAGCCTTAAAGTACCTTCGTGAGGGATCTGTTCGAGTCAACGAATATATCCCTGATCTCTACACTATTAAAAGCATAACCTCCGTTGTGCTTCACGTCGCGTGTATACCTGCTACAACTAGGGATACTCACTGTCCCAAACACAGTAACACGAACACTACAGCATGATGATAATAAAATTAATGTTTATTGATCTGAGTCAAATTCGTCAAACACAACAAACCTTTAATAAGTACATTCTATTTATTATATATAAGTTATACCAAGGTCGCAACATCAACTTAATGAATGACAAACTAAAACGAATTCAAATTCCCCATAGGGGTTCCCTCCTGGTTGTCTACGAGCTCGTGCAATATAATACTTGTTGATTATTACCACCTCAGTTAAATATTATAAGACTCTTTCATGAGGATATGAAAGATATGGATTTCTCCCATACTTCACAGAGATATCCCGTGGTTGCTAGGGAAAAGATATCTCTATCTTACACAGTGGGGTGTAAGACAGCTTATACGCGCTAGACAATAACGTGACGTCATCAATACATGCGGCGTAACTGCGGCGCGCATTGTAGATGACGTCGTCAATTTTGACGTATAACGACGTTCCTGCGATCATGGCGCGATGAAAAAGCTGGAAAACAAGTGGAATTTCATCATTTTTTCTACTAAGTATGGGAGAAAAAGAATCTTACATGGGTCTGTGAAGTGGACAGGGATATCTCAACCCGAGTGAAAGATTTTGGCCGGTCAACCCGAGGCTTGCCGAGATTCTATTATTCAACCCAAGGGTTACAAAATGTTGTAAAACCCCAGGCTTGACATTTTGTCATCGTAAGGGTAGAAAATCCCTATCCTTATATCCACACCTAGGGAACTTCTTAGGTTTTGGCACGGATATTGGTATAGTTTTTGTAGCGATAGAAGTGAGCGCTTCAGTGAACGTTAAATTTATCCTCGACGAGCTCTTCGGTACACAAGTTTTGAAACTGAACCCAGTCCGCGATATGAAAATCCCAACGAGGAATGGAATCCTCAAATTCTGGTGACCCTATGTTTATGTAATTGGAAAGTGATCGCTCCCACAAAGATCATCGTTGACCCGCCAATCATAATCCAGAAGAATTGATGGATGGCACAGCGATAGATCAATGTGGGTAAACGAGTCAGAGGCAGGGTGTAAATATGTTGGGTCATTGGTGTTGGTGACATAAGCTCTTTTAGTTAATAACTTCTTCGATACGTCTACCTGTTTCATCAGTGCCTGGGGAGCCTAAGAGGCTATTATGACCATTAAAGTCACCCATGATACTATATGGTACTGGTAGCTGTGAAGAGTTGCATTTATAGCCGAATGTGTATGTTTGGGACGTTTAGATGCTCCACCACCGCCATACCACCTGATGCCCGGCCGCCTGTTGTTGTAAAATGTAAATTGTCTGAGATTGAGAATATCTTTTAGCTTCATTTCTTATAAGCAAAATAAAGATTGGTTCAATGTTTTTGTAAGACGAAGTAATTCTTCTATGTTTGCTTTAAATCTGCATAAGTGTCATTGTATAATTGTATTGGTCACAATCCTGAACCCTGGGGATAGCTCGCCGGGCTGCCAGGACTACTTGATGTAGGTTGTTTGGTGACTGTAAATGTGCTGTCATATCATACATATTCCTGCTAAGGGCAGGATCATCTGAAGGGAGCTTCAACAGCCTTACCTCGGTGGTTTTAGTCTGCTGCTGCTCCTGCGGTGCTGTGGTTGTTGATCGCTTGGCGTTAACAGCAAGGTTTTTTACGACCATACTCTAAATGTGGAACAAGTCTCGAAATAGCCAAAACACCCATGTTCAGTCTCAGGGTAACTTCGTGTAGTGTATACATGTCCCTGACGTGCACAGATAGCCACATTGTACCTATATTTTGATTATAACCAGAATACATTGATGATGGTAAGTATTTGAATAACAATTCATCGAAGAAGTCACTTTTACAAGTTCCAAGTGAGATATTTATCTAGGAACTCTAGCAATTGTTGTAACGAGGATGCCCTTGATCGCGAAAAACAATTGGAAAAGGAATAAGAACATAAATAATTAATAAAATTTTATTGTTTGGTGTTTCTTTAATATAGATTATACATCTGTTAACTGATTTGGTAGTTAATTACCTCCTAATATGTGAAATTAAAAATACATGTACCTGTCAAAAGGAAATAAGTATGAATTGTAAAATATAATATGTACCTCATTTTTATTATTCCTAAAACGTATGGAAGTTATGAATTTCATTTCCTAAATGCCGAAAAGTATTTAGTAATCATTGTGCCGATAAGCAGAATAGCGTAGGAATATGGTCAGATAAGTTCACAATGGGAATTTTGCACTAATGTACTTTTGAAAACCTATTTTAGGCCCTCAATATAGATGGTTTGACGTAACAAAAGCTATATCTGAACCTTTAATTGGCGTTGCGGTTTAGGAATATGGGTTTAACTCATTTTAGAACATCATTAAAAGTTCATCTAGAATCTTATATTTGTTCTCATTTTCATGTGTTCAATTCAAAGCACAAAATGTATCTCAAAATTCTATTGGAGTATTAGTATAATGCTATAATACAATTTTACATGTTGATGTAGAAGTCACAACAAACAACTTGTCTTAAAAACTGCTTAAGAATTCAAGAAAACGGAATAAATACATTTGTTATGCCCTTTGACTGAAATTATTTCAGCCAATTTGTATAAAAGATCATAAACTCTAAACGAAAACAATAGCAATAATTCTATCGTACCTTTTGACAGATACTGTTCAGTAATTTTGCATCAAATTTGTATTAAGCATAATGAATGATTGTAGAAAATTAGGGTAACATATGCATACACGTTTTATAAAGATATGCAAAACAAAAGATTTGTTTTACTTTTCTGTTTGCCGTTTCTGTGTTGTACTAGTGGCGTCTTGTACATTGTTTAAATAACAAAAACGAAACTGAATCACAAAAATAAGCAAAGGCAGTAATAAAAACCAGGGTTTATGCACAAAACAAAATGACTTTAGTCATCTATCTTTAGTATCTTCAACATTCAACATACACCGGAAGTTACAAATTGCCCACATCGCTAAAGAGCTTGCCATGAAGAACATCTGTGTAAAATTTGGTGCTTTTAACACCTTGTGCACAATTTGTCCGACTGACAACGGTGTTCCACAAGCAAAAAAAAAAGTATACTGAATCAGAATATTTTGTATGTATTCCAATACATTTGCCACGGATTTTGCTATATGACATGCATTGTACAGTCGTACAAACGTTACAATCGCGAGCAGATGATCAATGTCTATAGAATGCAAATAGAAAAATAATTAGGTGACCTATTTACTGTGCTGACTAAATCTGCACTGACATATGTATGGTATTACCTACACATTAAATATAGAGGTTCCCCAACAAGTGACTGTTGTTTATCATGTTTATCAAACTCGAGTTAGTTAATTTTCAAATTTGACAGTCTTGAAAATTTGAAAATTAACTAACGAGAGTTTAAATAAATATGATAAACAACAGTCACGCTTTGGGGAACTTATTAATCCCATTACTTATCTCTATATGTAAACCGTGGTGACCATTATCTCGTCTTCATTCAGGGAAACTCACCACCATACAATGTGTAATGATATCTTTCCGCCATAAAATATAGTGCCTTAATAGTGAACTAATATTCCATTATTTAATACTTTTAATAAGCATCTACAGTAAATGCAATGCTAGAGAGAATGTGCTATGAAAAGTAGCCTGAAGTTGAAAGCCAATCGGAATCAAGAGATCTTGGCATGGACCAATCAGAGGCGTCGTAGGTGTTTATGTTTAAACATAAATGACAACCAACTGCTATGGAATTTATCAAATGGTTTATCCATTGTGATTTAGTAGCCTTTTCCGATCATTCAATGAGGCAGCAGGCACAATTCTAACATCATACTTGCATCATATTTTCTCTTACAACAAACTTAAATAGCTTAAAAACACTTGCTTTGAACATGGAAAATCCAGAAGATACTTAGTTGATAAAAAATATCAATGACCCAGCAAATGTGACGTTAAAATGTAATAATCTAAATTGGATCTGACAAAATACAAATCAAATGCTAATCATTACTCTAAAGCTTTGAAATGGTTGAAAAAAATGAATATTTTCATGTCAATAACCGTGAAATAAAGATTCCAAATTTAGTCTCCTATCGCGATCTTGCAGTGGGACAGCAGGCATAATTCTAACATCCTACCTCAGTGAAGATGTTGCTTGAAATTAAGCTCATAAAACAAGTCTAAATAATTCAAAATCCTTCTTTAAGCATGGGAAAACAGCATATACTTAATGTACAGATATTACCATTAATTAAATATGGCCTAATTTAGGCACGTGACCTAGCCAATGTGACCCTAGGATGTAATCATCTTAAGCAGGTTATGTCAAGATCGTTATGCAGTACTAAACATTAATTTCAAGCTATTAAATCTTTGAAAAATCCTAGTTTTGAGCAAAAATATTTAAGTTCTTAATGCTAAAATTGAATAAATGGTTTACTAGGTCATTGTGACCTACTTTTTGAACTTTTCATCATTTTTCTGAACTGAACCTCACAAACATAATATTTACAGGCAAAAACTGCAAAAAAACGTTATCTTTAGTTAATTAGGACTTAAACAATGAAAATGTGAATGTTCACCCTTTGACCTTTGACTTCTGCAATTACCATGAGCGCAGAGAAAAATAGGATATTCTGAAGAGTATCTTCATGGAAAATATTTTGCTTATCACTGAGTGGCCGTTAAACGGCCCAAAATGATGCCACTACTTTGACAATTTTTGTTTTTGTCCACACAGTTGGAATTACTTCCTTGTCCCATATAAATAGAAACAGATAGAGAGCGAGACATTGATTATACAAATGTTTGATTTAATTATAAAAAAATGTATACACATTATAATTGATTTTAAAGTGAATAGTCGGGCAAAGAAAACCAGTCTAAATGCGTTCATTGGCCTTCCAAAAGTTCTCACTTATAAATACGACGGCCAAGTTCTGCTTACGTTTCCCAGTTCTGACCATTAAAGTAAAGGAAAGTTGAAAGCATTGAAAGCGAGGCTGCGTGTAAATGTAACCACGGACATAGTCAGCCGGGAGGACGTTTTAGGATTCCTATACTTTAAATTAATATCTTCTTTTGGCGAGAGATTTTATTTTTCTATTTCATAAGAAATTATACTGGATACATTCACACCATTTTTACCGACTTTAGCCATCCTTGCCCGACTGTTCACTTTAAGGCAATATGCAAAACGCTGTCCTTGCACAAATACATGTACGATCATATTAGCTAGATTCTGCATCGGTACACTTTTTGTTTGTTTGTTTGATTTAATAAACGTTCTATTAACACTCTGGGTCATGTAAGGACGGCCTCCCATGTATGCAGTGTGTAGCGTGTGTGAAATGCGAGGTACGTGTTTTGGGAAAATGCGGTATGTTCATGTTGTGTCTTCTTGTATAGTGGAACTGTTATTCTTTTATAGTGCTATATCACTGAAGCAAGCCAGTGCAACACAAGCAACATATCCCACCCGGTCACATTATACTGACAAAGGGTAAACCAGTCGTCCCACCTCCGTTATGTTGAGCGCTAAGCAGCAGCAGTAACTACCATTTTATAGACTTCAGTGTGTCTCAGTCAGGGGACAGAATTCAGAGCCTACCTCACAGGGGCGAGCGCTGAGCCGAAAGCCAAAAGTGATGTGGTGTTAAGGGAATCGTTAGCAAGAAGAAAGTAACTTAGGAAGAAGGGAAAGGATAAGATCATATTTTATTGCATTGTACGAACATGCAATATGGGTAGCAGGTACAGTTCTAACGCCCTACCTGCGGGTCCAGCATTGGTACACAAATGGTCATCAATATTAGTAGCACAGTCCATACACTTATCACATAGGTTTTCCATAAAATGGATGAGGCCAAACCCGAAGGACATAACTAGGGCTTCCAGTCTATATCATCAATCGGTTATATTTTGATGAAATGTTGGCTATTACATATCACCTCACCGATTAGTGTATCATATCAATTAACAGCCATTAGTATTAAAGACCAGGTTCACGTAACCCAGACATACTGAAGCTACGTACGTATCATCTCACACAATGTATGTGTTGGAATATTACGTCCTTCCATACATATATCTCATATACTCGTGTTCGATATAGCCATGTTCCGATCTGGCATTGTGTGAAAGAAATAAGTTATACTTTATTTACATATTTTAAGAGTTCTTGAATATTCATAACTTCTGAATGATACAATCCCCACCACTTATCTGCACATTCTGACAATTGGAGATATTCACAATTTTGACAGATTTTATCAGTCTTGATATAGTATTGCATTGTTCTTCAATAACCAGATTTAATGATGACTTCCTGCGTTCACGTCGAATTTTCTTCTGCTTGGAGCATTCGCCCTCACAGGTAAGTTTGCCAACATGTGCAGTTTTCTTATCAGTCATGTTTTCAATTTTCTGGAATGTTTCGCTTGCATCCTTCACTAGTATCTTTCGAGTTTGGTGAAGATTATATGATCCCTTCTTCCATTTTCTTGCAAAGAGACCTTTCGATGTTTGAATGTTGGATTTCTGTTTCACTCGTCCTTCTGCAGCTTCCAAACAGCTCATATCACTAACTTTATTCCTGGCTTTCCATGTGGGTTTTGTCTTCGTTTTTTGTTTAACCCGAATGCTAGACGAATCTTTTAATTCTTTGCCATTTTCATCTTCGGCTTCTGACACATAACTCAATGTCATTGATCTTGATCTTGAGTTAAATTGATGCTCATAATGTAAATATTCATCGCATGAAGTATTGAACAGGTCTGGTTTCGATGATCGTTTGGTAGCCATTTTGGAGTTCTGTGTGGTATTTTGACTATAATGATGCATCTAAAATAAAAGGATCACAAACAATTTATTAGAGCGATCAAGAATATTGTTTACCTTATTTCTTAAAAGAGATAGATTGTATCTATTAACCATTCACATAATGGACATTATGGGTACATTTATTTCATTATGGATATTTCAGTTCAGGGAAAATTTGTGAAATTCGAGCGTAATTTATAAAAAATTCTACATTGTCATTTAATGAACAAAACTATGACCCCAGACATTTCAAGACTAAATAATGATGCTCTTTCAAAGAGTCCTAATTACTTTTTAAGAGTTGAAAAATTTTTGATATTTGTTTTGGTACAAACGATCACCTTTGTTCCCTCGACTCTCGAATTGTCTATGTGGCAAACCTTATTGGATCGCCATGGCCGTGTTGACTTTGGTTTAACCTGCATACTGTTGGACATTTTCGATTCTATGACATCTTTGCTATCTCCTGTATGCATAAACACCATTGACTTGGCCTCAAAAAGACTTTCGTTTGAAACATGTGTGTAGTGTTCAACATCTCGAAGGTCTGGCAGGGATAAATGTTTTGAAGACATCTTGTAGTTAAAGTGGAGTCGGCTGTCTAGAAAAAAAAAGAACCTAAGAATTATGAATTCAGTAAATCTATAACCATACCAATTGTCATATAGATACATTTATCTCGCAACTGATATTTCAAATCGATTTCACAATGTTGGCACATGCAGCGTGTTCAACTTCTCGAATGTCTGGTAAGGATGATTGTTTGAAAGCCATCTAACGGATATTGTGCAAACAGACTGTATATTAAAACGATTTTAATAGACATTTGATAATTACGATAACCAATTTCATTATACACTGCGGATAGTATTGATAATCTTTATGGCTTTGATGCCTGAAAAAAAAATTAAGGGGTTTATTAAGTTAAGGTGGACACAAACGTTGTAAGACCCATTTCTGGTACATGCGTGCACACACCCCTGCGGACATCCGCTTTTGACATTGAGACAATTGAGAATTGAGATCTACCTAGTCTTAATGTCATCATCCCTTCATATGTATCTGTGTGGCACGTGACTTAAGTCGATGACCTAATTTAATTGTTATATAACGTACGTCATCAAAATGATTTAAATTGCAAATATCATTGCTGTGATACAAACTAGGGAAATGTTTACTTTGTATCATAGAAACGTTTTTATGTAAGTCCCGTAAGTTAAAAAAATATGAAAAGGGTTATTTTTTTATTTGTGAATTTCATAACCATATATACTGCATCTCAATAACACGTAAATGATAATTAAAATAACATTTTAATGTACTTTATACATGCTAGGAGTTGTCGTTAAACGTAATCGTAAAGTAAGCTTTATGTTTAAAAGTCATTTTAAATTTCGCGGTTTTTTCGGTGATACAGAAGGGGGAGATGGGTAGGAGATTTATAATAGTCATTACGCATGCGCATCAGAGCTGCGACAGAGAAACAAAGAAAAGAAGGACGTTTTTCAAGGTCAGTCAGTTTTTTGATTTGTTACGTTTTTAACAAGTTGAATTGAAAGAAAATATGGAGAGGATATCGGTGCTTATTATGGGTCATAGTTTCGTGAGACGTTTAGAAGGTCAGATGTCAGGGTCGTGGTATAACCTTGGTTTTGATGAGTCATCAATGGCGATTCATTGTTGTGGTCGGGGTGGCGGTAAAGTAGGTCACCTTCTACAGTCTGATATGTCTCGAGCTCTCGCGCGACATCGACCCGCTGTAGTAGTGTTACAGATAGGTGGCAATGACCTTGATTCACCTTTGTGCGAGGATTCTTCTGGGCGATTGGCTAGAGATATATTTTCGATCGCATCATGGATGGTCAGTGGATTTGGGGTGGCCAGTGTTGGTGTTATGCAACTCATGTATAGGTCTAAGACCCGTCACGCACCAGTGGATAATTATAATAGTGCTGTGGATGTGGTGAATGCTAATTTACGGACATTGTGTGCGGACTCTAGTGATTGTTTTTTCTGGCGACATAAGGGATTAAAGACTGGGATATTCTCGTGTCTGAGCCAAGATGGCGTCCATCTTTCGAGGAAAGGGTCTCGCAAGTATATTCTCTCGGTGCGTGGGGCTGTACTGAAGGGCAAGTCATTGAGCGCTTCGCGGAGTGCCATATAAGGTAAGCGTGCCCTCATTAGCATAAATCATGCGGGACGGCACTTCCGCCCAGGTCATGTATCGGTTACTCTCGTCTATCGAACATTAGGCTAGTGCTGCGATTAATATCATTGTATAATTAACTTCAATTTATCACAGTCTGAGACTTATTAAAAGGTTGAGTGTTATATAACTTTATATATTAACAATGACATTCTTTAATTGTTAAAGTTCAAGGTTAAGTTATGTGCAATTTGTTTACGTCACATGTCGTCTATATATACATTGTATTGCACGGGTCAAGGTTACTACATAGAAATTCTTTGTTTACGTTTGAGTGTTAGCTTGTTTAGCATTCAATAGGTTACGGTCTAGCGGTCACTGTCAATTTTACTTCTCTCGCTCTCCTAAGTAAATATTTGGAATATTGTTGTTTTCCCCTTTGACATAGATTGTGATTTGTGTTACGATTTGAAATGATTTTAGTTAATTTTTAAGTATGTACAGGTGAATGGTGAGTATATTGCCTTACATCATGGGTATGTATATATAGGTAAATGTTGAGTACATCTAAGGTGTGTACAATTAAATATTGCCTTACATCATAGGTATGTACAGGTAAACTGAGTACATCTAAGGTGTGTACAATTAAATATTGCCTTACATCATAGGTATGTACAGGTAAACTGAGTACATCTAAGGTGTGTACAATTAAATATTGCCTTACATCTCAGGTATGTACAGGTGATCATGAATGGCGAGTACATCTAAAGGTGTACAACTTAATATTGCCTTACATCACAGGTATGTACAGGTGAATGTTGATTACATCTCATGATCAGGTGTGTACAATTATATAAATATTTTGTCTTACATCATAGGTATAAATCATTGAATTTGCAATTTTTAACAATATGTTTATGTATTGAGTACCAACAAAAAGGTACCACCATATATAGTACTGATTACATTACCAAACAGGTTGGTAATTTGGTGCTTGGTTAATGCATAAAGCACCTATCCTAATATGATATAAGGGATACATATTGCAGATTTCAACTCTTACACAAGGTGGTTTCGAGTAGTAATATGTATCGGGTGTATTATAGGAAATATTCACAATCATATCAAGTTTCGAACAAAGGTTTTTCTTTATTTATCACTTATTTTAGATATGGGTCCAATAAGACGCCTACCAAGGCGACAGGCAGCCCTAAACAATAGGGCTGTCAGAGTTCATGAAAGCCAACAGGACACTGTGGAACCAAACTCAACTGTAAATGAATCAAATTCTGGACAGTCACAATTTCCTACCGCAAGAGAAATAGCATTGGAATTAATGCAGCAAATGTTGGAAAAGGGTGTGGCAACTGTGTTGCCTGGTGCCACATTGCCTTCATTACATACAGTCCATAGTAGAGCACCACCTTCGGCCGCACTGGGGGCACCACCTGTGGTACCAACTGCTGCGACATCATCATCAGCTGCTATCGATGCACCACCTGTGGTACCACCTACTACACCACCTTCGGTAGTCCAAAGTGCTCCAGTTGTACCAATGCCTACGATGCCTCCATCGGCTGCCTTGGAGGCACCACTTGTGGTACCAATTGCTACATCATCTCCTCCCACAAACCAGATGTCTGCAACACCTGTAGTACAATTGCAGGATGAGACTGTTAATTTGGTAGTTTCGCCATCTTGTAGTATCCAGCCACCATTACAGTCTTGTTAACAACATGACAGGTGCGACTAATAATGTGTCGCCTTACAGCAGCATCTCCTTACCTCTGGGGCTAAACTTAGATACAAAAATTGTGTCAAAAATTCATAGCCATGAATTTGTTGACTTTGGGAATTTGCTTTTACCGGCAACAAAAACAAAAGAATGCCAACTACGGCTTCAAGGAACCGAAATTTCTGTCGTTCCAAAACAAAAGCATTTTCAAATTCGAACCATTGAACAATGGCTTCAAGCTTTCCATATTTTTACATCAGTGTACATCCAGAGCCATGCTCACCGAATAGCTAGTCTACTAAAATATGCAGACACTATTCAATCACTTGCCCGGAGGTCAGGATTTGCTGCTGCAATCTTTTATGATTCACAGTTTCGGTTACTCATGCAACACAATAGTAATATGGCATGGGACGTAATCAACCAGGAGTTGTATTGACATGCCCTGGCTATAAGTTTGAAACCTGTTCAAAGACAGGTGCCCTTTCCATCAACCCCAGCCCAACCATATGGTAATGGAAACAAAATTAAAGGTCGGTGCTGGGAATTCATGCAAACCGGTTCATGCAACTATGGGTCACAGTGCAGGTTCCTTCATGTCTGTGCCAAATGTGGGGGTAACCACCACGTCAGACAATGTAGGGTGCAGGGCAACAAACACCAAAACAAATCAGCCATTAACCCAAATAATGGGACTTCACCAAACACTCAGGGCAACACCGGGACCTCCCAAACAAACACCTCGGGCAGACAAAACGCCTCAAACAATCCCAGGGGTCGTCCGGGAAACAGTTCATAACCTTCCTACGCCAGTAAAGTTTGATATATTAAAACAGTATTTGGGAGGGTATGACTCTGATAGATTGATGAGCTTACAAAAAGGTTTTGAAAAGGGATTTTCATTACAACATCAGGGCGAAAGAAGCTTTCGTGAATCTAGAAACCTCAAATCAGCAGAACAAAATCCTGTTATTCTGAAACAGAAAATTGACAAAGAAGTATCACTAGGTAGGATCGCGGGGCCTTATGATTCTCCTCCATTCACAAATTTTCAGGTATCTCCTTTGGGTTTAGTTCCTAAAAAAGAGAAAAATGAGTATAGGCTTATACATCACTTATCCTACCCTAAGGGATCATCAATAAATGATGGGATTTCTCCTGAAGATTCATCGGTTCAATATCAGTCAATATCAGATGCTATTGGTTTGGTTAAATATTTTGGGACTGGGACATTACTTGCCAAAACTGATATTGAGAATGCCTTTCGTATTCTTCCCATATCCCCGAATGATTACGAACTCTTGGGTATGAAAATGGGTGGGAAATATTACTTTGACAAAGTTCTTCCGATGGGCTGTTCTATATCCTGTAACCTTTTTGAACAACTCAGCACAGCTTTGCAATGGTCTATGTCCAACCATTTTCAAGCTGCAGGCGTAGTGCATGTACTAGATGATTTTTTATTTGCCGGTCCCCCAGATTCGGATAAATGTAAAAATGATTTAGTGTCATTCCTTGCATTATGTCAAAGGGTAGGTATACCCATCAAACATACCAAAACAGTACAGCCTACAACTGTCATAACTTTTTTGGGAGTTGAAATCGATACAGTTCAAATGGAGGCACGTTTACCACCCGATAAAGTTGAGAAAATTAATTCACTTTTGTCAGCTTTTGGTTCACGCAAAAAAGTTACACTTAAAGAACTCCAATCTCTGATAGGCCTCCTCAATTTTGCATGCTGTGTAGTACTTCCAGGGCGCCCTTTTTTACGCCGCCTCATCAACCTTACCAAAGGAATAACTAAACCATACTTTCGCATTCGTTTGAATACAGAAGCAAGGTTAGACATTCGTGCTTGGCAGGAATTCATAGCATCCTTCAATGGGGTTTCTCTTATCTTGGCAGATAGATGGGAAACATCAAATCATCTTCATTTCTATACTGATGCTAGTGGACTAGGTTTTGGGGCCGTTTTTAACGATAAGTGGTTTTATGGGGAATGGCCGTCAAACATGACCTGTCATCATATAACTATTAAAGAACTTTTCCCTATAGTCATAGCAGTAGAAATATGGGGCGACGATTTGAAGAACAAATGCATACTGTTTCACAGTGACAATGCAGCTGTTGTTTCTATATTGAATAAACATACAAGCAAGGACTCAGTTGTCATGAAACTTGTACGTAGACTAGTTGTTAAAACATTACAGCTGAATATCCTATTCTGTGCAGAGCATATAATGGGTAAAAGAAATATCTTGGCAGATTTTTTGTCTCGATTGCAGGTTCACGCATTCAAAGAAATAGCTCCACACATGACGAAAGACCCTGTACCAGTCCCACCTCATCTGTTGCACATTTGATTACAATAGTGCAACATCTCCTGATGACTGCAATAGCACCCCAAACCAGAAAAAGCTACATGAGAGCTTTCAGTCAACTTCAAGATTTCGCTAGTACACATTTTAATTCTATAGCTTGCTTACCAACTAAAGTGGACCTGCTGGTCTATTTCATTGCTCATATGTATAGTGAGAACAAGTCTTCAGCAACCATTAAGTCTTATGTTGCTGCCGTAGGGTACATTAATAAGTTAGCAGGCTATGTAGACCCAGCCCAGTCCTTTATTATCAAAAAGATTTTGGCAGCCATTCAAAGAGGAACATATCAACCAGACTCTCGTTTACCTATTACTCCAGATATTTTGCGGAAATTGGTTGGGGCATTACCTAAAACATTATTACCACAATACCAACAGTGTATGCTACGAGCAATGTATCTTTTAGCTTTCCATGCCTTCCTGCGCGTAGGTGAAATGACAGTTAATACGTTTAGTTGTCATACATTGCAATATAACGACATAGCCATTATTCCAGATTGTCTTGGCCATCCAATCAAAATAGAAATTACTTTTAGATCCTTTAAAAGCAATTGTGATATACGTACAAATGAGGAAAGATAACCATAACTGGATAATGAACGTGTTTTATGATTTCACTGTTTCCAAGGAACTATCATATGCTATGCGCTTTTGTGACAGTGTACCTCATCAAAGTGCACAATTATCTACATATGGATGATGACTCGATAAACTTTTGAGAATAAAGGAACTAACATATTCATGAAAAAGGTTACACCATTCCATCCAACATGGTTTGAGTATGTTTCTTTGGACAGATACATCTGCAGTTAGCTCGGGCATAGGGTCGGAGCTATTTTTTGCTTAATATTGAGACTAGTTGAAATTTTATTTATATTTCTTGTTCATATGTTCAAATGATAAGAAAGATTGTCGTGAGGGCTTCGGGTGGGGTAATGTTGTTGCAGAACAACATTGTGGCGTTTTTTATCCCCACCTAGAACCAAATGATGTCTTGTGGGGTCAATTTGTTTTTATATTGACTTGAAAAGTAAATATCTTCAAGTCCGGCGTTTATATTTAATAAACAGCCAATTTCAATCAGAACAAGTCTCTGCTTTGTTTTTGCATGTATTTGGTTCAACAAGCTCGCCCTCACGACGGTCATGTATAAGTACACGTGAACCGTTGTGTTGAAAAAAACGCAAGCATGATACGACGTATGACGAAGGTATCAGATCATCTGTAATTTTGCTTCATACATTTATATTTACACTTGCTAGGCTTGTTTACTATACGCAAGTACTATCCGATTTTGTTTACCATAACTGCATGGTAACATTGAACTTTGAACTTGCGTATGAAAATGTTCTATGCAACGTAAAGGGGCTACTTTTTTTAAAAAGAAACACATGGCATTGTTTACATTTTGACACAACATTACGTATATATTGTTGTTTTTCATAGAATTTTGGAAAAATGTAAACAATATATATATATATGTATTATATTTATATCTGATACAAACAATTTTTTAATTACCAATCTATAAAGAAACCAGGAAAAAAACTCGACCGGGGCGACGTGCAGTGCTTTCATTTTTGTTAAAAATGATGAATGTCAAATGTAAACATTACCTCTGTGTCTGTGTTCGTCCTACGATCGAGTCCTTGGGTTTGACGGGCGTGAGACCCTCTGACAGAGGTCAGTTATAAACATATCCTCCTGTCTTTGTTCTTTGAGAATTTAATTATGTGTAGGTCTATTATAAAACACCGATCCACGTGTTGACAGTTATGCGTCACCACAAATACATTGTATCCATCGATCACAAGTGAAGTTGTTCCATCTATCGATGGCTATGGATCTAAGCGTAGATTATATAATCACATGGCTCCCAAGGATGTAATATCGTCAAGTCAGACGACAATCTCAAACACATTGAGCTACTTGAACACTGGTGTTTTGACAACTTCGGCAAACTCCAGTGTGTAAGCGTGCGTCAGCTTCGCCTCGCTGCACAATAACGGTCACCGAGTTCACACATGTGGCCGAGTACAAATACTTTACGTTATTACGCTATATATTAACTTTTAGCAAAATTGAATATATATTTAAAGGTCTGTTCTTATTAAATAAAATTATCTCTGAAATTTACTTTGTTTATCATGTTTATTTTACACTAAAATATTGAACTTTTTAGTCGTCGCGGATGAATAATTTTATCTTACGTGAAGAGTCATCATTCGCTGTTCAATTGAGTAAGCTCCTCCCACTTTTGACCAACTTCTATTAAATAATTACGTCACTTTCAAATGATTACATAAAATATAAATAAAAAGTCGTGTGAGTGTAAATATAGGGATTGGATTTCGCTTTTATGTTAACCATGCTTGTATGGAGCATTTCCTCTAAGAATATATTTAATATTGGGTGCTAACGCGCCCCATAGAATATATTCTTAGAGGAATTGCTCCATACAAACATGGTAAACATAAAAGCGCAATCCAATCCCTATGTATGACACAGTCATGATCGGTTACAGGGACGATTTAGTCAAAGAATGCATTGAAATTTTGATTTTCATTGGAAATATTCTAAAAAAAGTAAGCAAATAAAAAGTATTTGTTGAAGTTGTTCTAATGTCATACAAACTTATAGACTTCGAGTCTAATAATAACATTATTATCTGTGTTTAATAATATAACACCACTTTGGGAATTTCCGTAGTGTCTTTTCACTTTGGCGTGCGAACAATTTCAAGTGGTCTCACCTGGACGACGTACAAATATGCGGCATGCACGATCTTAGTAGGGGGTGGGGTGTGGATTTCAGAAATACGAATTTTATTACAGTAGACTCATTTTTTTTCGGATCAGACGTGATCGCTATCAATTTCCGTGATTATTATTAAAACCAAGTTTGTGCCAAAACTTTTATTAATTAGATATCGCATTATTAAGGGCAGATTGGTAAAGAAGCTTATCATTTATCACTATTTATACAGCCCTTGGTCATGTTAGATAATCCGAATAAACTGATAACAGACCAGGTCTATAGAAAGGAGTTGGACCACCGCCAAAGTTATATACATGTGTATGTATCTTCGATCGACAGATTGTGAGTGGGGGTATGTTATAAGGCATTAGACTCTAAAGATTTATAAGACTCTAGGATAGGAATATTCTACCAAAAATGTTGTTTAAAACCCGAGGCTTGCTTTCTTTATTTTTCTTCCAAACCTCAATTTTATATTGCGATTTTACACTTATGATATCATCCCCGAACCCCCATTGGCACTTCGAAGCGGCGAATCAAAATGGCGGATATAGCTTACATGCCTACGGCAGACCCATAGCAACCTCTGACGTGCGTACTGGTTATTATGTTTCTGAACTTCCGGGGCCAGCTATACTAAAAAAACTCCCGAAATGTGTTCAACTCAAATCCCGATGTTTGCATCTTTTATTGTAAAACCCGCCTAGTCTCTGAAAAGATATTTTTAAGATGATTAAATTTTACCAAAAAAAAAAAGTACTATTGTTAACGTCGTGACGTAACGAAGATGTATTGCATGGGTAGCCATGTAGAATAATACACCCGTCAGAGATAGGAATGCCTGTTACATGCTGTTTCGTGCAAATTGTACATAAACTGCTTCGCAGTTCACTTCATTTGCACGAGATTAACCTTCTTCATCAGTAAATGCAAGCAACAAAATTGACGATCAATCCTTAACCGAAAAGCAGAAAGTGTTGAAAAATGAATACAAACCTTGGAAGGAAACCCTTCGTCAACACTTCCGTGCACCAAGACAACTAACACAGATACATGTACCTTTACTGATAATAAAATTGTAAACCTGGACTTCAGCCAAAATGGTTTTCTACGACAAAAATAAATCCAGGTAATTTACATATTTCTCTCACACCTACACGTGTAATACTGGCTGGTCTAGGACAATACACTCATGTCGCCTGAGGCTGTATTGCATGGCTACCCTTACAATAAAGCCTCGTGACGTCACAGCGTTAACAAAATTACTATTTTTAGGATCAATTTTAACATTTTTTTTCAGAAACAAAAAGATACAAACAACGGGATTTGCGTTCACTTTTATTTTCGAATTATTCAAAAAGGCGGAAAATGATAGTAGTAAAATAACAGTAAGACGTCGAGGAATGAGAGAAAAATACTTTTTATTACGTGGATATGAAGGATAGGGATATTCTACCTTCGAGATCACAAAATTGTGCACAGTTGTTTAATTTCATAAATTGGATGTAACATGGGAGCAGTGGATTACATAAGATCCCAATGAATAGTTATGTGTACGTTTTTCCGGCATTGCATGGACGATATATTAGAAATATGCCGCTGACGTAGCGTAGGCCAAATCTGTTCTACGATTTCACATTTTTAAGGTACCGCGAGCTGACTATATATTAGGCAACGATAAATAAATAAATAAAAAAAAACAAATAATATAGGCAGGTTTAGCGGACTACCTGTGGACTTGCAAAATTTACAAACAACACAGCAATCTAAGAGTCGACACTAATATTTAAGGTTAGGACGGATACATAAACACTTTATACCATCTAAGTTATGGTCAAGAGGTGATAATGATATACAGTCCTAATCACTAGTTTAACCCCTTAACTCCCAGGATTTTTTGTGGAACTCCTGTAAGTCCAACATTTTGCTTCAAAGTGATTTTTTCATCCTTTTGCATCAACAATTTTGGTAAACAACACATTTAGTTAGAAACTTCAGATCACACCCTTTTTTAGATTTTGCATTAATGACGTTACCATAGTAACCGGAAATTGATACTTTTAGAAAAAATGTTAAAGTTTCTTACATCAACAGCTCTAAAGGATGTACTCCTCTGAGAAGTCAAAATTTTCTTGTATTAAACTTTTGTCCTCATATAGATCTTTATGTATATAGGAGTTCATACCATAAAAGAAAAGAGAAGAAAAATCATATGACCGTGTGCTCGTTTTTGAGCTATTGTCATTCAAAGATACCTAGTTGACAAAATATTGGATTTTATGGGAATCTTGCCGTTTTGACCAGAGAGGTAAAAGCCATAATATCCTGATGTGTTTGATATGTATGGATGCTTGTAGAATTTACTTTCCAGTGGTTTTCTTTAAAAATATACCAGTTTTGATTAATAAGACTAATATTTTTCCTCAGAATAACAATAAATGTTACCCCTACCCTTAATTTTGAGCTAAAAATGCACTATTTTTAACCATTTTTGCCAGATTTAACACTTTATAGAAAAAGTTCTGGTATTGAACTTTCGTAATATTTTGCATATCAACAGGGAAGGTTTGTTCTTTCTAAATCAGGCAGAAAAATGGGGGGGGGGGGGGGTCCGTGTGCTTACTTTTTGTCCCATTAAAATATTTGTTATTTTTCAATATTTTAGAGTGATTAAACTAGTAAAGATCTACAGCAAAAACTAGCTCGATATAGCTAATTATGCTGGCACAGTGATGATTTAAGTAAAAACAATTAAAGTAAAAAATGGTAAAACTGCGGCTCTACTCAAAGCGAAAAAGACACAATTTCAAAATTGACACCAAATGGGCCGTTTCTTATAATTCCTGTATAAAAAATCTACTTTGAATACAAATGTAATTGTTTGATAAAATTTGCAACTGCCAACTTGCTACAGATATTGGTAATTTGTATTTGAAAATCTTATAACTTTTTAGATCTATGACAAAACGAGACCTCAACGGGACTGAAACCTCAGAAGAATACATTTCTTTATTCAGAATTGCTCGTCATGTATCTATACATAGCATAGTCAAAACATATATAAAGAATAAAGAATATCTGTTAAAAAATAACATTTACTTTTTGAATATATAACAAAAAAATAAACCAAGAATTGTTTAATCTTAAATGTAGTGAAGCAAGTATTTGTTAAATTATGATGTTAATGTCTATTCTAATAAGTTGTCTTTGATTTAGGAAGTAGGAAACAGATTTAGGAAGTTGTTATTGATTTGATAATGATACAGTAAAGGAATTAACTTTTGATACTAAACAAAACTAATACATATGCACATGTTTTCGATAGATAAACATTACTATTGGTGGGTATTTTATCAATTGGATCTAAAAATCGTCTTCAGTTAGTATGTTGTAAATGATGTGAAAAACATATAGTTAAAAGTTATGTCATAACAATTACTTGTTTAATTACACTTCATGATTTCTTAAGTTTAACGTTTTTGTAACAGTACAGATTTACAAATTAAGTTATGCAGTTCTTTGTATAAGAATGTCAACTTGTCTGCAATCGATATATGAGCTAGATATCGCTGTGTGGCGAAGTAAATACATATACTTCATAGCTACACACGTATGCCCCGATATTTAGTATATCTTCCTATCTATAGAATAAAAAATAGTTCTCAGAAAATCTTTTGCACATTGATTTATAGATAATAAAAATCGAAGTTGATGTATACAGGACAAGTTTAACAAGGTTGCCATCATTCATAGTAAGAGACATGTTGCTGTAATTTTTCTTATGTAATGATGGCAGGACGGTAAGTTTAATTTGTTAATTCATTGTATGTGCAAAATAGTTAATTAATCATCCATTAAATTGATTTAATTCATCATTAGACATTAAAACATCAACAACGTTCATAGAATAGAAATCAGTGCGAAGAAATACACAGTACAATTTTGAATTTTAGATTACTTCCTTGTTCAATATAGGCAGTATTTATCATAAATACAATGCTTCAGGAAACCCACTTTAAAGGAGATTAGTTAGATTTAAAAAAGGCTATTATTGTGTTGGTATTTGTATGTTGTGATGATCTGCATAATTTTCGACAAAAATACGTGCAGTCTTTGGCGTAGTTTCAATAAAAGTAATTAACTTTCATTTACAAAAATCACGCTTACCGCCCTTGATAACACCAGATGGCGGTAGATTAGTGACAAACCACAAGATACGAAAAATGCACCTTTGCCAGAATCCGCCGCTAAACCCCGGCCCTTAGATACCGTAAAAATCATCCGGAAAAATACTAATACTCAAAACCTTCGCGATAAATGCAGTTTGATAAGTGTGAATGTATGTTATGTGTATGTGATATACAGTGTAAAACATATCCTGTATTTTTATAAACCGAAAAAAGATCACTAGATCAAGAAATATAACTCTAGAATGCCTTCTTACATTAATTTTTGTCAAAATATTACTGTAACTGAAGCGATACAGGGCAAGTTTGCATGTCGACAAACTACACCCGGCTCACTATTTGTACATTGTACATCGTATACCCAGGTTCATGGGGATGTGCTTGAATTTTGTCGACAAACTAAAGCTCTAGAAATAGACTTTTACAATTTGATAGAATATGTCAACAAGAACAATATATAGGTTAATATTAGGTTTACAATAAAATTGGCCCAAACTATAACAAGGCTTCATGCGACATGTATATTTACAAAGTTAATATTCCGCCAACCCCATTATACAAAATCCAAAACCCTATCATACCGTCTACAAACATGCTCTCATCACGGCTAGTATGTGTACCATACTAATATTCGGCTCATGGACAAAATCCTTTATAATTTTAAGGAGTTTTTTACTAGACGAAATTTCGAAGAGGTTCTTTGTACGAAAATGGACAAACCACATCTGTATACATGTTGTTACTAACACATACGACACAGACATTAGATACAATGACATAATGTGTATGGCAGGTACTCGTGGACAAGACCCACAAATAATTATTCAGCTACACAAGAGCATGCCATAAAATTACATACAGTACATTACATACTGTATCCTACATGTATATTATATATAACCTTGCAAAGTTTGCAAGGAACAACCCTGTTCATCATTAGAAAATTTTGAAAGTCTACGTACAGTCCAGTACTTTTGTTTTAACGATTTCTGAGATTTGTGGCGTGATGAAAGTTGTTTTTATTAAGTGTATGAATGGGCGGGACTCATAAAATACTTTTTAAAAATCGAACTTCTATATTCTATGCACAACAGTTATTAAAAGACACGTAATGAACTCTGCTATCCTCGATCTGAATCGAGCTAAACGATGCAAGCAATAATTTGTGATGTAATTAAACAAAACTTATATTAGTATTTATTAGTATATATTTGCTTGTGTTATTATATCCAAACACCTTTCTTTAATCTGTTCTTGTGTATGGAAAAACTCATATTGAAGATTGCAGTTTTTTTCCCACGTAACGATGTAACTCCGCTTTTCATGCCGTATTGTATTCTTTTACATATAAGTAGCCTTGTTACAACCCACTTTAAAAAATAATGCAGTTTGAATTAAATATGGTGCGAACTCAATGCACTCTAAAAGAAATATTCAAAATGCGTTGACTTGCAGTGGATTTAACGGAGTTAAAATTTTTTGTAACAGTACAAATTTACAAAGTAACAATTATGCAGTTCTTTGTTTACGTATGTCAACTTGTCTGCAATCGATATATTAGCTAGATATCGCTGTGTGGCGAAGTAAATACAAATACTACATAGCTACACACTTATGCCCCGGTGTTTGGTATATCTTGCTATTTTTAGAATGAAAATTGTTCTCAGAAAATCTTCTCCACATTGATTTATAGATAAAAAAAAATAAGAGTTGATCTATACAGGACAAGTTTAAAGGTGTCATCATTCATAGTAAGAGACATGCTGCTGTAATTTTTCTTATGTAATGATGACAGGACGGTAAGTTTAATTTGTTAATTCATTGTATGTGCAAAATAGTTAATTAATCACCCATTAAATTGGTTTAATTCATCATTAGACATTAAAACATTAAAAACGTTAATAGAATAAAAATCAGTGCAAAGACAATCAATTTTGAATTTTAGATTACCTCCTATTAATCATAATTACAGTGCTTCAGGAAACACACTTTAAAGGAGATTGATCAGATTTCAAATAGGCTATTATTGTGATGGTATTTGTATATTGTGAGGCTCTTTATAATATTCGACAAAATAAAGGATGTAGATTTAACGCAGTTAGAAAAACATTTTCTAAGTGCGTTGATAAAGTGCATTATTTTGTCATACTGCATAATTGTTTGAAATGTGGGTATGTATTTTAATCCTAGACCCGCAGAATAAATGATTTGCATGTTGTATTGCCTTCCTCTAAGTATAGGCAGCCTATGTGCAACCTTTTACATCCAATATCCGTAGTATTTGTTCTCTACTTGATATAACCGACTGTCGAGCACATAAAACTACAACCATGACATCCTCGATTCGGTATATTTTCCTTTTTGCCTATTGGGTAAGTATCTATTACTACATCATTGTTTTTTGAACGGAATTCACGTCGTTTTCTCCACAAAGTATGACGTTATGTTCGCAAACACATGACTATAACTATGCATGTTTCTCAATGGAAAAATGTGAAATGTATCATAGCGCTTGGTAATCGTTTATGTTTACACACCCCATAACGATGTAATGTGATGCACATTAATTTAGAGTAGGTTATGACCATATCATGATAGATGAAATTTGATAATATATCTTCTGGCAGTTACTTCAGAAACAACTATTTAGGATGTTGGTTTTGAATTAGGAAGAAGATTTAGGAAGTTGTTATTAAATTAGGAATAAGAAATTGTTAAGGGAGTTGTTATTACATCATTGCCACTTAAGAATCGTGACCTCTATACCGTTTGCTCCCTGCCATAGTACATGTATATATGTAGGACAATTGAGATATACATCCATCCACAGGACACACTTCACTATATCCACCCAAAGGACACACTTCGCTACATCCACCCACATGACACACTTCGCTACATCCACCCACATGACACACTTCGCTACATCCATCCACATGACACACTTCACTACATCCACCCACATGACACACTTCACTAAATCCACCCACATGACACACTTCACTACATCTACCCAAAGGACACACTCAAATCCATTAACCAACATTGCACACTCCACTACATTCACCCATATGACACACTTAACTACATCCACGCACCGGACACACTCCACTACTTCAACCAACAGGACACACTCCAGTACAACCACCCACATAACACACTTCACAACATCCACCCGCAGGACATACTCAACTGCATCCACACACAGGGCACACTTCAGACCTTACTACATTCACCCCCATGACACACTTAACTACGTCTACCCACAGGACACTCTTCACTACGTCCAACCACAGGACACACTCCACTACATTCACCCACAGGACACTCTTTACTACGTCCAACCACAGGACACACTCCACTGCATCCACCCACAGGATACACTCCACTACATCCACCCACATGACAAAATTCATAACATCCACTCACAGGACACACTCCACTACATCCACCAACATGACAAAATTCACTACGTCCACCCACAGAGCACACTTCACTACGTCCATCTACATGACAAACTTCATAACATCCACCCACATTTCACACTTCACTATGTCCACCCACATGACAAACTTCACTACATCCACCCAAAGTGTACACTTCACTACATCCACCAACAGGGCAAACTTCACTACATACATACACATGACACACTCCATTACATCCACCCACATTCCACACTTCACTACATCCACCACAGGACACCTTCACTACATCCACCCAAAGGACACACTCCACTACATCCACACACAGGATACACTCCACTACACCCACCCACATGACACACTCCACTACACCCACCACAATACATCTTCATTACATCCACCACAAAGCACACTACACTACATCAACCTACATTGCACACTTCACTACATCCACCACAGAGCAGACTTCACTACATCCATCTACATGACAAACTTCACTACATCCACCCACATTTCACACTTCACTACGTCCACCCACACGACACATTTCACTACATCCACCCACATTGCACACTTCACTACATCCACTCACAGGACACAGTCCACTACCTCCACCCACATTGCACATTTCACTACATCCACCACAGGACATCTTCACTACATCCACCCAATGGACACACTCCACTACATCCACCCACAGGACACACTCCACTACATTCACACACATGACACGCTTCACTACATCCACTCACAGGCCGCACCTCACTACATCCATTTAATGGAATTTTTTCACTACATCTACCCGCATGACAAACTTCACTATATTCATTCACAGGGCATACTTCACTACATTAACCCCACAAGACACACCTTACTAAATCTACCCACAGGACACAATTCACTACATACACCTACAGGACACACTCCACTTCATCCACCCACAGGGCACTTACCACTACATCCACTCACAGGACACACTCCACTATATCCATCCACATGACAAGCTTCCCTACATCCACACAGAGAAAACACGTCACTACATCCACTCACAGAACAAACTTCATTGTTATATGACTGTGAGTTTTGCCGTTTTCTGATAAGTGTAGACCGCTTTAAGAGGTCTTGACAAAATGCAATGTCAACCTGAGACTGATGAACACCTGTTCAGAGGTTGACATTGCAAATCCGGTAACCTGCCTATAAATAGACACAGGGAAATCCCTGATTCTTTCACATTTTTGACCAATCAAAATAGAACATTGCCGATCATCGGGCAATAGCCAAATCCAACATGGAAGACAACAGTGAGGTAGGATTAGAAAGATGTTTTAACACATTTTGAATGTAGCTATATGTTCGAAAGTTATATTGTGAAGAAGTACAGCAGAAGTACAAAAAGTACTATAACAAAACAATTATTGACCTTTTGTAGGTTAATACGAGGAATTGTTAAACCTTTGAAAGTGATATTTCCCTCGGCCTTCGGCCTAGGGGAATATCAACTTTCTCAGGTTTAACAATTCCTCGTATTAACCTACAAAAAGCCATTTTTTGTATAATACATCCACACAAATGACACGCTTCACTACATCCATCCACATGAAAAACTTTACTACGTCCACCCACAGTTCGCAATTCACTACATCCACCCACAGGACACACTTCACTACATCCACCCACAGGACACAGTCCACTACATCCACATACAGGACAAACTCCACTACATCCACTCACAGGGCACACTTCACTACATCCACCCACATGACACACTCCACTACATCCACCAACATTACACACTTCACTACATTAACACACAGGACACACTTCACTACATCCACCCTTAGACCACTCCACTACATCCACCTATAGGACACACTCTATTACATCCATACACAAGACACACTCCACTACACCCACCTACAGGACACACTCCGCCACATCCACCCACAGGATACACTCCACTACATCCACCCTTAGACCACTCCACTAGATCCACCAATAGGACACACTCCACTACATCCATACACAGGACACACTCCACAACACCCACCCACAGGACACACTCCACCACATCCACCAACAGGATACACTCCACTACATCCACCCACATGATTAAATTCACTACATCCACTCGCAGGACACACTCCACTTCATCAAAGCATATTACAAATTCCATTACATTTACACACAGGACACACTTCACTACATTAACCCACATGGCACACTTCACTACATTCACGCACTGGACACACTTCACTACATCCAACCACATGACAAACGTCATCCACCAACAGGACAAAATTCACTACATCAACCCACAGGGCACATTCCACTACAAGGTAAACTTTACTACATCCACCTATGTGATAAACATCAATACTTCCATCCACAGAGCACACTTCACTATATCTATCTACATGACATATTTTACAACACACTTCACTAAATCCACCCATAGGACACACTTCAATACATCCACCAACATGACACACTATACTACATCCACCAACAATGCATACTTCACATGAAAAAACCCACTACATCCATCCACAGGACACACTCCACTTTATAAACCCACAGAGCACACTCCACTACATCCACACACAGTATACACTCCACTACATCAACACACATGAAAAACTTCACTACATCCACATACAGGACACACTTCACTACATCAACACACAAAACGCATTTCACTACATCCACATAGAGGACATTCTCCACTTTATTCACCCACATGACACACTTCCCTACATTCACCCACATCAAAAAAATCACTACGTCTACCCACAGAGCACACTTCACTATATCTATCTACATGACAAATTTTACTATATCCATCCACAAGACACAGTCCGCTACATCCATCCACATGACACACTTCAATAAATCCACCCACAGGACAAACTTCACTACGTCCACCCACAGGATACACTCCATTACATCCACCTACAGAACACACTCCACTACATCCACCCATAGGACACACTCCACTACATCCACCCACATGACACACTCCACTACGTCCACCCACAGAACACACTCCACTACATCGACACACATGACAAAATTCACTACATCCACCCACAGGATAAACTTTACTACATTCATACACAGGACAAACTTCACTACGTCCACCCACAGGATACACTCCATTACATCCACCTACAGAACACACTCCACTACATCCACCCATAGGACACACTCCACTTCATCCACCCACATGACACACTCCACTACGTCCACCCACAGAACACACTCCACTACATCCACCCACATGACACACTCAACTACGTCCACCCACAGAACACACTGCACTATATCGACACACATGACAAAATTCACTACATCCACCCACAGGATAAACTTTACTACATTCATACACAGGACACACTTCACTACATCCACCCACAGGGCACACTTATATATATCTACACACAGGACACACTTCACTACAACCATCCACAGGATACACTCCACTACATCCACCCATAAGACACACTCCACTACATCCACCCATAGGACACACTCCACTACATCCACCCACAGGACACACTCCGCTACGTCCACCCATAGAGCACACTCCACTACATCGACCCACATGACAGCATTCACTACATCTACCCACAGGATAAACTTTACTACATTCATACACAGGACACACTACACTACTTCCACCCACTAGGCACACTTATATATATCCACACACAGGACACACTTTACTACATCAACACAGAGAACACACCTCACTTTATGCAACCACAGGACAAACCTCACTGCATCCACCTAAAGGGCATTCTTTACTACATCCACACACAGCGATCGGCACATCGGCTTTGGGCGATTAATTGTCACAGATGACCTCGCAACTCAAAGGAGGTAGCTTAAAAAATCCGATTATTGGCATGTATCAAACAGACGTGAAGTTTGCTTTCATCTTTATAGACACAATTTAAGCAAATAACAATCGGATATACGCTAAAATGGGGCATACAAGTGCTTTTAACGTGTCTTCTCAGTTTACATGTACCTTTTGTTTTTATCACATTTGGTTATAATGATACTATCTATTAATTTCCTAAAGGAGTCATATCTTTTATTTGACAGGTGCGGAATATTCAATGTAGGTAGTCATTTCATTTTATATATGCATTTCCATAGTAAATCAGTAAATCACATTTGAGTATGCAAACGGAGATCACCCAATGTTTTTATATGTGTAACATTTCTGAAATTTGTTTCATGGTTTTGATTTGCTTTATGAAAGATAACAGAAACACATACTGCGATTAAGGCCACGGCTTTATTTGATGCACCGCCCCATCAATGGGTGTAATTGGCAACATCACAAAAATTTCAAAAATATTCCAAGAAGTCGATAGAAATGAATGAGGATACCAGCATTCACTCCATTATGTTAACATCACATTGTGTCCTTTTTGACCAAAATTTATTTAAAAGTCATAAAGTTACTTGATCGAAAGAAATTAAGTTACTTTAAGCAATAAAAGTAAAATTACTCTCTAAATGTGGAATTTGCCCTTAGGCATTTCCTTAAATTTTTCAAATTAATTTCAATCACATAATTAATTGAATATTCATTCTCTTTTCCAATAATGGCAAACAATGTGAATATAAAGCACTATCAATGAGTGCAAACAATTTCAATAATTTTCTATCAGTGATTGCAGAAGATGTTAATAATCACTATCATTAAGTGCACTCAATGGCAATAAGCATCAATAAATGCAAGTGGTATCGTGACGAACTATCAATAAAATGTCAATAAGCACTATCAATAAGTGCAACCAATGTCAATAAGCACTATCAATAAGTGCAGAATATACACGTATGTGGAGGACCTGCCATATGAACCTGGTGGAAAGCACATTATAAATGTCATGCTAGAAGGTTCACCGCCACTAAAGTGGGGGAGAGATCCACGACAAATAAGCCGTGACCTATATTGCCCTATTTCTAACTCAGGGGTAAATATCTAAGTGTTAATTGAATGTAGGTACTGCACCACTTTTGATCTATTGAACCTAGTTACCGCAAATTCCCCTACTCTGAGTAGACAATGAAAGGCTAATGAAAAGGCAGATGAAAAAAAGTTTTGCTTCAAAATCTGACTTACTGACATATTTTAGAGAATTTGGGAAAGACATCAACATTTCTACTGTTATTGGGGCACGACAATCCTTTACGCCTTTTCATACCTACATGTATAACCAGTTTTTTTCACAATGAAATTGCTTGTATGGTCAGTACTATTGCTAAGCTTCATGAAAAACCTCAAACCTACCAAGTGTTAACTGTTGAACACGCTGTATTGTTGCTTGACAGGTGTAGTACAAAATTTATGATATGATGCACTGGTGGAGGCCAAACTGAGGGATAATTAACAGTTTTCCTAATCTGATTTAATGCATTCAGCGCATTGTCATACCTAGTTGGCCTAGTTTTACTAGAGATAGATGATTTAATTAAAAAATGGAATTCAGAACGAAAATTTTGCAGAACTCCTGTGGAATTATGCAAGGATATGCCTCGGCATGTGGCGCTAGTTTTCGAAACTTCTGAAAGTGAAATAGCGACAGTGCATCAGCAATAGAATTGTGTAGCCCCTGAACATGAATAGATTTAAACTGTATGTTACTCTTCAAGGATGTAAATACTAGAGGCGGAATCAATTTCATCACCCTGTTTGACTTAGGAGTCTTTTTGTTCAGTATTTCAACCAGTGCTTGATTATCACAATGGAAAATCACCTTCTTATTCTTAAACTGTTCCCCCCCAAATGACCATTGCTAGTGCAATTAGAACAAGCTCTATAAAGGTGATGTCCCGAATGAAATCAATTTTCTCCAAGCAAAAGGCCATTGCAAACAAACCCACTGATTTTGATATATTGCAGCACACCCCAAGTCTGGGTTACCTGCACTATCTGTATACAGCTCCAATGTTGTGTCTGTTGTCCAATCCTTGTATGGTATAAAACACATCCAATTAAATGAGGAGAACAAACTGCAATAACACTTCTAAGTCCTCCTTCAAAGCCTTATTGAGTCTTAATGTAGTAAAAAGGCTTAGATGCACATGACATGGGCTCGCAATGTCTCACCAGGAATTGCTCTTGTACAAAATGCTATATTTCCTGTCAAAGACTGCATTTCTTTTAAATTGACTTTTGACCTGTTCAATTAAGTTTACTAGAGACAGTACTTTTTCTAATGGGATAATGGGACCATGATCTCCTCTGTATCAATATCTAGACCTAAAGATGTCAAATAAGTTGTAGGACCCTCACATTTGTCTGGAGCTAATGGAACACCTAACTCATTACACACCTGATCAAAAGTGTTCCTAGATTCTAAGCAATCCGTTGTGTCTTTCCTGCCAGCAAAATGAAATTATCCAAATAATGCTCTATATATTTTGAATTAGATTTTTCACACACTAACCATTCCAAAAATGAAGAGAACTTCTACAGCCCATCGGCAAACATTGATCTATATAATACTGTCCCTTAAAACGAAAATCCAAAAGATCGAAATCACCAGAGTGAATTGGGAGTAGCCTAAAAGCAGATTTTATATCCTTTTTCCTAACAAGGCCCTTTTTCCAAGTTTTTGTATCATTTCTACTGCTTTATCAAATGAAGTAAATTTGACAGATGCTTTGTCAAAATCAATAAAATCATTAACACCATAGTCCTCCGGATAAGATAAGTGAGTTATCATTCTCCATTCTCCAGACTTTTTAGGAACAACACCCACCGGGGAAAGGCGCAAGTTATTTAAAGGCTTGTCAACTAAAGGACCTGCTACTCTTCCTAACTTAACCTCCGATTCAATTTTCTCAGCCAAAGCTGCTTGGTGGTGTACTGCTGATTAAAGATTAGTACAATCCAAAGGAATACGGGGTCCTTAATATTCCAAACGAAAATCAAATTCAAATCCTTTTGCTAACTCTGCACCCTCAACCCTCAGTAGGTAATTCTCCAAATGAACCTTAAGAGGATGTAACCTAATTGGGGTTGCCCAAGGTCCCATATTTTGACCTTTGAGTCTGGTATTGCCTTGCTACTGACCTTGCCCTGTGAATCTGTGGGGGTTGTAATAACGAAAATTTGGATTATTCCCCCTTATGCCTTGCCCTTGGAATCTAAAATTCCCTTGACTACCATATTGATGTTGCGGATTAAAATCAAACCCTCAGCGACATGTTGGATGAGCACCATTACAATTAATGCATTTGTGTAGATATTGTCAATTATTTTTCCTACAATGCCCTTGATAATTGAAGCAGTAACATTTGCTACTAAAGGAAAGGTTAGGTGTTTAATACTCCTCGGTGCACCAGACACCAAAAGCTGCCATTATTCAGAATATATTTCGGCCCAAGACCTAATAGGAGTGCGCACTTGTTGCAACCGAAACTGAATATCATAATTCCTCCAACCAACACCCTCAAAATGCTCAGCTGCAAACTTAACAATACTCATATATTTGAGGAACTCTTGGAGTCTTTCTGGGCATTTGCATAAATAGACACTGGTAAAAATGAGAAATGCCCTTATCCACTCTTCTATATTGTTAATTATTCGTTTGCGTTGGGTAGATTTGACTTATAATACCCCATTTACTTATACCAAATTCTGCCTAACAGCTGACTGTGATTCTGGATCAAGTAAGGTCCCTTATTCTATGTATTCATTTTTCCAGACCTTTTCTTTCAGCGTTTGATGAATATTTTCACCTAAAATATGATGAGGTAAAGGTGTTGTCAATGGTTCCTCTATGGTAGATGGTACCGTCACTGTTGAATGTTATATCCTCGACCTCTTTGACTGAGGGTTAATACCTTTTGCACTGGGCATGCTGATTCAAACTTGCTTGAAAAGGTTTCCTTGCAGATTTGTTCATGCCGCGACGAAGAAGGAAGTGTTCACTGCGCATGCTAACTGGAGAAAACGCGTTACACTAAATGCCACTACTTGCGCTAGAAATGACACATAACGGCTGTAACCGAACCCAAGCCTATGAAATGAAAATTACAGTCCCAATCCTACACAACTTAACATTCCATCCAAACTGAATAATTTTTTTGCTCCTTTAATAGATTGATTTATTCGTTACAAAATAGATCTTATTAATTGTCTTAATCTGATCAGTGCAGCAGATGAAAACATATCACCCGCATGCATTTTAATTAGATTGATTACATTTGTTTTAGATATAATGAACCTTTATGGATTCCTTTTGATATGGATGTCTTGCTTGTTAGCCGTTTTCTCTCGTTTAAAGAGTAGTTTGGAGGAAGATGTACATTATGTGGCTGTACCTTCATTATTTTGTTGCACGGACTATCTCAATATTTATCTATCTATATCAGATACCATATTGCTTAAACTAAGAAGATCAATCTATATCTGCATACATTGTCGTCACAGTTGGATGCTGATTAATAAAGTCAACACCTTTCATATCAAGATGATAATGTGAAGGTTTTGATATGACACATTAAATTATGAAATGATACGCTTGACATGTGTGTCTTAATCTTATTTTAGGAATTCAAAGGTAAATTATGATAACATCAGACCAACAGAAGCATGTCCTGGCAGAAGCGACAAAGCGATAGTACACACCGGACATGTGGCACGTGCTCCTAAAACAACGCAAACTGAAGGAGAATCAGATTCTGATTTATATCAAAAGCTCCCCAACCATTTAAAGTAAGACAGAACAATTTGATTGGATGACATAGGGTATATTGTAGTGTTGCAAAATAGTTGTTATATTTCATAATCATATCCCTATATTCCTTGGTTAAAAAGGAAAATGTCGATATAAAATTTATACTCAAAACATGATTTGTTTAATGCGATGAAATCATCCGAATGCTAGTGTGAGAAACATATAAAGATGACAAAGAATCATTTGTTGGTGTTATGATTTCCTGTCATGAAAAGTACACTGTGGCACTTCCATGGTTTGCGAGTTTATGTATCCCAAAAATAAAGAATCAATTAAAACAAATAAAAAAATTGAAAGTATGGCCAAGAATTACCTAAAACGGACACATATATTAAATTACAAGGACATGTGTCACGGCTATACATTCAAGTATTTATTGTTTTAATTAATTCATTACTTTCTGAGTCACAGGAACTCTCCTACCACCTGTGTTTCCATGCGTTATGTAAGGTGTGAGATAGATACTGAAGCTATTCTTACTGGCAAAATGATATATCACGTGCAGTGAGGTATATTCAAGCATTAAACTGCCTTTTTGAGCGATTTATGGTCCTCCATAACTCTCCATGGATTGCAGACAAGATAAATAACGCGCGTTAACTTGTCTGCAATCACCACGAAAACTGTTAAATGTTTATATGTCTGCTTTATGTTATGTTTTATCTAGCCTTGTGACATCATAATTACCCCCAACGTCATCCGTGGTAAAAAAAAGTCCATGAAAATAACATGAAATAATCATTACACTTTTATCATTTAACATTTTATTCAATATTTTCCATCTAAAGGACATTTATCATTTTAAAATCATGACTACAAATATTGTTGCAAATAATATAGAACAATTGGGGTTCTTCATTCCCGAAGAAAACAATTACACAACAAAATGATAATTAGGTTATTACGTCGTTCAGAACGACGTCACTTAACATGTTCCATATATCAATACACCAACGGGAGTTATATGATAACAAAGATATTATAAATTTTGTTTGGCAAGATATATCAATATTTGTGCCTAAAAGTAATTAACTTCTTTTTCAGGTACCCATACAACAGAGGCGTCCCAAGGCAAGAGTCTCATATAGAGTCCAACTATAGTATGACAACTGAAGATAATGCTTCTGCGAATGGTCCTAAGTAAGTAACTGTTTATTTGCTAACGAATAACCTAATCGAATTGAGTAATCTATATCAGTCCCTTAAATGAAATAAATTAAATATGAATGCAGAGCGAAATACATCACACATACATAATTTATGTGTAACTATGCCGTACATCATTATTATTGATTTTCTATTGTAGTATTCTGAGAAACCTATGTGGATACCTTCATGGATTGGAGACACTTCGACAGCGATTGGAAAATACGGAGGCAACAAGGTACATTTACCTAATTTAAACACGAATGGCTTTAGATGCATAACAACGAATAAATAGTCAAGTTTGTTTCCCGATCATCTATGTTCATTAATTTGTGTCTGTATAAGGTTTAATGTTTTTTCTCTGTTTCATACTTAATCTGGCTTTCAACAGAAACGTTGACTTTGCGTATTGATTTAGAAAAATAATCCCTTGTTTAATATAGATCTAGGTGTCTTCAACAAAACCTGTCTGAAGCATCATTAAAATCTATTATAAAGGAAAATTATGATATACAGAAATATATTAGTATTGGTAAAGGTAATAAATACATAGAAAAAAATAACCGTAATTGGAAAAAATGGATTAAACTTATAGAAACTTCACTAAATCCCTGACAGTATGAGATAAAATATAATTTATTACAAAATTATTTTAACACACTTCATTAAGTATTTATACAAAAGTTAACATAACTGCAACCTCCAGCTATAGAATCTATAATATTATCATTACTCTCTCTCTCTCTCTCTCTCTCTCTCCCTCTCTCTCTCTCTCTCTCTCTCTCTGATGATGATGATGATGATGATGATGATGAAGAAGATGGCAATGATGATGTGATATCACATTGTTATATGAACATGTCTTTTTGAAAAATAAAAAAATAAAAAAAAAAATTTAAATGTTTTTTCTCTGTTTCATACTTAATTTGGCTTTCAACAGAAACATTCACATTGCGTATTGATCTAGAAAAATAATCCCTTGAAAAATCGATGGAATCGTGCGTGTAAATGTATTTTTTATCAAGCAGTCTGTAAAATTAATGATAAGCATTGGTGTTAATGTTCTTTAATTTCATCTGGCTATGAAATAGAATTTGTTTGCAAACTTTTGTTATAATCTGCTCTGTGGATTAACCAAATTTGCAAACAAGAATAGTGACATTATATTCTTTCGTTTGTCTATTTGAAATATCTTATTATCAATTAATTACTTTCATATTGAAAACTATCCTATCAATATCATAGCAAAACTGGGCCAATATCGACAAACTGGGCCAATACAAGATGAACTGGGCGACAATTGAAAGCGCGCCAATCGAACGCACACAACGGCATACGGAAAATTTCTAGACTCATCATGGTGAATACAGTACACTACAGGTGTTCCGATTAACAAAATGGCAACAGACAACCACAGGGCCATGTCACAGTAGGAATAGCACGTGTTTCACGTTTAAACTAGTATTATCGTGTTTATTTAACTAGATATTGTGACCTTAAAGTCCCATTATGCTTTCACCAAACTTTGCTTAAATATACATTAAAGGCACACTACCTTTCCGAAACGGCTTTTAATTTTTAAAATGGGAAAGTAAAACGAGATCGATAATTTTGTATAGTCGCTAAAGGTATTAACTTACCGTTAATTCTACACCTGTCATCACATTCTGAACAATTTGATTGAAATAAATAAAATGTTAATTTCATAACGCGGGTCGTCTTATGTTTCCCGCCATCGTTCTAAATACCGCGCGGTAGTTGTCTATCACTGCGGCAGACGACAAACAGCGAAATAACTCTCCACTGTTATCAAACATTACGCAGGAAATCTTGCATATGTTGGTGTTGTAACCTCATCTTAGGCCATTGGTATATATTTTCTGATGTTATTAATGTTTCTAAGAAACCTTAATGTTTTCCTCCGGAAAGGTAGTGGGCCATTAATATCCCTTATGAAAGGTTCTTCATTTGTTTTGGTTTTTTTTTCAATGAAGACAATTACGCCATAATCAATTAGTAAAGAATTCTTTAAATAGAACGGGTTGATTTGCATACCTCGTGTATACGTTTATGTTCGATACCCGGATAGTAAACAAAACAAGCGTGGCCGAGAGAGAGGGCAGTTTTGAGCAAACAGTGAGCAATACAATGTTCTTTAATTGTTTTAGTATATGATACATATTAGATTTCACAGATTATAAATGTTTCCTGTCAAAGGTTACATATAGTTTATATAAAGCTAGATAGAAAATACGTATCAATCGAAAAATAGTGGATGTAAGTAGTGATAATAATTTGAGATAAATACAGTAGTTATCCCAAACTATATAAAAATAATTATCATGATACTACTAATCTATTCATAATTTGAGAGATAGGAGAGCACAGTATATCTAAATACTTAGAACATACGTAAAGAGGTGGACTAATAGCTTACTACATGTATTATAACTGCTTTCTATTTCTTCTTTGGGTATCTTATGTCTATGAAATATGTGATAGTACATGTAGATGAAAGATCACTGGAATCGGCGCTAGTCGAGATACATCAATCTGTATGTAATTGAGACATGTCTGTATTATATTACTTTGATCATGACCAACATGGTTACTGCATGTATATACGTTATTTGTAAATATATGTATACATATCGTATATTACATATATATAGATATCTATTCTCAGTATTCATGTAACCAACAAATATGTGTTTGTTAGGATCCAGCACTTAATTGACATATATACCGTTGCTATTACCTCCTTTTTTTATCAATTATACGTGTACATATTTTTTCTGGTATATATTCCAACCGGGGGATATATACCAATACCTGTCGAGATTTCATTTCTGTATAATTAACTGATTAAATGATTCTCGATTACGTTTCATGAGGTTAGAAAAGGATCATTATACATTTCATCAGAGTATGCGTGTATTGATTACCAGGTGCATGAGTTTTAAATATCGTATGGGCATTTTTATATATAGGCCTACAATCTTATGTACACGGAACGAATAAAACTAATCAAAGACTCGCTAGTACAAACGTCAGTATTAGAGTGAACTAAGGGGATATAAATATTGTCAGATCATCGGAGTTTCATCATTAAAAAGACACAGCATATATTATTTTTACCATTGATGTTACCTGGTGGACTATCATTTGCCGTTAGTACGTAATTCTTAGGTACCGTACCGTATACATGTACGTAGTAAAAAGGAAAAGGGAATTGAAACTGAAATTTCTCTAATTTCAAGAGTGTGCATTCCATTTTACGCTGAACGTGAATTATGTTTATTAGTATTCAGCCCATTTGTTTTCATAGAAAAAGTTCTATTTATGGAGCAAGTCGAAAAGTTTATGCGCTAAATAAAATATGTAAGAAAAAATAAGTTCGTGATGCCTGCTAGGACTTTACCAGTGTTATTCAAAACTGATATTTTCCCCATTTTCTCTTCTTTTAATGAAGGACTGATCCAGATTTTCTTTAGCTTTTTTGGTATACTTTTCCACCGGATCTTCTTCACTTGATGACCTGTATAGAAATCATTAACGGACTGTTTTTATACTCCATTTCTTGGTACTATTCAATCAAACCAAACTATTCACATTTGTACATGGACTCCTTTTCCTGTCCCGTGCATGCAATGAATTATGAGATGATATGAATCACATATGCCTACATGTGGTTCATGCACAGGTGTTTGGCTCTACAGACATTTTTCTCTCTCTTTATATATTGACACAGTATTACATACATTTGTATATATATATAGCGAGAGAGATGTCTATAGAGCCAAACACCTGTGGTTCATTTACATGTATCTTTACATGTAGCATAAACATTTATTATGTATATATGTTTCTGCATGTAGTAATTACAAAGTTCTTAATAATAATCTTATGCTACAATGTGGATTGTAATCAGCTAGTAATTCATGATCATGATCACTTGTCATGGATATATCCGATAATGCCGATATCGTCGTTGACCCTGTTGTCTCAAACACTGGTCTAAGTTTATGTTCGGTCTTCGATGGAGAACATGTAGACTTACCAGACTTCGTATGTATGTATACATCGCTGTATTATTATAAAAAGAAACAAAGTGTAATATCTATATAGCAGGTAACGAAATGGCGTATTTGTGTTTACTTTCATTTGTTACGAGTTTTGTCGAGCCACCCCATGGGAGGCCTCATCAGGTAACACAAACGTGTGTTCGGTTTCGATGTACATTTCAATAAAGCTAGATTAGGCCCTATTATATAGGCATCTATAAATCTTTAATACAAAATACATAAAATCAGCAAATACCAATGTAAATATAATTTTGTTAATTGCTTGCTTTCCATTCAAGAACAATCACTTTTTGAATATTTTTAATTTTTTAAATTAAGTTTTTACGTGCAGTCGATCGCGATCGAGCAATTTGCAATTGACCGTTAAATTATCGTTGTTTTAAGAATTGGTCTCGCTCTTCATCATGTTCCAACGGACCCATGCGTGTTCGCTGACACGTACTTGGCGAGTTGCGTTCGCCATGCATAATGTTGAAGTTTGTTAGGGAAATTCCACTTTTTATGTGCCTACGTATTCGTACTAGATTGTTTTGGCTGTGGGGCGGAACTACGGATTTCCCCCTCTCCAAAGTGGGGTTTTCTATTGTTTTTGAAAAACATGGAAATGCTAGCCATTTTTTATTAATGGATATTTTCATTAAGATATATGCTCTACTAATCAGCAAAGTTTGGTACTTTATGACGATATTTTTTCACCCCAAAACATAATGGGACTTTAAACGTATTGTTCAACTCCTAGTAGTGTAGTGGTTTAGCCGTTCGCCTTTCACCTAGTCGGCCAGGGTTCGATCCCCGGCACGGACGTGAAAAGGTTAAGGATCATCTGCCTGATCACGTTGTTTTTTTCCGGGCACTCCGGTTTCCTCCCACAATAAGACCCCTCACACGCTTACATCCGGGCCTTCGAGAGTGATTTACATATGTTGTATAACTTGCTTCTCAATCGATGTAAAATAAATAAAGTTTATAAATAATTCCATATTGTTTATGTTTATTAAGTTTCGGTCTGTTACATTAGCCCTCGGCCTACGGCCTAGATCGGGCCAATATCAAAGACCTTGGCCTGATTAATAACCCTTTATTATTACAGGCTGTTATTTCAATTAATACAATATTGAGGAGGTATGTCGAACTAATACTGCTATTTCTGGTATCATTTCAGCAACAGCAATGCCGACATTTACAGAGTAATAGCTGATGATTATGCAGATGATGCCAGCTTTATAGTCCTGGGATTCACTTCAAGTGGATATACAGAAAAATGGGAAATGGTCCAGAAGGAGCAGAAACGCCGGTATAGGCACAGATATGTATATTTTGTTTCAGTGCAGCGCTTTAGTTTGTCACAATAGTATTAATAAGTGTTAATTAAAAGGAACTAGTGTTATAGTCCACAATTGCAGACACAGCGTCACGAAATAATACAATTTATTTAACAGTAACAAATAATCTAAGGAATTTAAAAATATTGAATGTGTTGTCGTTAATTAACTATGGACGATCAAAGATCAAAGACATAATAGATGCTGTTTTGAGAATACATAAATGACTTTTTTAAACAAAGACCTAGGAAGTTGCATTTTAGTCCAACTAGAGTATTTATGTATTAGGTAACGACTGCATCAGAAAACGGGGAAATAATAATATCAAATGCTTTAAAAAAGGAGATAGGTGGATAACTCCACCCCACGTAGTATTATATTTAGTGGCTCTAAAACAATCGATGACCACCATTGGACATATCGAACGGGTTTTTTTTTTAAATTACGCTTCACACAAGAATACTACAATATCATCTTCAATAGGGTTGTGAAAATAGCTGATTTTTGTTATAATCCCAATCTCATCTAATCCAAAATTCCTCTAATGTTCAATGTTCTCTCTTAGTATAGTTTATCAAATAACAACCATATCATGTACATTAATGTAGCTCGTGTCGATGATTCAAAGAAATCGAATAAGTTCTTATTTTCTAGATGATTGTGCTAATTTCCGTCTATCACATTTATTTACTGAAATATTTCCTCCTTTTAATTCATTTGTCAATAATTTTACAAAATGTGTTTTGTTAAAGTCTCCACTTGTTACTTTAAAGTTAATAAATCAATTTGCCATCACGGCAAATAGTCACCAAAATTGCGATCATTAAAACATAATTTATAAATATGTTTAGCTATGATCGTTTTGTTTGGCTTGGTTTACTTTATCATATTCACGTCATATTAATAGCTAGGATCATGTAAGGACGACCTCCCATATATGCGGTGTGTCGCGTGTATGGAGTATGTGGTGCGTGTTTTGGGAGACTGTGGTATATTAGTGTTATGTCTTCTTGTATAGTGAAACACTTTTTATAGTGCTATATCACTGAATCATGTGGCCGAAGACACCAAGCAAAACATCCCACCCGGTCACATTATACTGACAACGGTCGAACCAGTCGTCATATTCCCTATATACTGAACGCTAAGCAGGAGAAGAAGCTATCACTTTTATTGACTTTGTTGTGTCTTGGCCCGGGGACAGAACCCAGAGCCTACACAGGGGTGAGCGCTCAACCGAAGAGAATAGATAAGTTCCTGAATTTAATCGCCTTTTACTTTCATGCAATAGGGATATCAGGTACAATTCTAACGCCATACTTGCAGGGCTAGCTATGAGCAAGTTTTATTTAATTATTCAAACCGTACAAAGGAGGCAAGGATGTTCACGTAATACTTACGTGACTAGAACGGTAACTCGTACATGCAAAGTCACAGTTGAATAACCTAGACACTCATGCGCATGTTTACAGTAAAAAAATAGCGAAAGTTTATAATGTTGCAGCGATAAAGCTTCATTTCGACCATCACTCCCACCCCTTCCTCCGGTGGAAACTTGGCCCCATTTTTTTTTATAAAAGTGGTTCTTATTATTGTTGTTAACCTCTCCACTGTTATACTAAAAGTGAAGTGAAATTTATATCGTCATTTATAACTCGAATGACATTATTCACTTTCAATCATGGTTTCTGTTATTATCAATTCTTTTTAAAAACTGAGCACAACCTTTCTAAGTTATTGATGCATAACCAAATGAAATCAATTCTGAATTGAGCATCCACAAGAAACTAGAAACTAACTATTCATAAGTGTTAAGTATTTTACAATTGTTTACGAGATCAGAATGACTCTCTATGATGCATATTCCAATTTCATTTTGATAGCCTACTTGCAATTGACAGACAGTGGTGACAATTTATACGATTTGGGAAACTCAAATTCAGATATTGGCAATGTATCCATGCGTTTTAAATTGATTGAGACATCTCCCATTTTGCCCGTTACAGAGTACGGACACCGACACGGACTTCCGAAATTTGGGGACCGTCTCGAAATATGAAATAGGCAAAATTGTAACAAATACGTTATAAATATAATCACTACCCGATTTCTGGTCATTTGATTGGCTCCGCTTAAAATCAGGGGATGCAATAAGATTTGATGTCTTCAAAACATACTTCAGTTATAATTCTGTACACTTTGTTCATATATATCAAGAACGTAGATAATATAAACAAAATATATACGTTCTTGATATTTTGTAATAAATTTAATACTTCTATATATTAACTTTAAATGTGTGATTACATTCAATTTCGTTAATTGTGTTCATTGTTTAAGTTCGTTACTATACATGTTTGATATAATATGTTTGTTAATCATCTGCTACCGACTGTGCTGTCTCTATGCTCTTGAAGGCTGACCTACCTGTGTCATGCTTGACTGTATATCCAAACCGATATCGTATAGTTTTTCATTTGATACTCAGGCTTTTGCCGAAAGCCTTTGTATAAATAGTGATAGTGCATGGCCGGTAACAATTTCTGATATATCTTATTTGTGTGGTTTAAATGTATATTTTTTTCAAAGGTGAAATTGAATCACATATATAATGTGTGCTCCAATGTTATATTAATAATCATTAATAAACGATACTCTTTTTTTATTTAGGAAAGAGAATAAACGTTTAATACCATCGAAAATATGTTTATTTTCCCTTTTTTATCTTCAAAATCACGTTTATGATGTTTTTATTAGCTACGATATAAGACTCCACTACAAAAGTGCGCGCGGTTGAACTGAAAGTAAGCAGTGCGCATGCTTATGTCCTTGGTAACGTCAGGACTAACTTTAGTCCAAATCTTAGTCCGTCGCCAACTTACGACCGGTCGTAGGCTGCTTGATGAAACGGAACTTAGTACTGACTAACTTTTGGACTAAATCGCTTAGTCGGGCCAAAGTTAGGCAAAAAGTTAGTCCCTTTAGTGAAACGCTGACCTGGCATCTACATGATTTTCGTATATAGACCATAAATGCCATAGGAAGATAGTTTAATGCTTAAAGATGCTCCACCGCCGACAAATGGTCTTTTTTCACTATCAAATACAACAGCAGGCGATTTAGTATTTTTCTTCAGTTACAAAAGTTACTTACTTTACACCATTACCACCATGGAAAAGTTTGAGCTTCTAATTTTTTCTTCAAGTTAAAAATTTGAAAAATAATTAACTGCATCCCGAAAAAATTCTTTGGCACTATATTCTATATGGAATGAAGTACTGATTGCGCATGTAACTAAGGCAAAATAAATTATTTTGTATTATTTTTGTGTTAATTAGACATATATATATATACAAGATTTAAACACCAATTGTTGTTCATATAATGAATATCATTTATGCGCTGTCAGCGGTGGAGCATCTTTAAGTAAAGGTGACCATGTGCCCACATTTCATTTAACCGATTGGACGAGTTACGCAATGCATTATGGATAAGTCGATAGTGACATATTTTTTATTCATTTCCGTATAATTAAATTTCATATTTACACTCATTTATGATGGTTAGATCGTGGAGATTATTTTTCCATCGACCGAAAGAATTATGCGTCAAGTATTATGACGTCGTATTACAGAACATTTTCGCAGGGAATTTTAAAAGCGGCGTAGTTATTGGCCAAAATGAATTATCGGATAAGATATCAATGCGCCACAACTAGATATTTTTCATAGTAAAAGTAAGTAAAATCACGGAAGTTTATGCCTAAATAGTACCTGATTGAGATATATGAATTAAATTATAATAATTTATTTATTCTATATAAGTTCGGATAAATATGGAATGAACATGAAAAAATTAGGTGAGTTTGATTTGTTTAATTTTGTTTTTGAGATAACCCCCGAATTTTGGAAGTCTGTGTCGGTGTCGGTGTCCGTGTCGGGCAACATGGAAGATGTCTTTTACAATATGATGCATCGACATTGAATTGTAAGTCATTAGTTGTTACGAATCCGGTTAATTTTATGAATCATAATTAATGTTGTAGTGTCCACGGGCAATTAACTAGGCAATGCTATAACGAGGAGGAGAGTATTGCTAAGATAATACAACTACTACGAAATGGCCGTCGAAAAGACCTCACTTTCTTCTGTCGAGTCAACTTGCAACAGTAAGTAAGAAATCTGGTTTGCGCAAGTACATACGCTTGATAAAGCAGAATATGAAAATTAGAACTAATTTACAATAGCAAATATAGAAGAAAAGAATGATTGAATTTTATTGTGAGCAGCGAATAAATCTAATAAAGCTTAAATAGATTAAAGTATTTCTTTCAGGCATTTCATGACAATGACAACACGATGGAAATTTCTGTCTGCAACCGGAATGATGATCTCGATGCAGTGTGAAGACTTGGAAAGGTAAACATTAATGTGATTTCTTTCTTTCAATGACAAATGAAGAGAAAAAGAGACAATATTATATCACGGAATGGGTTATCGTTCCTCCAGAATCAAAATGGTTTACACGAGCGTTGATTCTTGTGGATTAATGCATGTACTAGCGATTATTTGGTGTTGAGTAAAATTAAAATGCTGTTGTTTTATTGGCAGTAATGACAACCCATGTTTGACAGATTATTCTAACATCGAACAGCTGTTCGGAAGTGAAGATGAAGTCAAACTAAACGAAGTACCCTCGGACGTCGCCGTACCAAAGAGATGGATATATACTGATAAAAAAAATTCCAAGTGGATCAGGCAGTAAGATGTTTTATACTTCAGCTGACATTTTATAACAGTGAATTAGAAAGGTGTTTTCTATCAAATTATGACATCCAATGACTATACTCCCATTATGTATATATGGCTATGTCCATTAGATGTAATGTTTGCGACGATTGTGAATTGTATGACTCATTCTGATAGCCCTTCAATGGTTCAGTTGATACTTATTAATATTAAATGAAAAGAATGTTAAATGAAAATGAGAAAATGCAATAGGCGCTTTGTTTAAAAAAGTTACAGATTGAATTCATACGATATGATCCACCGCTGCCGAATGGAATTTTCCTCTATCAAAAACAGGAGCAGACGGAATGTTTTTTTTCTTCAGTTACATAAGTAACCATCATTGAAAATACTGAAACTCTTATTTTGCTTTAAGATGAAAATAATTAACTGTGTCCCAAAAATAACCCTTGCCCTATATGGAATTTTATACTAATTGCGCATGCACCAAAAGCAACATAAATTATTTTATATGTGTTTTTGTGCAAATCAATATACATTATTAAATAACTTATCGGAGCATCTTACATATTACATCAAGTATCCAAAGCAATTAACAAAATATATTAATTTACCTCTACTTTATTTACATTATATAAAAGTTACTTGGATAAATAGACTAGCTCCCTACTTTTTTCCCAAACCCTCGCTCAGCTGTGTATAAGTATTTCGAACTAACACACCCCTGGAAGCTAGCACACATCCGGACTCGGCTATTTCCGTTTAACCAATCAGATTCGAGGTAGGCGGGACTTTTTTCCGATCACGCCATCAGTTGCTAGGCGACGTAACAATTGGGCGGAGCTAGTTTCCGATCACGTCATCTCCGTGTTGCCGTAATCAAACAACTTTAGTATCGATCGGAAACTGTTACCGAAAACGTCGTCATGTTTATCGTGTACATGAGTGGTTGGTGAAAAATGTAATGGGGTCAGAGGGCAATACCTTTTATATGTTCATGTACGTACAGGTATAGTGTACATTTTTAGGCTACCTGTAAGTGGTTAACATCTCGGAATTTCAACAATACATGTATATAAATTTAGTATTATACCTAGTGGTATAAAATGTTGAAATATTGAGAAATCATAGCGGAATCAAATTATAACCTGTGGTTTGAATAGAAGCAAACCAAAACGGCCATGGAATCACAATTATCATCTCGGAATAATTTGAATGTTTGAAGCTAAGATTATGTAGATCTATTACAATGTAAAATTCTTTCAATCTCTAATGACCATTCCCGTATGCGACAGGAATAAAGCGCTTAACAGAAATATAGTTTTAATCTCATCATACCTTTTGTATGTATCGGTATATTAAGAATGTAGTCTCATGGTAAGGGAGACAGATCATGATTTTTTCATACAGACGCTTGAGTTATGACAGTGCCCCAAGCTCTTCAAGCATTTGAATGACCGCGATTTGATTAAAAACCCCTTTTCTGAAGTTTGAATTTATGAATAAATAATTGTATTGTTTTTAAAAATAACAACACAAATACTCCTATCAGTCTTAAATTGCAATTTTATGGTAAATATATATTGATTAAACATTGTTAATTATTTTAAAACTAAAACTATTGACATCTAGGCTATATTGTAACAGACAATTCTATAGTGAATGTATAAAAAGTATATATTATAGGGGAAATAACTCTATTGTGAATCCCATCTTTTTCAATGAAAAATGAAGGTTTTTTGGTTCTAAAAATGCTCTATCTTGACAAATTGTGGTTCAATTTTCTTGAAAATTGAGTGATTAAAAGCAACTTTGTCACTTTTTAGTCTGTTATTTTTCTATAAAAATTGAACTTCACAATTTCGATTTATTTTCATTTTGGTGAGAATGTTTTAGGTGATTTACTTGCGTCTTTTTTACCTAATTTACTCCAAAAATGATCACTAGAAATTAATTATGACGAGAAGTAAAGCATTTTTTTTTAAAAAAAGGATTGATATATATCACGTCAATTAAACAATATATATATCGTAGAACATTTTGTTAATTAATTTCATTTACTGGGCAGATTTAGTACAGACTAATGCTGTTTTTTCATGTGCAGAATCTACTCAAAAATGGCAAATTTGAATATTTATTTAGAAAAAACAGATGGTTCAATTTCTTCGAAACTTTGACAGAAGATGCATAACAACATATTTACTTCATAAATCAAATATGAAAAATATTGAACGACAGGAAAATTTTGGGGAATGTGAGACTACCACCTTAAAACAGTTAAAGTATGAGGTTGAGGGATATACCAAGTTTGTGGTTTCCCGAGACTTGCTCCGCCTTGGGAAATAGACAAGTCTCGGGAAACTAGAAACTTGCTATATCCCTCAACCCCATACTTTAACTGTATACTAACGGTCGAGAATATGTTTCTAATAAATAATATATTAATTGTCATTTTCAGAGCATTATCTGATGTTAGTATCAGCTGTAATCAAATGACTGCCAGTATCAAGGATACTTTATCAAAAATGGAAGAAATGAGAAAGGAGTGAGTATACTTAATTTTATTTAGCAGGTAGAATAACTTTCGTTTCTGTTCTTTTCTCCGTTCGTCCTTTCGTCTGTCGATTTGCATATGTAATCCGAGATCGATTTTAAAAGATAACTTAAAAGCAGTATACGCCATGTACATGATTTGTCCATGAATATCCGTTACCAATCAAAAATAGCGAAGGAGTATGCAAGTTCCCCTTGTCACCTGTTTATGATTTTCTAAATACATCTAGGATATCGACTTCAACTTACTTGAAGACATAACTAAGACATTTTATGTTAATATACCTCCACATTCCGATGTTTCATGAACTTAAAACTCTAATTTTTACTTTTATGAGCTGCATATACATTTTGACAAAATATATGAAAAGATGTACATATCCTATGCCATAATGTTTTATGGAAAGAGTAAGAAAACGTTTTCAAGCTATATTGTTATATTCTGATGTTGAGTGTTTAACCATCAGTTAGTTATATAGGATACAAAACAACACTAAATCAAAACGGGATCAAACCCTCAAGAGCTGCAAGGAACAGCCATTGGTTTGGTAATATATGCACACCCCAATCTCTTTTCGCTGAGCGTTAAGCAGATGCAGAAACTAGAACGTTTACACATATATATATAATGTTGCCTTCGGGTATGTGTAAATATCCTCACGTAAAAAAATATTGCAAAATACAATTAGATGGAAAGTTTCTTTGTTATTTTTGTATAAGGTGTAATTTACCTCCAAAACTTATATATATATATAATACGTACATTATCATGTTATCTTGTTTATCGAATACCGCTAAAAATAAAGTGTTTTTGCATTTTGTTCTAGTTGAAACATGCGCTGGAATATATGAACAGTCTGACAGTCTGTATGAACGTAATACATGTATAGATGATTCCGAGCAAAAATGCTTTCAAAATACTCTTTTACTTAAATATATATCTGTATGTATATTGTGCAGAAGTTTCATGACACTGTACAACAGATGCAATGGACTTGATGCAATCGTACAGAAACTCACAGAATTTCAAGAAAAGATTGTCAGGTAAGACATGGATATGTATATTTTTTATTAGCTTTACGTCATATAAACAGTCAGTGTCATATACGGACTTGCCAGATTTATTAGTGGAGGAAAGCCGGAATACTCGAAGACAAACCACCGACTAACCCTACCTAATAACTGCCTCATATGAGATTCAATAACGCGACACAGCGGTGGAAGGCTTGTGGTAATATGACGGGACATCATAACCACTCAATCGCCACGGTCCCTAAAAAGATATGTCCAATAATATAAAAAATAAATGAAAATAATTGATGACTTAGTTATGTTTTGAAAAAAATACCACATCTTGATAAATTTCAGTGCATTAGCGTTAAGATTTTATCATTGTACATATTTTACTGCTCAATGTATCAACCAGAAAATATCCAACGTTAAATTATGACCTCGCCACTAACACAAATAAATCCAAAGTCCAAGCATCTAATCGGAATATCTCCAATTCCCTTCAACAACTTACTACACTATAAAGCTAGTCGCGCTTCCAGTGAAACACTACCTTCCAATATCAAGTCCGAAAAGCCGAAGTCCCAAAAAAACAAGTCCCGCTCCCAGCGAAACACTCTAATAAAAAGCGTACTTTATCAGCCCCAATCCCAGGGAAAACACACCTGTAAAATCCAGTCAAAAAGCCCGGTACCAGGGCCGCAGCCCTTTTTATACCCCTTTACTAATACTCGCATGCATAAACATTACCTATATTTACTAAAAATAAAAACTACAAATAAAGAATCTTCCAGCATCTAAATAAAGGAATCTTAGTAAAGATGTACAGAATTACCCCTAGACTAAATATACACAGCCGAGTATCTAAATTAGGGAATCTAAGTAAAGACTTCAGAAATTTCCCCTTCACGAATTATACACTCGAGTCATCAGAAATGAAGCTTAATATAGTTTCCAAACAAAGCTAAATTAAAATTCTAGGCGATCCTTAAAACAATTATACAAATGCCATCTCTCTGAGAAGTAGGTCAACGGAACCCTAAAAATACGTATATACAGGTTGCCTAGAGTTCAGGCTATTTTGCCTCCCTATACACTAGTACCACTTCTGCTTATCCAAGTGTCTAGGTTTTCCCCGAACCCAAATGGCCAGAACCGACCAATTTAACAACCTTTAATGAACATTTTACTCGGGTAGTAAAGTCATAATCTAGACATGTACACTATGGAACTTATTTTTGACTCTTACCACGAAATGATTGAACATAACAGCTTTACCATGTTCATATGGAGTGAAATATAAAGGTATTCTGAACAAAAGGAATGCGTTGTCTGTGTGGCATTATTATTTCCTTAAAGAACACATAAGGTTTGACAATAATGCAAACATTTATACTTTATACAAACAATAAGGGAAACCCTTTCTTGGTTGTTGTGTGCCATCATATATAATAAATTGCCATGTGACCTTTTCATACTTTCATTAGTACCGCAGTATGTATTATGCAAAACATTAGTTCACAGTATATTGAAATAAAGGAACGGGTCACAAAACTTTCCAGTCTTTGTTTAGTTTCTATATTTATCAAATAGTCACAAAAAAACAGACAATAACAATTTTCCTTTAGACTTTTAATTGACAAAAATGGTCATGGCTTCACGGACAAATACCCTCATGAGCTCTGGGAACAGAAGCCCATTAATATGGGTAATATTAATAACAAACCAAATTTATTTTGGAATGTAGGCACTCACGAAAATGATCAAACACTTGTTCATAAATCAGATAAGTCAGAAATCTGTTGGAGCATTTCCGGTTCATGAAAAATTCCGTAATGCGCAGGGAAGCCATGACGGGTAGCGGATTCAGGAGACTGCCACACTACAACAGTAAAGAAAACCAACAACAATATCTTAATAAAAAACACTTGGAGGGAGGGTATAAAGTTTTATACTCCCTGAATATACTTTCACCTGGTCTGTCCGGCTGAGCAGAGAAAATGGAGAGTTCCATAAAGGGGAACTAACTCTCTTAACCAAAGCCTGGCCCTACTAATTAAAGAGCCGGAAAACATTCGGTTTACATATGATAATCCAATTTAATCTGTAACTCGATTAAATTCATTTAATAATAACAAATTACCATAACGAACAACCACTGTGTCCCTTGGTTTACTTGTCAAACGTATTATTACCTTTCAATTTCAGTGAACATCAGACTCTTGGGTCACAATGGACAGAGGAGGAAATGTGGTTCAACGAATCAAACAATGCCTACGTTGATTGTTATCTCAAAGAGGATGAAAGGACCGAATTAAGAAAAAAAGCAATAGACGCATGGGAAAGAAGTAACAAGGAAAACCGCGTTAGGTATATAACATATATTGTATCCAGGCAACTACATAAACAAGCATGGTTTAATTTTCTTTTTTGGTGAAATGCAAAAACTATATTTGAAATAATAAAAAATGAAACAAAAATGGATAATTCATCCTTCCAGATCGTTGCTAGCAACGCGGTTGTTATGAAAATCTAGCCACTCAGAGCGCGTGTTCGCCATTACCTCCGAAGACATCGCGTACACTGTACTTCATGTTCCACACTGCATAATTTTAACAATAACTAAACATCTTGAATGTTAGTAAGAATGGTAAAAATGTGTGCATGAGGTACATGTAATTATGACACCAGATATGTAGTAAGGGTGGATACTTTTTTATTCAATTTCTTAAACTTAAGACTAATTCAGCAAAATGCTTTCGGTGGATCAAGGCTTGTGGACGTGTCGAAAACTGATCGTCACAAATGTGTTTGTTCAATGGTAAAGCAATAATGTACGTTTTGTAAAATGTTTTCAATTCATGTACCTTTAAATGTTGTTGATTAGTTCTATCTTATAGTTAGTCTAGTAAAATACCAATTTAGCTTTCTACTATCTGGAAATACTGTGTATGTAACGTTATGTATTTTACTACTCTAACATGTCCATACACTGTATAAAATTACATGTACATCCGAGTATACACAGCATAGGTATTTAACAAATAACTCCTATATACTATATAAGTGTATTATATAGGGGTACTATGATGGAAAGCATTTTTGGAAGACTGCGGTATGCTATGTTGTGTCTTCTTTTATATTGGAACTGTTGTCCTTTTTATAGTGCTTTTTTCACTGAAGCACGCCGCCGAAGGCATCAAACAACATATTAAACCCGGTCATATTATACTAACAACGGACGAACCAGTCGTCCTACTACCTATATGCTGAACGCTACCACTTTTGTAGACTTATTTAAAAATTAGCCATTCCAACCCATCGGACAGAGATATCTGTACTTCCGGTAAGAATAAGATTTCTCTGTCTTACCCAGGGCAAAACAGTCTTAACGCGTAGAGCATATTCGTCATATGCAAATATACTAACCTGTGTAGTCAAACTGGACAATTCATATCACCTCTAACCCGGAGTTCGTACTTCACGCGCGAACTGAACTTTGACCTAACGACCATCGCAATCGGAAGTCCACATGCTTTCAAATATTTTTTTGATGTCTACTCGTGGGAATTACAGGGTAGGGAAGGGAAATTTCTGCGTCTCCGCAAGCCTCGGATTAGGCAGTCATGAATCTCTTCTTTGGGTAGAGATTTCTCTGGCATACCCTCAAGGAAGGGAAAGATCCTGCTATTCTTCTGAGATTGAAAACAGACATAAAGCAATTCTACAAAATTTATTTTCATTTTAGTCATTTTCACTATTTTAGATACGTCTTTGCAGGTTTTGTCTGTTACAGCAGAAATTATAGAGAGCGAAGCGAACGGGCCGAAGGCTCATTCTATGTAAATCATCCAGTATATGTAGAGTTGGAAAACTTTCTCGCAAGACAGTATCCAAAGTCACACTCTTGCATGACTACAAAATCACACTCTCGCGTAATTCTAAACAAGTTACACTTGGAAAATTTTAAAGAAAAAAAAAAACAAAAAAACAAAAAAAAAACGTTAGTGAAAGATTAACCTTCCAATTGATTCTTACCTGAATCTAACAGTTACATTTTGTCCAGAATCTTAACTTAAAAGCCGTTTTACGTTAGCAGTTGCTTCGAAAATTTTCGCCTGGCAACGGAGAATGACGTTGAGATATATTTTGTAGCCGCAGTCACGTAATTTTGCAGAAAGTGAAAGTAGAAGTATCATATGTTCAATATTGTTTTTCTTGTTATAAACTCATTGCCAGTAATTCAGCAAACCTTTGAATCTAATAATTAATATTCTATTAATGGTTTCCAGCAGTACAGTTAATCAGGGCACACAATAAGCAATACGAACAAAACGCATATCAACATATGACTGATGGGTCAGGGAAGATTACTCTTTCGCCGTTGGAAATCCGTTATCTATATGGCATATTTCTATTAAGTGAAACAGTTTTAAAAAAGACAAGAAACGAGAGAACGGATTTACTGCTGCGCTCTCCGATAGGCTTTGCCTAAAATTATATTAAGACTTAAGGAGAAATGCATATACATGATGTGTATTATGGTGATAGGTGCTTCAAAATTAGAGTACCTTTCCACTTATGAAGTGTCAAGTCCTGCATCTGTATGGTTTTGTTTTAGTTTGTTGTTAATATTTCAGATGTAAAAACATAACATGTAACTTTAAAAAGAATATGTATACACATGCGTAAATGTGTGAAATGCATCAATACGATTAGAAGGAAGAAAACAAACATTTTAAAGTATGGACACTTTGTATGTTGACTTATGCAATCAGTGAAATAACAAGTGACTCAAGGTTGAGTTTGTCAAGGGGTAGCTATGGATTGTATATCAGGTTAATGTACAGTATTTGTTACAATGTACATGATCAACTGTACATTGTGTACTGTAGGCGTCTTCGTCCATAGTTACAAACCAGGCATACAAAGAAAGCAATAGGATATTACTAGTATATAAGCATACACAGTATTTTTTCTTGAAGTTAAAATATGTTTGTGTCAAAACTGCTATATTTTGTGCTAAGTGCTGAAGTAGTTCTGTCTAAACCAATTCAAACAAGACGCCTTAAGGTGGTTCGATACAGTTAGGCCTAAAAATTTCCCCTCGTTTAATTTCTTTAAAATTTCCTCACTGAAAGATTAGTTGATAAACTGTTTATTAAGGCTTTTATTTGAAATTTGACCTTGCGGAAATATTGTACTCTCAATAACCCTACTTCACCGTCTGTTTTACTCAAAATACTATTTTACATACATATTTTCAAAGCTTGGTAATTGACTGAAATATTGCAAACAACGACATTTTATATCTTTAATATGTAAGGTTATATGGCAATCAATGACCTCGATTACACTCCTAAAAATACATTAATTGTGAATTTTTCATGCGAATGCATGTAAATGAGGCCTAAAAAGGGCCATTTTTTGCATTTGAATTTCAACTTAAATACCTAATTTCAAAAAATTGTGTCGTTTAATTTTCTTTATTTTTTGTCCACATAATTATACAGTTGTTTGAGTTATGATGAAAGAATATAAAAAAAAAAATGACCGCGGAATTTTTGAGTAATTAGCCTTTCTATACCCCTACCCCCTAAAAATGACTTTTTTTCACAATTACATTATTAGGCCGAAATCGAGCGGTAATATTTTTATAAAGAACATCTTATATATTCAACATTATTAAGTGTAATAGTCTGATAATATAAATTGTTATATCTGTTAATATTATGTCACGATGCCACCAATTTGATGCTATTCAAAGCTAAGAAATTGCACAAATAAGCCATTATTTTGCCTGGATATAATATTTGAAAAATGAATAAGGAAAATTCCGTGTAAAGATTTCACTTCAATTACCCTTTAGACAATCCATGGTTTTATATTTACACTTGCTAGGCTTGGTCACTATACGCTAATACTAGCCGATTTTGTTTACCATAACTGCATGGTAACATTGAACTTTGAACTTGCGTAAGGAAATGTTCTGTGCAACGTAAAAGGACTACTTTTTTTAAAAGAAACACATGGCTTTGTTTACATTTTGACGAAACATTACGTGTATAGTGTTGTTTTTCATAGAATTTTGGAAAAATGTAAACAATATATACATGTTTTATATTTATATATGATTCAAACAATTTTTAAATTAACAATTGTATAAAGAAACGGAAAAATATCCCGACGGGGGCGACGTGCTTTCATTTTTGTTAAAAATGATGGGTGTCAAATGTAAACATTACCTCTGTGCCTATGTTCGTCCTACGATCGAGCCTTTGGGGTGGACGGGTGTGAGACCCTCTGATAGAGGTCAGTTATATAAACATATCCTCTTGTCTTTGTTCTTTGAGTATTTAATCATGTGTATTATAAAACATGCGCCACTAATAATCCACGTGTTGACAGTTCCGCGTCACCACAAATACATTGTATCCATCGAACACAAGTGAATTTGTTTCATCTATCGATGGCGATATGGATCTAAGCGTAGATTATATAATCACATGGCTCCCAAGGATGTAATATCGTCAAGTCAGACGACATCTCAAACACATTGAGCTACTTGAAAATCGGTGTTTTGACAACTTGGGCAAACTAAAGTGTGTAAGCGTGCGTCAGGTTCGCCTCGCTGCACAATAACGGTCACCGAGTTCACACATGTGGCCGTGTACAAATTCTTTATGTTATTACGCTATATATTAACTTTTAGCAAAATTGAATATATATTTAAAGTTCTGATCTGATTAAATAAAATTATCTCTGAAATTTACTTTGTTTGTCATGTTTATTTTACACTAAAATATTGAACTTTTTTGTCGTCGCGGATGAATAATTCTACCTTACGTGAAGCGTCATCATTCGCTGTTCAATTGAGTAAGCTCCTCCCACTTTTGACCGACTTTTATTGAATAATTACGTCACTTTCAAATGACGATTTTATTGCATAAAATATAAATAAAAAGTCGTGTGAGTGTAAATATAGGGATTGGATATCGTTTTTATGTTAACCATGCTTGTAAGGAGCAATTCCTCTAAGAATATATTCAATATGGGGCGCTAACGCGCCCCATAGAATATATTCTTAGAGCAATTGCTCCATACAAGCATGGTTAACATAAAAACGAAATCCAATCCCTATATATTGTTTAAGCGGAAACATATTTTATCAAAATCTATCTTTCCATCGTCAAGATATCTTAGCTTCAATTGTCGTTTGAAGCAGATATTCAAGCATAAATTTGAATTTGGCGCCAAAATTGTAACGATGAAAAGCGTCTACGTGACAACAATCGAAGTTGATAACTTCAACTTGATCACAACAATATCAATAAAATTGATGTCATCATACACAACTGTATGTCTTTGTATGTTTTTTGATGAGATATATGCATATCTAATACATGTAGATATATATTTATTATCCGAAGTAAACTAAAACAGATTTTTGAATCCTCAATATAACCTGAAAAAATCTCATATTCTGAATCCTCGATCTACGTTCAGCTGATTACTGTACACAGGAAAATAATTAGTCTATGCCTACATGTACATGTTTAGTTTCTATATCACAGATATAATACTGTTGTTGACACTAGCTTACATGTGTTTTTTCGTAAGATAGTATTTGATCAACTGAATCAGAGTACTTCCATGCATTTTCTCAAAACGGGAAATACATGCATCATCTAATTACATTAGTTAGGCCTATGTCTTATCGTACATGTATACAGTAAATAAAGTCTTGTTTCCCGAACGTGTTAGAGCTTATTGAGGATCATATTAGCTAAACATGTTACATGTTGACATCTACATACACAATATTCATGAAATATACTAGCGTGTACAAATTGAACGAAAAGCAGGGGTGGGGCGATGGAGAGATGAAAATATTTCTGTATCTGTAGTTTTATACTAGAAGATTACTCGGCGAAATTGAAATATCTTGATTTAATTATGCATCTTCCTTAAAACACATGTACATTAAGTGTCAAATATTCACAGTTTAACGGGGTTGAACAGAAAATGTTTTAATCACTTGATTGTTATGAAATCTTATTTTATTCAGTACAAGATCGAGACTCGGTATACATGTATATCAGTCCGTTTGTATGAATTATGTAATTTGCTTCTCAAAAGATACATGTAGCTTCATGTTATATTAGCCAAGCCAAATTCAAAGATCTGACAATATTATTTTTTTTCTATTTTGTCGAAACTAGGTCCTACACCTACTGTGCAAACTTAGATTTTCACCAGGTATCAAGCTTTCGGCAAAAAGTACAATATCGACAAATACGCAGTTTATCGACTATAATATCCTGATTTTAATGTTAAAAGGTAAGATTTCGTTACACGGATAACATATAGATCACTATTCTTCATAATCTAAGGCCGTTTTCGGTTATACGGTTTGACTGGTTGGACCTAGTTGTTCGTTTATTAATTAAAGACGGACCTGGTGATTTTATATTGTTTTCAGACGAGCCTTGACAAAGCCCACACAGACCTGTATCAAAAACTGCAAGTCAGTCAGGATTTATACTTGAAATAATGACTTTAACCAACGGTCGAACCGGTTGTTCCGAATAAACGAAAACGGCCTTAGTCACAAAAGAGTTTTCATGTGCAGTTCCGAATGCACTCATTGACCCGAGGAGGTCCGAACGAACGGCGCATTCGATCACTGTTCGGAACGTCCTTAAACGTTGAAATAAAAATAACCGAAGTAATGAACTGTTTGTATAGAGAACAACCAACTAAATAGTTTTACATAGACCACAGTGTTAAACTTTGTTGAAATGTTGCACTGTATTATTAAAACAAAGGAATATTAGTTGTAGCTATTGTGTTCTATAAGTAAAGTCTAGGTTCTCATATAACACTAGATAGAAAAAACGTTTGGGTCCTTCTGCTCAAACTTCAACCAGGGTAGGTTTATTGAAATCAGGCGCATTTTGCACTAAAAATCCTGAAATTCTAATGTTTTTACCTATTCATTATCAAAATTGATATTTTGAACCTAAATCTCAATATGAATTTCCAAATTCATATCATGGTTATCTAGGAATAATTACCTGTCAGAAAACATTTTTACTTTTGAAATTCATAATTAGCCAGCCAATCAGCGGCCGGGTTAAAATTCTATCTTGGGCTGTATACACAGGGGCCATTTCGAAGTGCGTTTTTTATTTAGTTGGTTGTTCCCTATAGTAGTCTCGTGATGGCAACAACATAAACTAGTGGAACATATTTTATTGAAACAGAAACAACAGCAAATGAACATGCTAGATATTAACCAAGAAGTACAAGTACAGTATGAGTCATCCATGCACATCTTCGACAAACAAATACTCCGACTGAGTAGATGTGATTTTTCTCCTTTCGTCATACAACGCTAACATCAGGCCCCTACATTAATTTCATATTCATTGTTTGACAGATTCATATAATGGACATAACCCTCTTTAGAATAAATAGTGCCACTGGACAGACATTTTGAAAGTAATTCATACAGAAATGATCAGGAATTTCCGTGAAGGAGACAATGATTAAAACTGCAGCTGCCATCGTTTAAAGTTCCCCGTGCGGTATTTGTTTACATTCGTCGTCGCAGTAATTGGTCACGTGATTTCGGTTGTCACTTAGCGTGACCTGGAAGGATGAATTGGCTCATTGTATCAAGTCACAGTAGATTTTTTTTCATATCATCAATGCTAAAAGTACGAAACACTATTTTCCAACATTCATCAAAATCAGGTGCCCATGTAAGGTTCGTAGATGTTTAGTTATCATCATGATTGGGGTATTCTTGTTGCCTGTTTGAAGAGTAAGTAACCATATTGCAGTTTAATCAATTTTCTAACAGCCAAATAGGTGTTAATTCTGGTCATTTTTTATACGCCACTCATATTTTTATCTTTCCTAAGTGTGTCGCAAAGATTTTATGAAAAGTGCTGCAACAAGCAAAAGATATATGGTCAGCTGGTAAAAGCTTTACGCGTTGAGCGAGAGTCAAAACGACGGTAAGTTGAATCTTTCTCGAAATATCTGACTGTGTATATAAAACGAACATTTAAAATTATAAAAAGACCAACTAACAATTGTTTATGTTCTCTCACATCTCCTCTTGATATGAACTTTCAGTTTGAGGTTATACTAGCCATTATAATTTAATACTGATGGTAGGCAGGTAGCCTCTTTATGATTTCAGGCTTCAAATGCTATGAACATATAACAATATATTGGCATCTTCAAACATTTGCAGTAACATCCAAACGCATGTGTCGGAGTTAGAAGCACGAATCGACGAAACAAAGAGGTAAGTTCTTGACTGAGTCTCATGAAGCTTATTTCGTCTTGTTTTGTGACAAAATATCCAGAATTCTTATATCAATGAGCTATGTGACATCAGTTATCAAAGATGCTCCACCGCTGACAAATAGTATTTTCTCACTATCAAAACAGGAGCAGAAGATTTAGTATTTTTCTTCAGTTACAGTTATTTACTTTACACCATTACCACCATTGAAAAGTTTGAGCTTCTAATTTTACTTCAAGTTAAAATATGAAAAATATTTAATTGCATCCCGAAAAAATTCCATGTCACTATATTCTATATTGAATGAAGCACTTATTGCGCCTGCACCAAAGGCGAAATGATTATCTTATATTATTTGTTGTGTTAATTAGACATATATATACACGATTAAACACCAAATATTGTTCAAATGATGAATGTCATTTATGCTCTGTCGGCGGTGTAGCATCTTTATATATTACCAAATCTGTTTTAATGTTTATTAGAGTATAATTACATTATGTATATTTTGCCATAATGACTGACATTACCCTAATGGTAATCATTATCTGCATAATGAGTGGATAACTGCAGCTTAGCCTTGGTTTAATAATATATATCCTCAGGAATGGGAATCTTGTGTACTGACACCAAATAAGTCCGCGGTTGATAAATGTACTAGTTAAGTTACAAAAGGATAATAAAACATTTTAAACGTCTGGATTATAAATAGGAAGCTGAAGAATAGAATGATAGTAAGGCTTTAGTATGATATAGCCTTTTCTTTTCATTCTAATTAAACAAATAACATTACGATTTTAATGGGAACATCCATGATTTTTCAGGAGTAAGGAAGAAGATAAAAAACATATTCAAAAATTAAAAAGGTAAGTTGTTGTTAGGGAATATAATTTGACAAGAAAATGTTTTTGATGTTGTTAATTATTTATTGGTTTTACTTTATAGGATTTACTCTTTTCAAATTACTTAAACCAACTAAAATAGCACATAAATTATACAATGATTGACGACGTTTTTTAATCAAATTCTCTTTGTGTCTCATAGGAATAAACTTGATCATTGAACTTATTAAAATTTTCCGATGTTTTTGGTTTTTTTTTAAAATTTGGGATACGTTTCCAGAACCAAATCGAAGTGGAGGAGAATATCACATCATTGTATGAAAATTGATTATTTCGTTGTCGTTGTTTTTACTTGTAATTAAATTTCATTCCTTTCTTTACCTGATACATATCTCTTTATCTATAGGGAACTAGAAAAGTGCAAAGAAAATGAGAATATATTTGTTGAAATGGATGTCAATACACAACTGTAAGTATAATGATTTCTAAAGTTCATTGCGGTCCCCTTTCATGTCAAATTATATGGGTTATTTTGCGGAACTACTAAATTAAATTGTTAGTAAATAGTCTCAATTTGCCTTCAACACAGGCTATGCAAGTAAGGCGTAAGAATTTTACCCGCCTCACATATTGCATTATCGTGAAAGGCGACTAAATTTAGGATATTATCTTTACTCTTTATAGTGTTACCAGGTGGAATGTATTGCTTGTTATTATTTTTCTGGATTTTTTGTCACTTCTCATTGGTCAAAAACACGCCACGTGATCACTGATAAAAAAAAACTATATTGCACGATTTTTCCGGAAGAAGTTAATAAAAAAAGTATATTGAACGGTTATTTTTTGATAACGTTATCATCTACGTTACCAAAACGCTTCGTTTTCCTGGCGCTTTGAAACAAACGCTTTGATGACCTGAGTTTGAAGCGTAACCACAAAATCTGACAGACGACGTTGATTGTTTCGGTTTCTATCAAAGATGATGATGACTTCCAGCTGATGACTACAGTTTAAACTTTTCAATTTTCAACATTAACACGGCAGGAGAATAGAAAATAATCGAATAACATTCATTAAGCATCTGAGGCCATTGAATAGTGAATACGTTTGATATTTATTTTTAAAAAAGATCCATCTAGACTAGTAACAACATTAGGCCTAGGCTATTCCTACTGTATGTATACGATTTTTATTTTACGGAATGGAGTACTAAGCATAAGAGAATGTATCTTCATGTCAATCTGAATCTTTTAATATATGTTTGGCGTCGAAGTGGATTATTTCAACAGAGAACAAACTATACATTTAATTGACTGTGTCCGACATGGAGCTACAGGTATAATGGAGTACATGTACATGTAAGCAATTTACAAGCACGCATGCACCGGGTGCATGTAATAAAAGCGTGAAGTGCATCAATTGATACTGTTTTCATATGTTGTTTTTAAATTAAACTTGCTACAAAATTATAAGATTGTAACTGTTTTAGCAGAATTTACAATGCGTGCTCATTTCAAAATGTCAAAAATCCAGAAAAATAATGAAACAATTAAAGCATTTTGATTTCGGTCAATACATGGTTATATCGACCTCATCAAAATGCTATATTTGTACAATGTTTTCGGCAACGTGCTTCAATAATATTACACTATACAAAGAGCAACAGTTCCACTATACAAGAAGACAATACGAGTATACTGCAGTTTCTGAAAACACGCACCTTGCACTTCACACACTACAAATCGTATACGGAGGCCGTCCTTACATGACTCTAGCTGTTGATATAGATATATTCTCACAATTGTATTGATAAAAGTCAATTGATTGAAACAGCAGGCGTCGGCTATATAGGTCTTCTCCCTACGAAATAACACAGTGGTACAAGTTACCTGTAATTATGAACAGTGACACACAAAATAAAAAGAAAATCTAGTTTCAAATAGCGAGATGTAACTCAATTCATTCTTATCATTACGTTTATAACAAAAACTCAAATAAAGTAGTAGACAACAATAATATAACTTTTCATGAAATGTAAATCATGAACATAGTAATAGCCGTATGTGATGTTTTAATTATACTTTTATGTTATGATGACCATAGTATACCACAACAAACAATGTTGTAGGGAAAATGCGGACATAGTGGAAAAAAGAAATGCTGCAATTGAGCAAGAACTGGAAAAGGAAAGATCAAGATGGCAAAAATATGTTGATAGCATGAAAGGAGAAATGAGCCTAATGAGACAAACATTAGGAAATTTAAAACAAATAATAGGAGATTTACAGAATGAAAGGGAAAATCTGCTTACAAGGTATGAATATAGTTCATTAAAGATGTAATATTGAATCACTATCTATCAAATATGTTTTACGTGTATTGATTCAGATGGTATTTTTGTTTTGAAAACAATATAGATTAAGAAAACACGAATATACTGCAGTCTCCCAAATGGATGTAAATCCTACCATCACAGACATGTTATCAGAGAGGTACTGGGCGCTGTACAATAACGAATGGACAGACGCTTTAGAGGAACTGATGGAAGCCACTAATCTACAAGGCGAAGATGCTGTTTACACAAAAACACTTTTTAGTATTCTTGAAGTAAGTATGGAATGAAATGAAATATGGAATGGTACCTCTTGTTATCAATCCTACGGAATAAACAATAAAGAACATGATAGCGATTTGGGAACGATGAAGACGAGCCCATACAAAAATCTGAAACTTGGACCACTTGTAAACCTCCTTTAGATCTATATCCCTGACTATGTGATATATTTAGGAAAACATATGGTTACCGCCCGAGATATTTGGACTAAAACATGCCAGAACCGTCATTTTCATCGCCGATTTCTGTTTAATTTACCCTAGTAAATTAAATGATAAAGCTAAATAACTGAAGTATGAACAAAAAGATATTTCGGGTTTTTCAAAATGTTTTAAAGAACGCCCACAAGACGGTCTTGAATAAACATGGTATTTCGCTAGTTTCCCGTATAATGCTCAAAGGATGGTTAGGCTAATCAAGGTTTAACGACAATTTTCAAATCAAGATAAAATTTCTGGTTACGCACATTTGACAAAACCTTATAAGAAGTTAATTAACTCAATTCTTTAATTACTTGCTGAGCTTCGTGAAGATATTATCAGAAAATTTGCAGTAAATGAGAAATGAAAAAATCACTAATAATGTTATTTATTTCACACTAGCTAATTCAATAGTTAAGATAACAAACTGGGGCTTTGCGTATAAAAAGTCCAAGTTTTTCTGTACAAAACGTTATTTTTGGTTTTCCAAAAGGCTGTGTATTACATAACCGGCCCGTCCAGCCATGTCATACGGCCATGTCATGAATATCGTAAGGCACATGTGTAATAAAACTATTTTGACAGGTAGTTTTGTCGTTATAATCTAATATTTGACGACGGAGGATTGTCTCAGTAGACGGATAAAACTTCACATCCGAGCCGGGTTTTTCCTTTTATATAGAGACAAAATTAAAAGTTTTACTTATATTGAACTCGTTTGATACATTTCATATCACATCATGTAAAATCCTCTATCTATATATACAATGGAGACCAATTCGGTAAAGAGTTATCGTTCCTAGTTCATTTCATTTCAGTTGTGACATCCTGTAGGTGTCACGCAACTAGTACATATATTTCACATATTACTTTGATAATAATTAATTGAGTTGTTTTATAGCCTTAAAAACATTTTTGTTCCATTTTTTCGATTGAACCAAAACTTTTTTCGACACCGTATTACTTTTGACATCATAGTGAATAGTCGGGGCAAGAAAAGTTAAAACTGGTAAAACTGGTGTGAATGTATCCAGTATAATTGCTTATGGAATAGAAAAATAAAATCTCCCGTCAAAACCTCTCTGCATGCGAAGAAATTAATTTATAGTTTAGGAATCCTAAAACGTCCTCCCGACTGACTATGTCCGTGGTTACATTTCCACGCAGCCTCGATTTCAAGGAGTTATTTCAATGGTCAGAACTGAGCAACGTAAGCAGAACTTGACCGTTGTTCTAATATGTGAGAATATTTGGAAGGCTAATGAACGCATTTAGACTTGTTTTCTTTGCCCGACTATTCACTTTAACAATACATTTATCTGAAATTATCTGAAATATGTATTAAGCAAATATATTATCATATATATGAAGTGCTGGGTTTAGGTAAACATTATTAATTAAACATTGGTAATTTTACCATCATATATGAACTGGGGGAAAACACAACGATAACAAATCTAAACACCTGTCCTGAAAAAAAATATGAGTGATGGAACAAATATCCAATAGGGCAAAAATGTTTTATCATATCTTATTCATTACCAATGTAATATATCTATTTTATTTTTCATAGGAGGCATTTCGATTCTGCTGCGAAACTGAGCCGAGTTGCGTAAAGCTGACTACACAATTACTGAAATCTCTGTCAGACCCTGATCAAACTAGTAAATACCAGGAACAGGTATGTTTAATGGGGATCGAAAATGTCACGAGTAAAGACACGTTTTGACGGTTGATCGGCAACGAAGTGCCTTTGGTATGGAAGTTAAGTTGTGAAGAAATATTGTTTTGTTGATATGGTGATTTATGATGGTATTCGGAGAGTCAACCTTTGTTATAATTGAAATTTATACTGTACCTTCATCATCGAAAGCGTGTAAGACTACAACCTCTATTGATATAAAACTAGAACATATGGAATTAATTTAATAAGGTCGTTTATTAATCATAAACGATAGTTTATGTGTTGTCTTTTTTTGTGATGAAACATAACACGACAGTTTTTACATTAACATACTACAGTCTTAGATGGAAAACTTCATCATCGTTACTATCACATGTTTTAGAACCAAGAAAAGATTAAACAAAATTACAAAATTTATAATATTTGGAAAGCATGTTAAGGTGAAACAGGTACCCGTAAATAAACATTAATTAATATTAATTAACAAATAAAAAATTTGAAAGGGAAATGCAAAATTGGGAAGGGAATGGGTAACTTGATAATTTAAATTACTAGATATATGCATAAGCCATTTTCTGTCTTCAGCTACTAACTGGACAGAGCTATGTCAAGCTCATATAGGAATCTAAAAATTGGCGTATATTCATGCGCAAAATGGGCGATCCAGTCGTCTCACTCATGCCCATCCAGCCTTTCCTTCCGATAACAAAATAAAACCAAAATAAATGTTCATGTCTGCATCAATGACATGAACTAGTTTTGGTTTGTATATATCAGGGGTTGTATGAATTCGTAAGTACCGGAAATTATTTTTTCTACGACTGATATGTTACTCAAATGACTAAGCATATAAAACAATGAATTTTGTCAATCATTTCTATATATAAAGATATAGAGATTGAACAGTGTTTTGATTGCGTTAAAGGTGGTATGAACGCAATGGGATACAGACATATTCAATATAGCGCGTTAAAAGAAAAGAGTATAATACAAAAACGAGAAGTTGCTTTAAAATGTGTGACTCTCTGAAACTTTTGTTCAATTCTATGTGGTTTTCTTATTTCCTATAAATAAATTATAAGTTCAATAATGATGAAGATCGGAATGGCGTAACAGCAGATAAACTTAAAAGGTTATATTGGCATCAATATAAAGCATTTCCGGGCATCTCAAAACGGGCACCGTTCCATTCTGCCAATTCATTTTTCTTTCTGCCTAAGACTATGTATGATATATTGTAACTAAACATTTATTCTTTATACATGATGGAGATTTAATCAGTTTTGTAAACCTAAAGTTATATGCAATTGCTTTTTCTAAAATGAAATGTTTCAAAAGGATTTAAGAACTAGTAATTGTCGCTGACAGTTTGAAAATGGGACAGAAATTTCGATATCGAATTAAGGCCATGATAATAGCTTTCAGCGATCGGCAAGGGACATACACTACATCAGATTGTTTTTACTTTATCGTTTAGTGTGTTTCTGTTGGTAAATTTTGCGTTTGTTTAATCACACCCCACAGAATGACACCACAGACACGCCAACCCCGTCAGAGGACCCAGATCAGCAGCTCGATGAAATGAGGAAGGCATGCATGTCAATGCTGATTCCAGCTGTTGAAAATGTAAGCACATGTAGTACCACTATGTATGAACGGAAGTGCAGATTGTTTTTTAAATTGCGTAGTTGTGAGTCTGTATAGCGGTACTCGGTCACTTGTTTAGAAAAATGAAATAATGGATAGTGGATTATTTTTGCCAATTTTATTCATTCTAAACGTTTTTGTTGTAATCTTCAGTTATAAACGGTGTCATGGATATCAGTTTGAACTACCAATGACTAATGAAATGTTGAGGGTTAACCAGCATTAATATTCAGACACTTTTTGTGAGTTGATCTGCTGTTCATCATCAAAGAATTGAGACACCCGCCTAATATTTTGCACTATTTTAAGGTATTCTGTCTGGCTTTCATTATTTCAAACACCATCACAGGTTTATAAAAGAATCCAACAATATAAAACACATAAAAACATATTAATGGACACAATATCTTTTACTTAATCGTATTTTGAAGTTGTAGGATGATCAGTTAAAATTGTATAGTCACTTGCATTGTTTTGAAACTGGCGATGTATAGTTGCTTGTGAGGACACTGTATAGTCACTTGTTATAAAGAGGAAATATACTCAGTGATAAAAGGATCACATATAGTCATTTTCAATTTAGATGTAGTAAATGCAACAAAAATGCACTAGAATGCACCACGTTGTGATACTTCAGGTATAACTTGGATTTCCATGGACCATTTATTACTTTTAAAAAATGTAAGAATTACGGAGTAAAAAAATACTTCTAGAATCATAATCGAAAAATGCTTACGTCATTTTCCATATTTCTTACGACGGAAATGGCTATTCACTTACAAAATTATTTTCATATTTTCGTGTGTAACGTTATTTCACGGGGATTCAATTTCAAATTCCATAAGTATAGACAAAAATAATGTCAATTTTTCGAGGCGATCTGGCCCATTATCAAGACACAAAAAGAACAAACAAAATGTCCTTTTAATGACGTCGTGGGCAAAAGGCACAGATACTCACATTATATTTTTTTATATAAAATGATAACATATAGGCTGATTGATATTAGTGATGATAGTGATGAGTATATAATCTAACCTTGTGCGTCTGTATCGATTGGTAAGTACATATTCAATATCGTTGTCGCCCGGGAATCACGTGATAAAAAGTTATCAAATCATAAAAAGCTGGATTTACGCAACTTTCCACTTTTTGTTGATATGTTTCTTAATGCTGAACACATCCTGCGGCCTAAACGATATCATATGTAAGTTCCCTTTGCTAGAAAATTGCTGAGATTTTTGCGCTAGTGACTATACAGTATTTTTTTAAAATTTAAACAAGCGACTATACAGTAAAGTAACAAGCGACTATACAAAACTATTTCGTGTATGCTTATTTTAAGATATGTTTTAGCCGCTTTCTAATTACGAATGGTGTTGAATAAAGAAACTGTAAATAAATAAATAATCAAATTTCTCATGTAAGTTACAATTATAACATATATTTCAGGAAAAACGGGGGAAAACGCAATTTCCTCCGAAAACACATCGCAATTTTAATCGTAATTCAGTGATTACACTTCGATTCTTATCTATTGCTAACATTATTTTCCAAATCATGTTCATGAATTTGTTAACATACATGTTAAAAGGACGTGTATAATGTTAAACATATTTGAAGTTATGAATAATGCCGATATTTGGTGTTTTACCGACCTGTATACCATACCTGTATTCATTCATCCCGCTTCGATACTCACAAGTGACAATACAAAAAGCAACTAATGATTATACTATACACTTCCGTTCATACACTGTGGGTACTATTTAACTGCTTGATATTGTTCATATTATTCAAGAAACTATAATGTGAATGAAGACGAAGTAATATTGCTGTGTAATAGGGGTCTAAAAAGACCTATTGAGGCGCCGCAGACAATAATAAGAGTTCGAATGAGATATGTCGTTCTAGGAGGAGGAAAGTAAACATTCGGATTGTAAACAAAGTAATTTCCTCGTCCCAGGTAGACGGATCCCGCGAATGAACAACAAAGAGTTGTAATAAATTTAACCTCACATTTATTAAATCATATATAAAATTATTACAAATATGATATCTTAATGATATTACAAACAATCGAGTACATCACTAACCTCACTGGTCGGGGCTTTCCCCAAGAATGTTTGGGGTTACGTCACCCCAATTCGGGGCACCTGATTGGGGCAGAGCTCAGGGCTCTCTTCGGGGCTACTCGGGGCAACCCCTAGCAGACGCTCTAATAATATTTTATAACTTAATAATAAAAATGTTTCCGATATCAATTATCGGTATTTTCTAACGTGCCTGGTGCCGTTGAATAATAAAAAAATTAGATAAATAAATTTGGAGTTTCCAGTATGGTAAAATTACCTTGAATCTGGAGCTACGAAAATACCAACTTCGCAGATGGATGGATGGAGGAAAACTCGCTGGAGCCTCGATACACACATGCGCATCGAGGATCCAGCGTAGCGACGGACCGACCAATGACGTAACGCGACATAAAAACTGACGGAGACAATAACCAATGAGGGCCTACGTATCTATCTATATATATTTTGTATTACAAATCATAAACAAAGATGTCAGCGCATAGGAGAGGACGTATTAAATTACTACTGACAGCATTACTGGATACATAGATGTAAATATGTGTTAACGACTATTACGATGATAAGATAAAGTTATCTCAGGTATATTATTCTATTAAATAGAGCCAAAGATTTATATATAATACATTTAAACGGCAATCGTAACTGACACAGCTGATTGCAATAATCTGACCTAGATGACGCAGATACATATTTTCGTAACAATATTATTAAATGAAATACGTAAGACATACTAATGATTTATGTGTGACCATTAGATCATATATCGTTATTAGAATGAAGAATTGACAAATGTTCAATAATTATTATTTTTCGTTTTTTATCATTGTAGAGATTCCTAACAAGGATGGAGGAAAACTTTGAAAATGTATTCAAAGGAGTTGGTGGAGAGATGAGATGCAACAAGCAATCGCCCGAGTACAGTGCAAACCCATCAATCGGAGATCAACCGGCTTCTGCCACTGCGAATACGCCGACCCAGGACCAACCAGCAACTCAAAACATGAATATGGATGATAAAACTGAAGACATATCCTGTACAAGTCACAATCAAATCACTCTTGGATCATCTGATATATTGAAAAAATGCAAACTACCAGTGGATAAGTGGCAGGAGTCTAGCGGAGCTTGTGGCGAGGCCCGAATTTGCTCGCTCATGTTTACATCAAAATTCGCCAAAACCTGCGTCAACCTGTGTTGGTATATGAGAATACAAAACCCGCCAATGCACATTGATACTGCAATCAAAGAAGGCGACCAAATAAACAAAGATTTTTACAAAAATTACACACAAAAAGGAGAACGTGTTGGCTATTTAGTGTGGCCAGCGTTGTTCCGTCACAAGGGTGGCCCGTTGTTGTGCAAAGGTGTTGTTCAGCCTTTGCCCGAAAAGTGAAAAATGGTACATTGTGATGGCGGAATTTGAAAAATGTATGACTCTATGTAACAGGTAAACATAACATACATTCGAAACTATATAAAATGATTTTGAGATGATTTTATGGATTCAAACAAAAATTACATTACCGAATCAACACAGACAATAGTTATGGTGTCATATTACTTTAATTCTTGAAACAGGTGATATGATTGGAACGATTAAATATTAACTTGACGATCCCGAATGAGCTGAGCGGTCTATATTGAAACAGTTAATACGGATGGTGATGTTGAAATATGATACCTTTATAAAGTACCTTTAACATCTTTGGATTTACTCCACATCTTGAATCCGAGTAGTATAGAATTTCTTTCATAACCCGATGAATTAAAAATGGTATTGATATCAATGCATATACGTACTTTTTTAGAGTACTTGGTAAAATTATATCTATATGACTTATTTTAATTCATTTTTTATTCAGTATTTGTTTATGTAATACACAGACAAGAATGACAATTAACACACACATCAATGTCAGTAACTCTTTTTATTCTTTTATTCTTATCAGAAATCTATTTAACCAAGTTTATGTGTTTTTACGCAACGCATTAACAAATGTAAGCGTTTTTGTATGGTTTAATATAACCTATAACCAAATTATATTACAATTGTGTTGTGTATCTTTTATAAACGTGTTCTCTTATACAGGATATACCTGGTGTAATGTTCAGTTTGATTTTATACTTTTCTTACCTTAGTGTTTTGGTTGTATTAGTTAAACTTCCATTTAACAGCCAGGGTCATTTATGGACGTGCCATGTTTGTTGGTGGAGAAAAGCCGGGGTATCCGGAGAACAACCAACAACCATCGCCTTGTTCCTGGTAAATTGATTTACATAATTTTATATCTTTTATCCATTTATTGACTTTCATAACAACCATGTGTGGTTTATAATTAGATAAACATATTTATGTGTTTTATTCATACATTTTTAAATATGCATTTTTGTCGAAACTTTGGAAATTTGAACGAATTTATGTGAAAATAAATTCATAAGGACTATTCATATTTAATTTGAGAATGTTTGGTATTGCTGTGAAATACATAATTGGACAATAGGAGTGATTTACTCTGGTTATGACAAATTTTCGAAATTACAAATGTTATGAACTAAAAGTTTTCTAAACTGTTTAATTACATTTCCATCTGTTTCAAAGTATTTTTCAATATTACGTGGGAAAAATATATTTAAGATTGCTTATTTTTTTTAATAAAAAATATATTATCATTTTATATTTAAACTTTGCTCTTAACGAGCATTTCCATTGGCTTAAAATCTATTTTATGAGCCCATAAAGAAAAATACGGCGTCGCCATTTGTAACATCGCTTCATATAGGATAACGGCGTATATATGAATTCATATCCAAAAGAGTTCTAAATATTGAAGGGATTCTTTTAGTGAATTAAATTATGAGTGTTAATTTGAATATATATATAAATATATGGAGATATAACACGATAGTCTGAGTGTACCACATCATACCTCTAAGGTTACACCTATATCATTATCTGTATTCATATATAGAGTGTAAACTTATTTATCGGGATTATAATTGTGCATTCCAGTTTAATTTTACCCTTGTACTTTATAGTAAGAAATTTGGTAAAAACATGAAAAAAAACATCTAGTTTAGACAATATATATAATTGTGTGTACATAATAAGTATTTAAATGGACTAATAGTAAATATGTTCTTTGATGTTTATTATAATGAATACAGAATATTGTACAATGTGAAAAATGAACTCTTTAATTACAATGCTTATGATCATATATATAATAAAATGCAAAGTATGTTGATGGCATTATCAGAGCTGTGTGTTTTGATTTATACGTTTTATTATTTACTAAATACGAATAAATGAGCTTTCAAATTGTTATCATGCTATTGTCTGTTTTATGTCATATTTCATAGCTAAAATGAATTCCGAATTCATCGTGATTGGTTACACTCAATGTATGTTATTGTGAATACATCTGGATCACAATAAGATTGAATACAAAAAACAACATAATTTCATCTTCATAATTTTGTTACTTATGCTTTTAGCTACAGCTTTGTTGATTCGTTATTTAGTAATGTATAAAGCAACACATAAATCAGGACATTAACAGAGCATAAAACATTCCTTTTAACATAAACTTGGAAATATAATGAAAAAATGAAAGATAAAAATTATTTTCTTTCTCTGGTTTATGTCAGAAATACTACAGATGTTACCTTATACTATTGTAAACAAGTGAAGAAATATGAAAATTGTATATTTTAATTAAAAAATATTACACTGCTGGTGCATCGCCCTCGATACTCCTCGGATTAAAATTACTGCAGTTATATACACCCCTTGATTACCTCATAGTTAAACTGAAGACAGATTATAAGAAAATAAACTGACAAATCACTGGCCTGCAGATATTTCCTTATAGATAAATAGGATATATGACTTAAGTTTGTTTCGAGAAATCGGGGCCTGTACCTATACTTATGGACAATAATGTTACCTTCCCTGCAGGTTTTGTCTATTATGATGTCATCATTTACTATGACATCACCTTGTATCTAAGCTAAAATAAATTAGAAGGCCTGAAGATGGCTTGAAAGGACTGAAAACGTTAGTGGAAAGGAATGGCGTGTTGATATTTTATTTCTAATATCTACTGATGCACAACGTCTTTTAAAAGTTTTAGTTTACCAACAATATATACTCAAACGTCAAACTGCATTATTTCCCGAGATATTTAGAAAATAACAGACGCCTGTGAAATAATGGTGACATTAACAAATAAGTACTATCAATAAAATGACACCTATGAATTCCACAAAGCCAATTACGGCGTGCATCCATGCGTAACTTAAGCATAAGAATTTCTATATATATTATTAATGTAAAATATCAAAGAAATACAATTAACCATGCATGACAATTTTTTGACTCGTGCCTTTTCAAAGCCTCGAACTCACGATCTACGGCACCCAATCGGCTAGCCAAACGTACCTGCGCCTTCTACCACTGCGCCACATCCACATCCCCATATATAGATATTCATATTTTTATATTAGATACACCATATTTTTACAATATGCAGCTGACCCTTAGGAATCTTCATGCAAAATATTTTGCTTATCACTGAGTGGCCGTAAAACGGCATAAACTGATACCCCTCCTTTAGAGAGGAAACTCTTTGATTTGAAAAGAAAAATGATATGTTTATTGCATTTTAACTTCTTATAGTCAGCGTTTGTGTTCTTTACCAACTGAAAAATAGTAATACCAGTTTATAAGTTTAATTCAATGAAAACAATCTCTGAATTATGAGATAATTTTGTGACAGTGAATTCGATGTGTTAATGAGTTTGTGTAAGTGTGGCAATACAATGCATGCTTTCCATGTCTAGCTGTGACACCGTGAAGTAATCGATAAAACAACATATTTGTACTTTGTGTCTTTTTTTCAAATCATGAATAAAACTGAAGTTTTTCTGCATAACCACGACTATATATTATTACATTGACTAGGGAACCGATCGTCACTGTTTCTAAAACGGAACGTGGAAGCCTGAGTAGAAAGTATTAATGCTACCAACCCAACATGGTTTCGGTATAAGCAACCTTCCTCACAGGAATGAAATGATGCAAAAAGGGGCGTTTAACCAGAGTAGGACGTTGGAAACGGAACCGAATCATATACCAGTTAATCAATCGCTCTTTAGATGATGTTTCCTGTCACCAAGTGCATCCCATACATGTTACCTAATCTATTTTCATAAGATCGATTCAGCCATGACAAGCAAAGACATCAGTTTGGTGTATCGCAATGTGAAATCTAAACTCATTTGTAATGGCATCTGATTACCAACATATTTATGAAAATGAAGAGATGTTTTTTATTGTAAATATATGCATGTACTTATAAGTGGTAGGTTCGTGTACCGAAGGGCTGTGGCAGGCTGACACCTACCCTTATAGAGAGCAACCAACTAAATGATTTTACATAGACCACAGTGTTAAACTTTGTTAAAGTTTTGTACTGTATTATTAAAACAAAGGAATATTAGTTAGCTATTGTCTAGGCTCTCATATAACACTAGATAGAAAAAAAAGTTTGGGTCCTTCTGCTCAAACTCAAACCAGGGTAGCTTTATTGAAATCAGGCGCATTTTGCACTAAAAATCCTGAAATTCTAATGTTTTTACCTATTCATTATCAAAATTGATATTTTGAACCTAAATCTCAATATGAATTTCCAAATTCTTGTCATGGTTATCTAGGAATAATTACCTGTCAGAAAACATTTTTACTTTTGAAATTCATGATTAGCCAGCCAATCAGCGGCCGGGTTAAAATTCTATCTAGGGCTCAATCTTGTATACACAGGGGCCATTTCGAAGGTCTTTTTTTATTTAGTTGGTTGTTCCCTTATAAAAGAACACTCCGTCATATATATCATTTGTTGCTTAAAAAGACGTGCTTAGATGGATTCGATTTTGTAATGGATGTTGACAGGTAAAAAAAAACAAAAAAACAAAGAATTGGGAAGGAAAAAAGGGATAATGGGATGAACTAGAAACGAGAGATCGTGAAGAATAATATTTAAATGTAGATATATTCTTATATGAAGAATAATGAATCAACTAAATGAAAACATGATTAAAAAAAAGTAAAGAAAGAAAAAGAAAGAAAGAAAGAAGGGGGAAAAAAAGAAAAAAAAAGAAGGAGACAAGAAGTTAGATAGTCATTCTATATTTGATAGTTACAATTGAATTAAAAATTACTGCTCAACATCCTGATCAAAAGCAAGCATGACACATGTATGTATGACAACAAATAAATATATATTCTATTTCAATAAAAGATATGTGCAACTGTCAGGGATTTGTGAGTTCTATTAGCTTTATCCATTTTTTCCAATCTTTGGTAAATTTTTTAAAAGTTTTTTTCTCCTTTTTTATAAGCTATATATCTTTGAACATAATAATAATCTTATAATAATAAATATTAAACAAATCTCATAATAATACAGTTTAAAAAAGCCATCAGATTTAAAGAACCATGAAAACATCTTGTTTTATAAATATAGTGTTTGATAAAAAGAACAATTTCATTATCGATTCTTTGATATATGCCGTTATGATTAAATTTTCCGAAAACAACATCTACAATTTACTAATCTACTATTACACCTTCGCATACCAAGACACGTTCGTCCCCCTGATTTCAGTGGAACTGTGTTCAGCCGTTTGACCTTTTCGTGTTTTTTCTAAAAACAAGGGGGACTACCGATTATATTTTTCTTGTTCCTGTGGTATCAAAAATGTATAAGGTAGCAGACCACAGAAGAACAGCCTGGCCCCGGTCTTTATTTTTATTAAGTGGGGGCCCCTGTTTTGAACCATACATAACAAATTAATAATCAAATATATTTTGAAATTGGTATATCCAATATGGAGGGTTTGATTTAAGTATCATTTTTAAAGAAAATAAACATAATTGAAATGGGTTAGAGATTATAATTTTGGGTTCCTCCGGAAGTGCGTCTTGACAGGAACTGCTAGCTTTACTTGAAGGAAAATCCATGGCGCGGGTTCTGGCAAAAATGAAAAATCCACATAATTGACCTATGAAATAAATTAGCTTATTTTGCCATTGTGATAGAAATGCTCAATTTGAGGCAGGTCTTAAGAAAAAAATTGTTTACAATTTTCTGCAATTCTGTTACAGGTATGTTTTTGTTGTTACCATGGTACTCACATGCATGAATAAGCGTACAATATGGCCAAATCTTTATCAAAATATCATGGTAATTGCAAAAGTTGTGCAGATTAATTATATATATACTTTTGTACAAGTATTTTTTAAAGTTAAATGACTATATCTTTATTTCTATGGCATGCGCCTTATTTTCATAAATTGTCTAAAGCTACTGTTTTCTGCTACCATAAATTTTAACAAAATAGAGTTTAAATATCGACAACAATGACATTATTTGTGGCAGAAATAAAAAGGTAACTTTTTAAACCGCTTCTAACTGTGTATTTCGGAAGATTACATAGTGGTCGTTCTGTGTCACATTTTGTTGCGCAATATAAATTGTTATTCACTGAAGCCGGTACCCAAAGACACAGCAGAACTTTATCAAAGAGCCGATGACATAACCATTCCCGCGACACGCTTGACACTGAGTAAAACGTGTAGCGTCTACAAGTGCTACAGAATAATTCATAAAACCATTTACAATTTTATTGAAGATTTCGGAAGTATTTATGCATCTAAATCAACCAACGATGGTCGTATCCGTTGGTCAAGACTCATCAAACATTACACAGCAGGTGTAAAGTGTTATGCTTCATCTGGTAGATAAAAATCTCTACTTGTTGTATTGTAGTTTGAAACATTTATATAGTGTACGCATTAAAACGTTTCTTAATCATAACATTTAATTGCAGAAACGTTGCAACCTGCAAAATAAGGAAATATCTTTTAAATGACCGATTTTCTATCAGAAGGACTGTTTTGGATAAAAGAAAAACAAATGTATATTTAAGATTCTACTGGGTCTTTTTTTTAATTTAAAAGCAGAAAAAAATAGAAAAACAATCTTGATAGTTATCAAATTATAGGTGGTTTTCATGTATTGCCGAAAAGATAAGCAATAATGCCTATCTAAATCACTTTATTTCTTTATATCTCTAAAGGGACATATTTTGATGTTTCTATTATTGTTCCTACAGGAGCACAATGTTAAAATTATATAGCGAGTGCGATGAATATATTATCTATTGGTAGCGAAGCTGGATCATAGTGGATTTCATTATTTCTTGGTAGGAACATAATTTGATGGTCAGAACCTGTGTTCATCTTACTCCCCCTGTAAACATAGTCCATATCTTTTCTGTGGTATCATGGATAAGCTATCACTCAAATAATTATCATTTGATTGGATCACTCTCAATGTGTGGCGGAACCAATCAAATTTCGTGTTTAAAACATACTTCGGGTATTGTATGTTTTTCTTCAGTATCTCATTCTGTAAAATTTCATAAAAAGTTACGTCCAGTCAATGATGTCTTCCTTAGTCACTGTGAATATGTACTGCATAAATACAACAGAAACGTCTAAACTTAAAGAGGCCGTCATAAATCATCATAAAACCCACACTACTAAAAGATTGTATTTTGCTTTCAAACTAATATGATAAACCCTTTTTTCTATTGGTAATCTCGGCCTAATACGTTTGCAGACCATTTTTTAAATTCTAAATAAAGTGATCCATGGCTTAAATGTACATTTCCTCCACCCATTTCATCTTCCCTGTTACCCTATCCTCTAACACCTATCCCTATCCTAACCTCTACACTCTATTTCTTACATCTACCCCTTCGGTCGTCTCTCTATCTCTACCCTCCAGTTCTACACAACCGCTTACCCTCTTCTCTCTGCTGTCTACCCTCTACCCTCTTACCCTTTACCTTTACCCTCTACCTCATAACCCTAAACTCTACCTCTTCCCTACCCTCTATTCCTACCATATTACCCCTACCCTATCCTTTACCCTCTGCTGTCTACCCTCTACCCTCTACTTTCTACCCAACCGTCATCTCTATTTTCCCTGTTGTCTACTATCTACCCTTATATTCCACACCTACCCTCTACACTTAACCTCTACTATCTGTCTTTACCCACTTTCACTTACTCTCTAACCTCTTCTCTCTACCCTTTTGCTCTACCCTCTACCACCTACTCTCGTCTTTCCGTTGCTAACCGGTTACAAAACTCTCTAGCTGACTATTTGTGTTTCTTTATATGATTGTTGTCCAACAGGAAATTACATGTACACTTACGTTCGACACATAATGTACAGTATATATATATATTGAAACGATATTCAAAGTGAATGAACTTTTACCACTATTGCAATAAAACATGCTAACATTATTAATCTTTTATGTACTGATGCATTCATCCTGAAAGGTAAAAATACTTGTGTATTGTGCACCGCAATGTCGTAAAATGCTACATACGTCAGTGAACATACCTGTAGTCTCTCTCTTGGGCTAACAATTTCACATTGATTATTTAGCAAGAATTATGAAGAAAAAAAACTTCCATAATAAGTAGTATTACAAAACCTTTGTTTCATTTGCTGTTAGAACTCGCTGCACAAGGTTAATGAGTTTAACGCAGGTCACCGGGTGTTATCGTAATATCGCTGTCGATTATATAATATATATATATTGTCTCTTGGGATTAAGGTTTCAAATTCATTATTTAGCAAGAATTCTAGATATAATTGTCTACCCAAATCAGTAGTAATACACCATTGGTTTCATTTGATTTTGCAAATTGTTTGGAGCTCGCTGCATCAGACTAATTAGTTTAACTCTGGATATTGGGTGTAATCGTAAGGTCGATTACTAATTTTATGTTTTTTATTGTCATTATATCCACTACTATATCATACTAAAACTAAAGGCTCTGTGTTTCAAAGGAAATATCTGCAGGCCTATGGTTGGTCAATTTATGTTCTTCTGAACTGGCTTCTGTTTTTCTATGAGATAGTCTTGGGGCTGGTATACAGTTATTGTAATCCGTGGAGTATAGAGGACTGTACATCAACAGAGAAGTCCTTGTTCAAATATACAATATATGTATCATTTCTGCCATAAACCACGAGCAGCTTTTTTTCATAAGCTTTGTGCATGACATGAGATGATAAAAATATTTCGTTGATCAAATGATAAGAATGATAACATATATCTCTAACCTCGATAACACGAAGTTTGCAGAACTATGGTACGACTTACATCGCAAGTTATAAGTTTACTGGAACAATTTCTGTAAAGTTCGAGTTAAGAGGTTCGTGTTTAAGTGATATGAGACATTTCTGGTGACTTTGATGATGCTTGAGTGTTAAAAATAAGCATTCACCTGCATTCACCCGGTACTGATGTGAGCAAGAATGTCACCTGGACATAGGCAAATTCGCCACATAATTGCATCAGAATGATAGCTTTCATTAAATTAGTAAGAGGATCCCGCGAGGACAGCAAGTGCAACAGCTACGCTCCATCTGGTTGTTGACACCTTCATTTAAATTTAATAAATTTATACAATCTTGGCAGGAGTAGACTATGGTATGTCTAATATAGACATATGATTCATATATACATTGATAATACATGTCGAAATTCTAACAATTAAGCAACGCATGGATACTCATTTAGCTTTAAGAATTTTATGACTGTAATTTTATTAATATTATTCATTTTTTCAATATCTGTGTTATTTCACAACTATCAACTATTGTATTTCCGCATATACAATGTACAATGCGTAATATGTCAGGTTTTTGTTATTTTCAACATTTCTCGAAATTTCTGATTAAGATTAAGTCTTCGTTTGGTTGCTAATACGTTATGAGCGTCGACGCTACATGTAACCAAAACCCGGCCCTCTACTCTCTACTCCTCCATCACCCCTTACTCTCTACTCCTACCTCACCCCTTACTCTCTACTCCTACCTCACCCCTTACCCTCTACTCCTCCCTCACCCCTTACTCTCTGCTCCTACCTCACCCCTTACTCTCTACTCTCTACTCATACCTCACCCCTTACCCTCTACTCTCTACTCCTACCTCCATCTCTTTACTCCCTAGCCCCTTTGTTTTATATAAGTTTGATTACAATACATGTTTGATACAGCATATTTGTTTTTTTTTATGTTCTAACCATGTCATACTTGATTACCTCTCCGGAATCAAGTATCAGCGCCTGAGGTCAAGCACCCGAGGTCGATATCGTGTACTTTTATACGATTTCCAATAGTTCCGCTAACACATGTTCACTTGTGTGTTATTTTATGAATATTCATTAGGATCAAAGCATTATAAACGAAAGTTCGATGTAGAACTGGAGTCGCAGATGCTGTTAATTAAGTTTTTTAGGATTTATACGGGCATGGATCTACTCCAACTATGAAAAGCGTAGACTTGCAGATGATGTGTTCAAAGTCATCAACACAAGTTTCTTAGAAATTGACGCACATGGTATATTTCATTTGTTTATTCCAATTTATTAGGCAATGATTAAAGATGCTCCACCGCTGACAAATGGTATTTTTTCTTTATAAAAACTGGAGCAGACGATTTAGTATTTTCATTCAGTTAAAAAGTTACATACTTCTATCATTACCACCATTTAAAAAGTTTGAACTTCTAATTTTACTTCAAGATAAAAATATTGAAAATAATTAATTGCATCCCGTAAAAATCCTTTGCACTATGTCATATATGATATGATGTAATAATTGGGCATGAACCAAAAGCAAAACGAATTACTTTATATTAATTTTGTGTTAATTAGACATATTTATACACGATTAAACACCAATTTTTGTTCAAATGATGAGTAACATTATGTTTTGTTGACGGTGGAGCATCTTTAAGGTGTACAAACATATGTTTTTGAACAGTTCAATTGTAATGTTAAAATATCTGTAACACTATAAACGTAAATTGAAGCAGAAACATTTTCTATTGCGTTACAAAAATATTTCATAATCGAATTTTGTTGGCAAATTCAAATGAGTATTTCATCATAATTTAATAAAGGTTCCAAAAAGTAAAGCACCGATCAACAAACGTGTGACAAAAATGTATCTGGAAAAATAATCAAAAACATCCTTTGATAATACCACTAGCTCAACGATTCATTGTTTGTGTTTGCAACAAAGAATAATCACAGAATACTTTATACAAAAAATTACATTTTTATTATTAATTTGTAAATGAAACAACAATATATTACATTTTGTAAAAAAAAAAAAACTATCCAGAAACGGCTTACATTAAAATGTTTCAAATGTGAATGAACATCCAATAATTTCTATAAGTGCTAATTATTTAGGTCTTAGATTTGAAAACAAATAACATAACCGTACGTATATCGATATTTTTTAAGTGGAACAATACTTCAACAAAATGCTCACAAGATTACAATCTGTAATAGTAATATAAACATAAACTGCAAACACTCGCAGAATTACAAAATTTATTAAATATGAAACTTTTAAGAAATTAAGAATTTAAAAATCTAGGTTTAGCTTTTTTACCATTTGTATTTTTTTTCAACTTTTTACCACATGTGTTTTGTGAGGAGCCAGACAAACATTAATTAATTTTATTAAACAAGAGTTATTGCCCATTGTTTACGATGACACTAATCTGACGAAGTAACAAAGGGAAATAATTCTTGATTGATCAGAACCATAAATATATATCAATGCACTTCATTTTATATGAGTGGGTATGATATGCGTGCATTGTATCACATTAATACAATACTTGTGAGTGCAGTCAAATATGAAATTTGAAATAATCATTCAAATGAAACATCAATGTCTTTTGCATCTTTTGTACAAGTTGTATTGTTTAAAATACATATTGTTTTTAAATGAATAAGTAAAATTAAAAATGATAACAAATAAGAGTTACATACATTGTTGGGATAATCATAGTGAGACTATCCATGGAAACAGTAATCAAGAACAATTATATGATACGTTTTACACGACAGGGAGTTAAATCTTAACAGCAATGACCTTAAGTTAAGCATTTTACATTCAAACATGCCCACGCACCCTCCACTTAATGATCTGTGTTTGTTTGTTTGTTATACTGAACGTCCTATTAACAGCGAGGGTCATGTAAAGACAGCCTTCCATGTCTTGGGTGTGTAATGTGTATGAAGTGTGCGGTGGGTGTTTTGGGAGACTGCGGTATTTTAGTTATGTGTCCTCTTGTATAATGGAAATCTTGACCTTTTTGTGTCTTCAGTGATAGACACACAGCCCAACCGATCGCCCATACTGACAACGAGCGAACCATTTGTCCTACTCATTGCATGCCGAGCGCTAAGCCGGGGCAGAAAATACCACTTTTATAGACGTCGGTGTGTATCGGCCAAGGGATAGAGCCCAGAGCCTAACTAACTTGGGGCGAACGCTCAACAGAAGGTCAAATGTCAGGCGGTGTCAATGAAGAGATTAGGGAGAATAAAGCCAGTTAGAAAGAAGAGAAAAGACAAAATCATATAAAATCTAATAAACAAAACACATACCGTATATATATAATATACCGCTTTGTTTCTTTGTGTCTTAACCACTTGTTGTCAGAGAGGAATCAGAAATATCTTTGGTCGAATGGTGCCTAAGTCTACTAATCGCATAATCGATTATTTTTGCAGCGATGATATTTTCAAGATATTCAGTGATGGTTGCTATGAACGCGAAAATTTGATTCGCCAAATATTGCGAAAGATTAATTGCATATACATGTACCATGACAGCCAAAAAAATTTAAAACCGTGGAACATATAAAAAAAACTATCAGATATATTGAGTTTTAGCTAAAAACACGAAGAAAATTTTGCCTAACAGTTGGTTTTACAACAAAGTCAGAGATAGGGAATAAAAGGCATCACCCTGCCTTACTCAGAATACACTAGATAAACAACGATCTGTTGTCTCCACTGATCAATCATATATTTCTGTAATGTATGACGGAATGCTAGCTGCTCGGGTAGATCACGTGGCTTAACATTTAATATTGTGTATTCTATTACGTTGACTGAGTAGATATGTGATCAGGTGGTGTGATCGGGACCAGTTCCATCCAAGGTACAACGACCTTAACGTTTTCGAGTTAATGGTCATGTTTCTTTTAAATTTACGGTAAGTGTTCAGAATAAAATTGTATCATGTTAAATAAGGGTCAAAGCTGTTGTGACGTCATTCGAGTTCAGTCTAGCACTGGATCCCCTGTAGCAGAGTAGACATAGTGACCCGAGAGTTTGACACAAATATTTTTCACTCAATTTACAATACTTAGTAACATGGTTTTAAATTAATTCTACTGATTTAGTGAATGTATGTTTTTTATATAGCAATATCCAATGAAATTATGTTATTTTACATAGCACGCTCAATTTTCATTTTAACATCTTTATATTCAAATGTAACAAAAACATATATTATACAGTACAATACTCGATTTCATTGTGTGTCTATTGGACCATCATCTTTGATTTCTTTATAGGCAAAAAAAATTCGACACCATCCAAAAATATCCAGGTCATAGATTTCTTTTGATATACTGTTTCATTCGTATATTCGCCATTGAGGTTAGCAAGGCTGCAACCGGCGTACCACCAACCACCAAGGTAATCCTTGACACAACCGTTCGTATATCGAGAAACACTGTCGTCACGATCGAAGGTGGAGAAGACATAACCATGATTGAAAGTCATGGCTTCATCTGAATGACAAGAAGAACAGTAACGATTAATATAATCTAAAATCCCACGTGGGCAGTGGTATATCTATCAAATCAAAAGTGTTTGGCTGGTCAACACGAGGCTTGACGGATGCCGCTAGTAAAAATCTATAGAGATAGTTCATACTCGCCTGACAGACGTGTATTTTCATTTTTTATTTTTATTTCGTACTTTAATACAAAAAAGATATAACGACATCGACAATGACTGCTGTTTGCATTAATGATATCCTATCATCTGACATTAGCAACCGCGAGAACGCAGGTTGATATAATATTGCATGGTTCTGTAAACTGGACAGGGAAGTCCAAAATCTGTGTTCCACTGAATTATCTGAATTTTAGATATAATTGAATATGCGAACACTGACAGATTATTATTTGATTTTTTTCATGATCACGGCAATATCTTTGCAGCAGTTTCAAACAGTACTCTCAATTTGTTTATACCCCTGCTTATTTAAGTTCTTAATTGCTATTTACATTTGCTTGTCAAAATAACCATACAAACTAACAAACCGAAATGAAGTCGAATATAATTGACATCCAAACTGTGACATTCTTTGACAATAAATTGACTACATTATAGATATACACTTTAACTGCGGAATAGCGAGTTTGGTATAATCTTGCATGGTTGAAATGTTGTCGAAATTACTGACCAGAAAGGTCTCCAGAGTATCCACTTACAGACAGTCGGTAGTTGTCACCTGGAATACCGAGTATTGTGCATACCCCTTTATTCCTGACCACGATTCTAGTTCAATACGCAGCATCCGCGGGCTAGTCGTCAGCAGGTGAAGCTGATCATTGCATTTGAATTAGAGGAAAAGAAATATAAGATGACTGCTATATAGCCTCTGTAATATTGTATCATTTTACCGTTAATATTACAGAAAAAGTAATAATTATAGATACCATAATGACGCGATTACCGTAGATTTTTTACATTTTGTTGACATGGGTATTGTCAATAATTATTTTCAATTTTTATCATATAGTCTGTGACAGAAAAAAACATTACAGTATTGCGTGATATTCTCTGAATCTAGGCAAGCAATCAAGCCTTAAAGAGACAAATGTACTGCTTTGTTTGTATACTGCACATACAATTTGATGTTATGGTAAAGGAAAATAAAGCAAACTAACAAGTTAAGTTATTAATTCGCCTGAAATGTCCCTACTTTGTTTTCTGTATTATCAATGACTTGGTTGTTTAAAAAGTAAACAATTTGTTATCGTTTTAAATGCGACTTGTTTGACTTACCAATCCAAAAATCACCCGATGTGTCTCCAAAACCATTTTTGTAGTCTGCCCAATTGCGATAGAAGTCAACATCCCCTTTTTCTCTTCGTTGTATTATCTAAATATAGTACAACATGGATATATAGAACTTCTAGGCCGGCCAAATTACTTCGGAATATGCATATTCGTTATACACATACTGTTAAAGTGGAAATTTTCGCCCTGTTAGACATACCGATAAACAATTTTCTCCGTGTTCTATCTTTGGAATATTTTTTTCCAGTACGAGTTACTTCCCCTTTACGAATGGACTTCACAAAAGGGAAAACTACATACATATACATGTATAAAGTATAATGAAATGCTGCATTCTTGATATATAACAAAGTATATAAAACATCAATTACATTGTGTATATCCGGTATAGTGTGTTAATCTATTGTACCAATTATTATAATGGATGATACACGGTTTTGTGGAGGAGGTCGAGCGCTGGGTACCGCCATGTTTTTGAGAACCGCGTGGCTGAATCACAGGATGTTTATGGTTATGAGGTGCCAATAGCGTTTTCATTGCCATAACCTAATCATATTGTAACTTATTACAAGTACTTGTAATAAAAGTTTCTGTCAACGATTATGATATCCATACATAATACTGACGAATCGAATGCCATGATCATCATATCTGTACTATCAGACAAGAAACGGTGTCTTGGAGTTTATTATCAGTTATATAATTACGTAGTGAAAATATTCGCGTGTCAATGTTAATGTTTGGGGAATAATGAAAATGTACGTTATTTGATTGGCAGTTATTGAACAGTCCATTACAGAATTGTTTGTAATCTTCTCATGGAAATCAATCTCTTTCTATTCATCAATAACTTTGTCATGTTTTCAATGCATTAATTTTTTTAATATAACACATTGAAAAACAAAAAATCAAATCAATAACCCCAGAGAAAGGTTAGTTGAAGTAATCGAATTTCTAAAAATAAAAAAGTAGCACATTAGGATTCAAAGCGGAATACGAACAAAATGTCAACTACGCATAAAACTATTGTATTCATGCTAGATTTTTTTTAAATTTATTTGTTTATAGAAATATTAAAATATACATACAGTCCACGGATCTTCCTCTTGGTGCGTGTTGGTTTCAGCTGCTGCTACGGCTTATAATTTCATAGAATAAAAAAAGTAGTAAAATTAATTTGTATTTTAGAGGAGATTGGCTGAATTATAAGGATTAGGTGAGATAAATGTTTTATATTATACACTTGAGCATATTTTCAAGATTATGAACCACTTTGAGGTAAATTTTGATTACACACAGATGTTTATGTTATATCTAGATAATACAAAAATCATTCTAAGTTAATCCTTAATAATTATGCAGAAACCCATTTTAGTTGCCACAGATAACACTAACACTTCAAACAATGCCAACGTCAGGGTAATCCAATAAGCCCTAATCTCTTTTCTTTTTGAAAACGAGCTCACAAATATCATCATTTAAATAAGGAAACTATTAGATATTGTTCACCAAAACGATACATTTTCGTCAATTTTGAAATCAGAGTAAATTTGGGGATATTAATCTTCTCGAATGCGTGTAAACCTCAATTATTTCGATACATATTTACACAAATATTTTATTTAATGCACGGACGTTAATATGACAAACTTGTTTTAAGCAAGAAATCGTGAAGTTTAGTAACTATTGATGATCGTTTACAGCTGTAGAATATTAAAGAATTAAAGACTTACTAGTAGATGCACCTTCGTACATGAAATCTAAAAGAAAGGAAACATGAAACATAATGGTGTTGATATTATGTACGATGTTTATGCATAACGACATTAATTGTTTAAGACTATTTTTATATATATAGACATAAAAATGTTTAAAAAAAAATCAAATTGATTTGAAATGTGCCTTAATTTTTACAATCAAGAAGAGCTATTTATATGTAACTCGCCGGTAAATGTAACTAATATTTTGAGTATTACAATACAAACAACGCATAGGTTTTAATTTACATGACCATTTACAATAGTTGTAGAATATTAAAGTAGACTTACTAGTAAATGTACTTTCGTGCATGGAATCTAAAAGAATGAAAATATGTGGCATAATTATTTAATCTACGATGTTTATGCATAACGACAGTAATTGTTTTAAGACTACTTTCGTATATGAAACATAAAAATGTAAAAAAAAATTTAAAAAATGAGTTGAAATGTGCCTTAGTTTTCACGCAAGAAGAGCTCTTTATATGTAACTCAACGGTAATATTTTGAGTATTACAATATTTACAACGCATAGGTTTTAATTTACATGACCATTTACAATAGTTGTAGAATATTAAAGTAGACTTACTAGTAAATGTACTTTCGTGCATGGAATCTAAAAGAATGAAAACACATGGCATAATTATGTAATCTACGATGTTTATGCATAACGACATTAATTGTTTAAGACTATTTAAATAAACATCAAAATGTAAAAAAAAAAAAAAAAAAAAAAATGAGTTGAAATGTGCCTAAATTTTCACACTCAAGAAGAGATTTCATATGTAATTCACCGGTTTATGTAACTAATATTTTAAGTATTACAATATTTACAACGCATAGGTTTTAATTTACATGACCGTTTACAATAGTTGTAGAATATTAAAGTAGACTTACTAGTAAATGTACTTTTTTGCATGGAATCTAAAAGAATGAAAACACGTGGCATAATTATGTGATCTACGATGTTTATGCATAACGACAGTAATTGTTTAAGACTATTTAAATAAACATAAAAATGTAAAAAAAAAAAAAAAAAAAAGTTGAAATGTGCCTAAATTTTCACACTCAAGAAGAGATTTTCATATGTAATTCACCTTTTTATGTAACTAATATTTTAAGTATTACAATACTTACAACGCATAGGTTTTAATTGACATGATGACACTACTGCCAGAAATCATTATATCTGCGCACGGTCAAACCATGAAGCTAAGTTGTGGTCTACAGTTTCATTTCACATAGTTTTAGTATTTAGTAAATTAATAGTGACTTCTTCAAATATGTTTTAATTAAACCTGCATAACAAATAAAATCAACTATTTCCTCTGTCTTAAAATATGTAATGTAACTTATGCCTAAAAGGCATCAAACATGTTTAGTTGTCCATTTAAATTGTTTCTACAGCTTAATTCATCAAATATTATGGTTTGTAATATTTTACCAAAGACGAAATTGCATTAACAAATTTAGCCCAGTTATGTCACCTACAAATTATAACGTTTTCACATACAACTTTCTGAATATTTACTGTTAATCTTGGAGAAGAGCACACTGGAATCTGACACATTGGTGGCATTTCCATCAAACAATAATTGGTAGTAGATGTCACATCTCTCCTCCAGTTTCGTGTACGAGAAAGACAAACAATCCTTTTCCTCATGGCACTTCATTGCACACATTGGACGATTTCGTACTCCGTGGTGTGAATGTCCTGTATCTAAACCTAGATTTGTCGGTTCTACGCCGAATACTCTTCGAAACTTGCTTCGTTCACATGTTTCTGTTGTAGCAGAGACGTCCATAGTTGTAAACAACAGAACGACGTACACTAATTTCATTATATCAGATATTGCAAATGTCAATTTTATAAAACACTAAAATAATGATTAGGTCGTGCAGTGTAATACAAAGCGTTCCATACGTTCAGTATTATACAATAAGACTAATTGAACATTATTCTACTTCAAGACTTATATTTTATAAGCTTACCGTATGCTACTTGGAGAATATTCATTGGCTATAAGTCTAAACAGATCAACCAATCGACTTCCTGATAATTCTTAATGACTCAACAATCGTTTATTTTATAGCAACACATGAGGTTTTTTTTGTTTTGCTATCTTTCCATCAGTTCACAAATATTTCAGATAATATCCGGATGTCTTGGGAAAAGAGCAGTGTGAATTATAGATACATCTTATCAGTAGCAGTGAGTGTGTACTCTAAGCCTAATAGACAAAAACTGTTTATTTTAATGAGCAAAAGCAAAATAAGGAAGATACCGCAGTTGCAATTGAAAGGGAAAGCTTTCTGTTGACTTTGGTGTATATATCCACAGTTGATCAACACGATAGCCTCTGACTGTTTATGAGTCGTCTGCTTATCAATTACATACATCTGTATTGGCTAACACAAATAGTCTCATTAAAGGCTAAATGAGGCGCTTAGTTGTCATTTACTAAAAATAAAATCTTACAGATTTAAACACATCATAAAGACTTTAAAAAATGATAAACAGTTATTTTACATTATATTGTTAACGCTGATATTACCAAATTTTGTTTGTTTATTAGCGCGATATTTTGATGATAAATTAGCTTATTAATTATTTTGTTGGAAATCCTCCTTCATTGAAAAGACACATAACTATACATATCCACAGAGGACGCTGTATCGATATGATCAGTGTTGGTTTATCGATCATAGTTTTGCTTGATACGGTTTGTAGTTCCGAAATCGCCCTTGTCATTCAAAGCTATCAAATTTTAACCTAGAATAATATGACCGATGGGTGCGATAAAGCAGTGCACTTTTTAAAGAATAATCTGTTCTTTTCAAGAATTCCCCGATTTATTCTGATGACTCTTATCATCCCCCCAAGGAACGTGTTTTTATTCAACATGTAGTCAGTGCACCAATGTTCTCGATACTCCAGAGGTTACTATCACTGTCGCTATATCCACCCCTAGGTCATAATTACCTAATAAGTCACCAAATAAGCAGATAAGATGATCATTTTATGTACATAAAACGAATCGAATAACGATTCACTGTGGTTGACTATGTTGTTTTGAAGTTGGGCGTCGCTCTCCCTGTAATATTCAAAGGAAATAACTGCATCCTGTGATAAGTCAGGTTTTTTTTCTCCTGACTTGCCTTCAGTTTTACTATGAGATAGTCTAGGGGTGGATGTAACGACAGTACTTGTAATCCGTGGAGTATCGAGGACGGCGCACCGATGTTGTTATTCTTTTTAATTAAACATACAATTTTCCTAACTCCTTCCTTGTTGAGAATAATATAAGGCGATCTCTGTTGTTGATGACATTATTTGACAGAAAATTGACTTAGTGACAAAATGATATCAAGGATAACACATACAGCCATACCTCGGTTACACTAAGTCTGTGGACTATGGCAACACTTCGAGGTATTTATGAGTTTGCTTGAACATTTTCATTGATAGTTCGGGTTCAGAAGTTCATCTTTACGTGATACGAACCTCCTCTGATGACATGGACGCTGATTGGATGTTATTTCATCATTGAACTGCATTCAGCTGGCCATTATGTAAGCATGAATGCCACCGCGACAACGGCAAATTCAACACGAGGATCTTGCGGGTACAACAAGTGCAACTGTTCGGCTCCACCTGCTTGTTGTTTCTTTCATTAAACTTTTTTTTATTCAGCTTTTTTGTTTTTACATTCATCCTCCATGCTACAAAAACACAATAAGAAGCAAAAACAGCATACATGTACTAAAAGTTCAGGAATTTGTCAATTATAAATACATACAGAAACTGTTAAATTTAATTTTTTTTTCTCTCTGAATATGACATTGAATTAAAATTTTCATTTTTTTTTTGTAAAATAAAATAAAAGCTTTTCACTCTCCAATGGAAGGAATTTTTTATTTTAGTTTGCAATAGTATATCTAATATTTCAACAATAATATTGTCTACAATACCTAAAACCATTATTGTTGGGTCTCTGTACAGCTCAATTTCATAGTTTATTTTCAATAAATTCAAAAAGGATGTCCAAAGAGATTGTACATGGCAACACTCCCAAAATGGGTGCATGAGTGTTTCTCGACCATCTTTACAAAAAAAAAAAAAAAACATCATTCTGTTTCACTCACTTTACATTGTGTTAATTTGAAATTGTCATATATAATTTGAATGAGGAATTTAAATTGAAAGTTTTGAAGTTTTATATTGTCTGTGACATTATAAGGTGTGATAAAAATCTTATTCCAAACGTCTCTTGGGATGTTGACATGCAAATTCTGCTGCCATGAATTTTGCCTTTTAACCGGATATTCAATTATAGGTTTTAACATAAGCTTGTAAAAATATTTTGTAATCTTATCATATATCTCAAGATATTGAATAGATTTGTTTTGTTTCAAATTAATTAAGTCGTTTTCCTGTTGAAGCAATATACTATGTCCATTGCCTTGGAATTGAATTCAGTACACTATAAAATTCAAGAAAATTAATTGTCAGGTTATATTTATCACAAAACCTTTCATAAGTTAAAAGTAAATTGTTTTCTATCAAATCATTAATAAAAAAAAAATTTTGTAGATAAAATTTTTGTTATCAATCTTAATGAAATTATTAAACCATAATGGTTGTGAGGCAACCGAATCTGGGGTTTTGGGGAGTTCCTCTCCACTAAGCTCAGCCCATACCATAAATATTTCTTTCCGAAAAGTATTTAAAGATCTACTTATCACCAAAATCCCTTCTTTTTCTGTCCCCTCCATATGCTGCAATATCATCTAAAAGAAATGACTTCCACGGAGAACAAATTGATGGGTCTGTTAGGTTTATTTTTATCCAACATATTTTCAAAGCATGACAAAAAGATTAAATATGCGGAATACGCAATCCACCTTCTTCATAATCACAATACATTACTTTTCGTTTAACTTTATCTATTTTATCGTTCCACATAAACTCATAAAAGCACTTCTTGCACAATTTGAGGAGGCGGATAAGGTTAAACTGTCATTGATTGGATTAAAAATGGGTAGCGCTAGATTTTTCATTACAGAAACTTCACCAATGTATGTCAGATTTCTAAAGGATCAGTCATTTTGCAGTCTTTTAACAGAAGTTACTTTTTGAATGAAATTATCATAAAATATAGTTTTTGATTGGAGAATGTATGAAATGCCAAGTAATTTAAATTTCCCTGGATGATTCCAGTTTAAACTTCTTTCTGGAAGTATTTTCTCACTACAACCCCTCTTTGCCCCAATCCATATGACCTGGGTTTTTCCAATATTTATCTTAAGACCGGACATAAGACCAAAATCATATAAAATATCAAGAACAATATTCATAGAGTGTGGATCATCTGATAATGTGAAGGAAGTGTCATCAGCAAATTGATTAATTAGATATTCAGAGTGATTATTGTGATGCTTGTATATGAATCATGCACGGCATGGGAAGAGCGAAGCTCTACTTGTTCGTTTTATTTAATTTTCTATTTCATGTAGATGATATAATTTAGAAATAAAAGGACGTACTTAAATTATAGAGGTATATGCTATCATGATTGTCTAGCATAAACTAAAAAAAACAAGAACTCAAAGATTCTGATTTTTCTGCCTGGAGTTCCGCGTATGCGAATCCTATGATTTCACGCCATTTGTTGACGGGATGTGATGTCATGATTCCTTGTGCCCATCTTCGCTTGGTGGATAATTTGACTGCATAATTTTTAGTTTTCAAAGTGTTATTCTTATGAGTTAAAAAAATAGCAAAAAATATTGAATTACTCCTGTTATGCATTTGCATTAGTTAAATATACTGTGGAGAGCAGTACCGGAGCAACGCACAAACCGGAACAGGATAAACCGGAAGTACGAAAAAAATTAGTCATCCATGTATGCAAGTCATTGATCTCAGTATGTACGTTTGCTTACGTACATGTTACCGGAACAGAGCTTCGATTTCCGACGCGCAACGCGCGTCGAAAGAGCTTCGCTCTGGTCAGGTGGAACTTAATTGTTGCATTTAAAATTTCAACACAAAGAATAAAAATATATGGACTAATGGGGTCACCCTGCCTTACTCCACGAGAAATTTAAAAAAAAAAAATCAGAAACATGACCATGTTTGTCACACAACATAAACTATCATTAAAAAAAGTTTTATCCAATGACCAAACCCATAAAAGGAGAGAGTTTTCAAAATAAAACAAAATTCTAAAGAACCGAAAGCTTTTTCAAAATCAATGAGCAAATGTAAACCTGGGATATTCTCTTTTTCTGTTTTAAATATCAAATAATTAATTATTCTACTGCACTCACCAATATATTTACCTTTCAAAAACCCCTTTTGAGTTTCACTAATGATACTATTTACCACTATTTTAAATCTATTAGAAATAATTGATGATACAATTTTATAGTCTACCTTTAAAAGAGTAATGGGTCTCCAATTTTTAACATATAATTTTGACTTACCATCTTTCGGGATACAAGTTATCATAACCTGACGTTGAGTAATTGAGAGCATACCAAGTTCATTTGCTTGATTAAAAGAATTGATCAAACAATTATAAATATCAGACTAGAAAAATTTTTAAAATTTCATAGTAAACCCGTCCAAACCTGGTGAATTATTATTATTCTTATTTTTTGGTGATCTAAGACATTCATCATAATTAATTTCACCTTCTAGAATATTTTTCTGCGCAACAGAGAGTTTGGTTATAAAAGGATTATCATTGTTAAAAATAAATTATCCATATTTGCTGTTTCACTGTCATCAGTGGTACTAGAATAGAGACATTCATAAAAATGTTTTTGTTCATATAAAATATGTTGTATATTTGTAATTTCATCACCAATACTTTCTAAAAGCTTTGGTATATTTTTTTCTTGGTAGTGCCTTTTTTAATATCTAATATCTTATATTTTCTTCTCACTAACAATTGTAATAATCTTTGAGGCAAGATTAAAAGGAATATTCACTTCACGCGGCGTCGAGAATCAAAACGATTTCTCATTGGATGGTTCGTTCACATGGTGGGCGGGGCCAAACATGACTTGAAGGGTACGTGGGTTGGATGTTCTAATTTGTATTTGTGCCGAAGAAAGACGGGGCCTTCATATGTAATCATAAATATGTTTGAAAATAAATAATATTGTTATCATAATTAATTATAAGTTGCAATCAAAGTTGTAGTATTTGCTTGAATTTTCTTAAAATAGACCTTTCGACAGTTTTATTTTTAGATGACAACTTTACCTGTTTCAGATATTTCTTAAAATTTCACTATCTTTGATATTTAGCTTTGAACTATATTAACATAGATACTTTAGACCACCGTAACGCTATATAAAAAACAGGGGGGTCATTGTATCTTTGATGGACATGAGACCGGTCACCAGACGTTTTGCAGCCACGCCTCCTGCTCGCAAACACACGTTTACCCATTCAACGTTGTAGAATGCACAATACAAAATGTAAAGCCGAGCGGCTTGATTGACAGCATGCATTCCGTCATACCAAGCAGAAATATAGTATTGATCAATGGAGACAGCAGATCGTTGTTTTAACGGGTTTTAATTTTAAACCAGGATGTATGCGATTTAATAATTCTTCAATATTTCGCAAATCAAATGTTCACGATCATTATAATCATTCTCGAAATCTTGAAAATATCATCCCTGCGAAAATTATTGGTTATACGGTGAATATACTTTAGCAGCCATTTGACCACAAACATTTATTATTCCACCCTGACAACTATTGGTAAAGGCATGAAACATAAAATAGTATCCGTACTTATAAGATAATATATAGACGATATAGATTAATTCGTGCTGGGTTCAAGGACAGAATTGATTTTAAAAGTTCTTAGTTTTCTGTTGGCGCTTCAGCTATTCTTGTTAAAAAGTGAACTTCCTTGTATATGATTTGGAATACATATTATATAATGTTGCTATTATTCTCGCTCATTGTTTATTTAAGCATTTAACTAACTAGCACAACTAACTAGCACAATGCAGATCGTCTGCAAAGCTCTGACATCTATATTCCGTCTTTTCATATTACAGAGTTCGCTTCCTTGCGGGTGGGTATTCATTGTGACGTCATTATTTTGTGGTCGCAATTAACACGTCGATTTCTCCGACAGTTATGACGTTCTACTCGCAAAGACATGACGACAAAACCAATACGTACCCGCAACGGCAGATAACTCTGTAATATACAAAAACGAATAGCCAATGAATTCCATAAGAAGACTGTTTAATATTTATATTTACATTATTAACTTTTTAAGTTCTCTACATTAACATTGTTTGCCGAGGAAAACCGTTTATCAATGAAGTGTTAATCCAACAAATTTCAACGGTGATCGGTTGATGTTACCATGTCAACATTACTAACCTTAAAATGGTCATATTTTGGGTGTCAGTTTAATTTCAACAAATTTTATTGCAAATAATATGCAAATGGAATTGACATCAGACAAAGCGTATATTAGCCATCCCAAAACAAATCCGGTATAGTACAATATAAATTATTTTAACATTAAACATGACATCATAAATGAATATTATTATGTCCCCAACCTATCACCGTAGAAAAATCTTGAAAAAATCTTTTAGTTTCAGATATTCATTGCAATAAATATACATTCTTTGTTCATCACAATTGTCACAGCCTTGTAGTAGAGTTTTTGTGTTAAAATGCGAGTGGGGAATATTACAGTTTTGTACTTTGGACATTAAAAGATAATATTCTGCTATTTCATTACCAAGGCCACAAGAACACGTTGGAGAATGTCTCAAATGATCGCGAAATGGGTAAGAATTTAGATCGCTAGAAGAATTTCTGAGCTGGCACAAAGTAATATTCATGATTTAAAAACCTTTGTTGATAAAGGTATTTATTATGTCAGGTTCATTTTTATAAATGTTAAAAAGGAGTTTTCAAATTGTACAACATAGTGGAGCGGCTAAGGTCGATTTCACGGCAAAATCGTTCAAAGTTTGAAGAAAGCATGAAACTTTGCATATGGCTTATTTGGGGCATAAAGCTTCAGGAACAAAATGGATCCCGAAAAATCACGGCCCTCAGCGGCCGCCATATTGTTTTTCAAAATTGCCGCCAAAAACCACCTTCTGTGATCCATAACTCACGTTCTATACCAGTCAAACCCAAACTTTAAACCTCTACACCCTTATTATTGATACTTAGGAACATTTTGGTAGTGTTAAACTTCATGTAGAAGGACGCAAAATTGGCGGCCATCTTGAAATGCAAAATGGCCGCCAATTTTGCGAGCTATTTATATATTATCTGCTATCTATATATAATGCATTTAAATGGATAAGCTGACTTTTAGCATGTAGTGTTTGATACATGAATAATTTAATTCTTATTTTAATTTCAACATGACCGCCATTTTGAAATTGAAGTTGTTTCCGTATTTCAATTTGTAAGTGATCGAGCAAAAAGTCAAGTTAACACTCTGAAAATGCTGATATGCATGACTTGCCTTGAATTGCTACTCTGGGGCGTCATCAGAGGATCATCTTTATCGACTACTCAACTTGAACTTCCTCAAAGTCGCAAGTCAACATCGATTGACCAAATCACTGTCCAATTACAGATAACACCTAACTCATACCTTGTTACTTCTACTGCGATCAATAGGGCGCCTTCTCTTCTGTTTTTGACAGTAATTCCACAGTTGGTTTCTTGTCACTACCCATTTCTTTCAAATGTTGGCAATAGCTTTTAATTTGAACGTGCCGGAAATAGGAACACCCATTCCTACGTTATAGGGTATTGGTATCTTCTACCAAACCTTCATACTTCGTCTTCCTCCTTTCAAATCCTTACTCATAGCGTAACTCCAATGGAACTGTCAAGTCATCCATAACCACTTCATATTTTTTTTTATATTTTTCATATTATGGTGTCTGAGAACACAACGTTAACCCATCTTATTTCTCATGTAGTATAAATTCCTTCTTCAGATCATACAGACGTCTGTCATCCCTATTTGTCTTTAGCAAAGTTGATGAAAGTGTTTTCTTTTAGTGACTAGGGCTTCTTTGGGTTTTTTTTCTTTCTTTCTTTTCTCTTCAATATGTCTGTAAATTTACTTAGCACCTTAAGGAGCTGAGGTTATAGAACGCGCAAGAGTTCTTGGTGGCAAAATCAGCAGCCTGCAGTCACGGTGGTCCACTATTTGTCATATATCGACGTCAACCAGAACTAAATCGGCAATGTTCCACAAGACCAATATCTGACTAAGTTAGTTTGTTGTCCATGTGGCCCCAACATTGTTTAACCTCTTTATCATCTCCATTGTTTGCATCAAACCAATTTCCCTGTTATTTTATCTAATTAATAACAATAGAGGGAATATCTTTCCCTGAATCCACATCGAATTGCCTGAGACGCGGTTGACGACCGAGCATGAACGTTGCCCATCCATGAAGCCTCCTTTGGAAGACGAATCCCAAATGATATCCTTGTATTCAGTACTTCTAATTCCCTTGCTGTGGTCAGGAATAGAGGTGTGATATCATCCATAAGCATTAAACAGTTACAGTCATAATAAACCATTTGAAGCCTTCTTACTTTAGCCAAAATACATTTCTAAGCCGTCATGAATATTTCCATTCTTCTGGCAAATAATATATGATCTTCCATTCCGCATTCAAAAAGGAGATGATCCTCAATTGGAAGCACCTGCCCTGCTCTCTACAGTTTATCAGATATCATATTTTTCTTCCGAATGACATGCATGAGTCTCTACAGTATATTTTATAAGGTTTCGGCATATCTTGCATTTGTAGACAGTGAAAGGTATACCAATAGGTCATTTTACTGATGCAGTGAAGATCTCCTTCAGAATAGGTTATTTCCATGGTATATTTACATGATATAGACGATTTCACAAATCAATTTGTGATGTTTTTTTTCTAATCAAATATGAACTTAAATTCTGTTTCAAAAAGTCTATGTCAATTCACCGAGTTCTTGTATAAGTGTTCTTTTCAGAATGAAAAATATTGCTATTGTGTATAATTTGATTCTAGAACTATAATTATCTTTTAGGCATGAAAATGGATGTGAAACATTAATGTTTTCCAAGCTGCTGTACACTGAAATAGTAAAAGGTCCGATACCTATGACGACGTTGGGGATCATAAACAACCTGCTTTATGGAAATTAACGTTTGCATTTAAATCGTCTATTAATATTGGTTTAGAGAGTAAAGCTAAATGCATTTTTTTACAGAAGTTAATGATATTTATTTTATTCATCTATCTATATATACAATGGAAGCCAATTCGGTAAAGAGTTATCGTTCCTACTTCATTTTATTCAATTTGTGACATCCTGTAGGTGTCACCCCACTAGTACACCACAGTTTGGACATGGAAGTGGACATATCTTTCACATATCACTGTGATAATAATCAAACGAGTTGTTTTATAGCCTTAAAACATTTTTGTTTTATGTTTTCGACTGAAGCAAAACTTTTTTTGACACTGTATTGCTTTTGACATTATATTAATTAATATATATATATATGACATTTAATGAAATTTAAGTCATTCATACACATGTTTGTATTTAGCAAATACATTATCATATATATGGAATGCCGGGTTTAAGTAAAAGTCCTTATTTCATCATCAAATAGTGCTTATGAATTGGGGAGAAACACAACGATAACGAATCTAAACATATGATTGATGGAAAACATATCCAAAAAGGCAAAATTGTTTTATCATATCTTATTCATTACCAATGTAGTATATCTATTTTAATTTTCATAGGAGGCATTTCGATTCTGCTGCGACACTGAGCCAAGTTGCGTAAAGTTGACTACACAATTACTGAAATCTCTGTCAGGCCCTGATCACACTAGTAAATACCAGGAACAGGTATGTTTCATGGGCATTGAAAACGTCACGAGAAAATACACGTTAATATTTTAACGGTTGATCGGCAACGCAGCGCCGTTAAGCATGGAAGCTGTTAAACTGTGTTGATATGGTGATTCATGATGGTATTCGGAGAGTAAACTTTTTTTACAATTGACAGAACCTTCATCATCGAAAGCGTGTAAGACTACAACCTCTATTGATATAAAACTAGAGCATTTGGAATTAATTTAATAAGGTCGTTTATTAATCATAAACGATAGTTTATGACGGTTTTTTGTGATGAAACACCAAAGGACAGGTTTTTACATTAACATACTACAGTCTTAGATGAGAAACTTCATCATCGTTACTATCACATGTTTTAGAAAAGATTAAACAAAATTACAAAATTTATAATAATTGGAAAGCATGTTAAGGTGAAACAGGTACCCGTAAATAAACATTAATTAATATCAATTAACAAATAAAAAATTTGAAAGGAAAATGCAAAATTGGGAAGGCAATTCCGATAACAAAATAAAACCAATATAATTTAATAATCCAATAATCAGATTTGTAAATTCTCAAACATATCATCATATCTTGATATATTTTTAATTTTGATACGACCCCGAAAATTGCATTGTAGGTGACCAAAACCGTGTATATAGTAGGTTCACGCTTATATTTGGAGGTGTATAATAAAGAAAGTTCGGACATAAGACTTTAAAATAAAAAGAAAAGAGTATATGATACAAAATCGAAAGGTTGTTTTAAAATTTGTGAATCATGATGAAATACACTCCATGATCAACTGACTCCGTATGTATATCTCACTGAAACTTCTGTTTAATTCTATGTGGTTTTCATATTTCCTATAAATAAAATCGAAATTCAATAATGATGTAGAATGGAATGGCGTAACAGCGGATACATTTTAGAGGTTAGATTGGCATCAATATATGGCATATCCGGGCATCGTAGAATGGGTACAGTTCCCTCCTGTCAATTTGTAACGTTTTCCACGGGTGTTACATAACCCCAGGTTCGCTCCTGTCCAGTATCATGGATTTATTAGATATACCTGACAAACACTTTTGTAAAAGTTCTGGTATATTTACTATAATAACAAGAATGATATTAGCTTACAATAGAGTACACTGATATGGAATTTTGGAATAGATAGCTAAATACTTTTCTGTTATAACATTAACAATGTCAATACATTAGCTCATTTTATGAGATCGTACTGTACTTGTAACAGTTACGATTGTTTAATATAAAAATCTAAATAATACAGCCAAAATAATTTGTGCTACTAATTTCAGTAGAGGTTGCTTCCCTTGGATCGTATCACATCAACTTACAAGCATTTTAATTATAAGTTAGAATCATATTTACATTGTTTCCTTTTACAACGTATATCGTCTGCTTTTGGGAGTATCCCATAATGCATCACGTTGTTGTGTAGGTAAACAAACGTGAAATGACGTTAACGTAAAGAGTGAGTAATGCTCGAATACAGAGAACACTAGTATTGAGAAACATAACAAACTTGGATGCCTACCCATCGTTTAGGTGGTACTGATGACATCATGTAAGTATCTCAGTTAGAAAGTCTGTAGGAATCTACAAGTCCTGCAGAGTGTGAGTCGAAGATTGAACTGACGTTCGACGTTTTCGGACGGCCTTTTATACTCGCCGCCGAGTCCCTATTGACCAATCAGAATCGAGCATACATGTTGTGACGTCACAATCTAGATTCCACCAAACTGTAAACAACCGCCGCTCTCTTGCATGGATTTTCGCAGAATAGTGGGCTTTCTGATGGTTTCGAGTGCATACAACAATAATACGTGAAATAATAACATAATGAAGAATCTAAGGTAAGGTAATCGACCTGCAATCGTCTTCAATCGTCTGAATCAAAGTTGATGAATCTCGCCATTTTGAATGGCATGGTCGATCCGCCATGTCGAAGTTGTCGGGAATTTCCGTTATAAACTAAGTGTAATATAATAACGTCAGGATATATCTCGTGTTTTATAAACATAGATATTATAATTATCTGCTAAAAGTAGATAATGGAATATTCGTAACAAATTCATTTGTCTTTCTGTCTAAGTCGATGCACAGTATGTATGATATATTGTAACTAAACATTTATTTTATGTAAGTGATGCTGATTTAATCAGTTGTTTAACCTAAAATTAAATGAAATTGCCTTTTCTGATATGAAATATTTCAAAAGGTTTTGAGAAAATATTGATTGTTGATGACAGTTTGAAAATGGGACAGAAAGTTCACAATCAAGTTAAGTCGGTGATAATAGCTTTCAGCGATCGGCAAGGGACATGCACTACATCAGCCCTACTCAGAACGCAATGTTTTTAGTTTATCATTTAGTGTGTTTCTGTTGGTGAATTTTACGTTTGTTTAATCACACTCCACAGAATGGCACCACAAACAGACCCACCCTTTCAGAGAACCAAAATCAGCAGCTCGATGAAATGAGGAATGCATGCGTGCCAATGCTGATTCCGGCTGTTGAAAATGTAAGTAGTACTATTTAACCGCTTGCTATTGTTCATATTATTCAAGAAACTATAATGTGAATGAAGACGAAGCAATATTATTTAATGAAATACGCATGATATACTAATTATTAATGTGTGAGCATTATATCATATATCGTTATTAGAACAAGAATTGACAAATGTTCAGTAATTATTATTTGTCGTTTTGTTTTATTATCACTGTAGGGATTCCAAACAAGGCGGGAGGAAAACTTTGAAAATGTATTCAAAGGAGTTGGCGGAGAGATGAGATGCAACAAGCAATCGCTCGAGCACAGTAAAAACCCACCAATCGGAGATCAGTCGGCTTCTGCCACTGAGAATATTCAGACCCACGACCAACCGGCAACTCAAAACATGAATATTGATGATAAAACTGAAGACATATCATGTACAAATCACAAACAAATCACTCTTGGATCGTCTGATTTGTTAAAAAAATACAAATTACCAGTGGATAAGAGGCAGGAGTCAAGCGGATCTTGTGGCGAAAAATATTACGGATGGTGATGTTGAAATATGGTACCTTTATTAAGTCCCCTTAACATCGTTTGGTTTTACTCCACTTCTTTAATTTCTTTTTCATTTCTTCTTCCAAAATTATTTCTTCTGTGGTATGTGATAAATCTCAGAGATATGCACGCTAATCTTATTTTTAATCGTTATTCAAACGATTGGTAAAAATTCAGATAATTACGGATTTTATTGAACCCTTTTGAAAACCACATTTGCCATGGTAAAAAAAGATAAACGCTTCCGAGTGGTCTAAGCTTAGATATTGTCTAAAAAGTGATTTGAGCAAAACATAGGTGTAACTTAAGCAACTGTGTGAATCCGAGTAGTATAAAATTTCTTTCATAACCCGATGAATTAAAAATAAGTATTGATATCAATGCATATACGTAATTTTTTAGAGTACTTGGTAAAATCCTATTTTCTATGACTTATTTGAATTCATTTTTTATTCAGTATTTGTATGTGTAATACACACACAAGAATAATAATGAACACATAAATCAATGTCAGTAACTATTGTAATTTGTATTCTTATTAGAAATATATTTAACCAAGTTTATACGCAATACGTAATATACACACAAGAATAACAATTCACACCAATGTCAGTGACTCTTGTAATTTTCATTCTTATCAAAAACCTAATAAACCAACTTTATATATTTTTTACGCAACGCATTAACAAATGTAAGCGTTTTTGTATGGTTATAATTTATAACCAAATTATATTACCAATGTGTTGTGTATCTTTTATAGACGTGTTCTCTTATACAGCATATACCCGATGTTATGTTCAGTTTGATTTTATACATTTCTTGCCTTAGTGTTTTAGGTTTATTAGTTTTACAGTTTTACTACCTATTAACAGCCAGGGTCATTGATGGACGTGCCAGGTTTGTTGGTGGAGGAAGGCCGGGGTACCCGGAGAACAATCAACGACCAGCGGCCTGTTCCTGGTAAATTAATGTTAACTTAAAATTTAAGTGCTAGGGCGCGAACCATTGTCATGATCACAGGGTCTCGAGAAGATTGGGAGTTTAAAACAGAAACAAGACTCATATTATCAGTAAATAACCAGATAGCTGTGTTAACTACTTGATCACCCCATGTATATATAGCAGCAAGAATATGATATAGCTCAAAGGCATTGATGTGAGGTTTTGTAATGTTGGGTGCCAAAACACCATACAACCATTCATCGTTGAATACAGCCTCAAAACCAATAGAAGCCGACGCTTCAGTAAAAAGCTTAATTGTCTCTGATGTCTCCCATATATCTGACTAAAAGAAGTTTTTTCCATTAAATCTGTCCAAAAATGCAGCCCATAATGTCATATAAGCTCTCCCGCCCGCGTTAAATCTAATCTTATGACCCGATTTCTTTACGCCCATGGTCAAGTCAATCATCCGACGCAGGAAGGGCCGACCTGGTAGCACGACACTTGTTGCAAATTGTAATGTCCCAATTAAAGATTGGAATTCCCTAAAGATGACATTTTTGCGACATTTGAAATCGTGGCATAACGCTTTAAATTTAGAGAGTTTGTCTTGTGGGAGACGAGATTCCATTATAATATCATCAAGAGTGATTCCTAGAAAGGGAAGGATTTTCCCTAACAAAGTAATTGGAAATCTTGTAAACTCAAAAGCCATTTCTCATAAGAAGGTTCAACGAATAAAAAATCATCAAGAACTTTGACAATGGCTGATGTTCTGCCTCGCTGATACATGATCCATTCAATAGCAGAGCTAAACATCTCGGAAATTCTGCAACTTTCTACAAGGGCCATGGGAAGACATTTATCAAAATAAAACTGACCCTTCCAATAAAAACCAAGCAGATTGTGTTGACTGTGGGTGAATAGGAATAATCCTGAAAGCTGATTCAATATCTTATTTGGCCATAAATGGTGTTTGAGTACGTTTCAAGAAAGATATTGCGTCCTGAATTGTTTAATACTGTACCGAGGTAAACTCCTCAGGAATACCATCATTAATAGAAGAACCCTCTGAAAAACTAAAGTGGTGAATGAATCAGAATTTATTGGATTCTTTCTTCGGAACAACCCCTAAAGGGTTTAATTGAAAAGTTGAAAATGGTGGATTTCGAAATGGGCCTGCAATACGACCTGCTTGTATTTCTTTTGCCAATTTTTCGTCAACAATTTCATGCATATTATTAGCCGATACCAGATTATTGCAGAATTCATGAGATGGCTCACATTGAAAATGAAATTTAAAACCTTCAGTAAAACCATTCGCCAAATAAGAGGCTTTTCCCTGGTCATAACCCTGAAGGGCACGAGCTAGAAATGCTGGGTCGACCGGCGAGATTACTTTGTTGTCCGAAGCGCCATTGATGCCTGCGGGAAGCGGTAGTTGGATGGATTGTTGAATCGTTGGCCGAAGCGAGGCCCACGGAAGCAAAAGTGAGGGGACGAAAATTCCCATCGGTAGATGACCCTTGGTTGCCCTGATAGCCCAAAACAGGGCAATTAGAGCTGGCATGTTTCGCCCCACAAACTCCACATTTGTACAGAAATTTGCAACCACTGCAATATTCACCACGCGCATAGCGATGACAGATATTTGCATTTTGAGTTGGGTTTGCGCGACACGACATGGCCTCCTGCCACAACTCCATTTGGATTTCATCCCAACGAAGATGACATGCAGGGTTGACCATCAACATTCGAAATGCTTTATCATAGTATCGCCAGTCTGCATGTTTTGATGCCAGATGACGAACCATTGACATGTATTTAAGAAGCTGGGGAAAAGCCTCCTTGTTAGCATCTATGCTACAAAATACAGCGATGAATATATTAAAATGGTTTGTCCATTCATCTATTGATAAAGTCTTTGGTGTTCCAGAATTCGTGACAAGCTGAAAGGATGGTTTGTCACCATTTGTGTTGATGACCATAGTCATGTTCCCATCAGTTTCTTTATCTGTACTCATGTCCACGAATTTATTTACCAAAATATTTTGGAGAACATTGTCTGACACCATCAAGTGTAAGGGTAGAGATTGAGACACGAAATGCCTCGAATTGCCAATGTCCGTCTCTATGTCGTCCTGAAATGTTAGAGAGTTGGCTGGAAATATGCCCTCAGCAATGGCCATTGTTGTGGATGCGGGACTTGACATGTTGGCAGTCACAGGTGTTGAAGTAGACTGGGTGCTGGGTTGGGTTGTGGTTAACTCTAATCCCTCAACTTCTGTTGGTGTTGTTGCTGCTTGAACAGCAGAAGCATTGAGCACAGGCACGTCATTCAGATGAGCAGGGGGATGAATTTGTGCACGAGCCTCCTGCACCCCGGCTTCAAAGGCGTCTCTGATGAGGCCCTGTAATTGTGGGGAGGCCATCTTGACCTCTGTTAAATTGGAGACAGGAATAGTAGTCTCGGCCCTTGAGGCTGATGTTGCTGTATGTAGTGGCTGGTATCTGGTTTACTCGATTCCGTTTTGAAACTGTAGCAGTCACATATTTGTTGTGAAGGTCGGCTCGACGCTTAGGAGGCATTATGGTGTATCTGTAATTAAATAAGTTTGGCCAGCAATAATGAAGTTCACAAGAATTCTTTAGTTAAAATTAAATCAAAATTGTATGTAAAATAACATGAAGCTATTATAGACTAGAACTTTGAAAATTCCAGAATAAGTTCCCAATTATAAATAACAAAGCAAACAAACATGGAAAGTAATAATGTAGCTGCGGATTTGTAAGTCGATACCTAGCATAACTGAAATTGTAAGTAACATTTACTATATGTAGTCAAAGAACTCTTATTATACAATAACAGTTATTAAAGAAAATTCGATTAATAAAAGGGTAACGAATTGGCTCCTTAATAAAAAGAATAAACAAAAGGAAATTGAAGACTATATTGAGAGTATATTGAATCCAACAAGGAAACAAAACAACTAATAATTGTACGCGGGCACTTTGGCAATTAATTATGACCTTGTTGTGATGAACGCGGGCACAAAAACAGAATAACGGGTACACGACAAAGCAACCCAGGGTTTACACCTCTGCCGAAACAGATATATGGCGTATTTGTAAGCCAAAATGGCGAACAAAGCCCTGAGAAGCTGTGTACAAACAACTTTTTTTTAAATAACTTGAACAATTGATTTAATTCATTTTTTAATAATTGCTTAATTTTATCATTTATTGATAGATCTTATAGATAATGTGGTAGTTCTTGAATCTTGAACAGAATTGCACATAAATAAATCAAATTGTCTTATTGTAGTATTTCAATGTCAGGCCAAGTGCCTGCTGCAAACCAACACAAGGGGAAGGGAGGCAACTCCTGGTTAACTACATTTTTGTGTAGAGCAAACAAATTAATGTTTGCGAGAGAGTATAAGATAAACCTTTGATTGACCTATGATATGGCTTCATATTACGAAAATGCACACCATCTTGACACAAAAGTTCGTTTTTATTCCAAATCTCACGTGTATGATGCCAAAATACTACTCCAGGTACCTCCAAACTACGAGCCAGCAAGTCATTAGTCTCGGTCACCCGCACATTGTAAACAGAAATAGGAACATCCCCTTTATGCCGACGCGTCCGTTCACGGCGAAATAACTGACACACAGCAACGTTTTGCACACCACAACGAAGAAGACTATGCACGAAATCAATAATCGCAGCGACGACTTGGTTGGGCTGATAGTTCGGCCTGCTCAGATCCTTACCGCCACATTGTAAACAAACAAGCTTATAAGAACTGGAAGCGGAACGGTGAAAACGGGAAACAAACGACCGATATTAGCACCCGGAATCCCAACCAGATGAACAACATCATTCGGATAGCCAAAATTTTCACGCGATGGGGATGCCTGTATAAACTTTTCCAAACGAGCTGATAAAACTGTAGCCGAGTACCAAGACATTAGATTTAACATTTTTACATTTACAAATTTACATGTACCCGGAAACGAAAATTGATGATCACTGCCAAATAGTTACATGTCGTTGACAGATATGTAGTCGAAAAAATACTTGAAAATGCAAGAAATGAAATGTTGATAGAATAGATTAATGGCGCCAGTGAAATTTGTTCCGTCTGCTGAAATAATTATTGCGCAAACTCATAAACAAAGCGTGGTCACGTGAGCTGATAAGCCAATCAGAAGTAATAAAATATATCCGCGGAGGCGGTAAATTTGAATCATATACGCGGAGGCGGTAAATTTGAATCGTGTAAAAAATCGTCTATTGCATAGGCTCTTTATTTTTGTATGAATGGGGTTACAATACCTCACGATCTCAGATACCATTTCTCCACCGAGTTTCCATATTTTGTCATTTTGTACAGACGGTTTAGATGTAAACATTAAACAAATACTAATTATTTTTTGACAGACCATTGTCATTTCAAAATCTAATAAGTCACTCAGTCAACAATGTGTGGACACAATAAACAACATAAAATGTCAATCTCTTTGATACCTCCACCGGAAGCTGTTGTCCTTCCTATGAACCGTACTAGAGTAAGGGTCTGACTGTCGATGCGGAATGAAATTTTATTGTTTGAATATTGTTTACGGATGTTCCACCGCCGACAGAGCATAAACGATGTTCATAATTTGAACAATAATTATTTTTAATATGTTTGTCTTGAAGTAAATTTAAAAGCTCAAACTTTTCAATGTTGGTAATGGTGTAAAGTAAGTAACTTTTGTAAGTGAAGAAAAATACTAAATCGTATTTTCCTGTTTTTGATTGGGAAAAATACCATTTGTCAGCGGTGGAGGATCTTTAAAGATTATCTCACTTAACCAAAATATCACTTGTTATCATAAAAATGACGAAATCTGAAACACGGCGAAATATGGACATATATGCAGTAAAGCCACATGACATTGTGAACAAATTATGTCGGCATGTTTACTAAGATTTGAGTTTTCTGTACACGAAATGGATTTTTGTGCTGTGAAATTGTTTCTATTTTTCATATCAATGTTAACGCCTCGTTATTTTATTTTTGAAAATGTTTCCAATAATTATTTTGTTTTTTGTTTTTTTGACATAATCAACCATTGATTAAGAGATTATTTAGAGATACATAATGGTTAGTAGGATTTCATTTTGAAACTGTTGATTTTCGAAGATGGTTCGAGTTCGGATGATGCCTGTGTAACACGACTGTACCGGATAATCATTTTCATTTCTGTGCTTTTACGAACGATAGGCCAAACTGTTACCACAAGGCTACAAATATACCACAAATATAAAAAATTCCTGCTTTTGTTTTCACTTTTATATTTCTCAACATTGAGATAATGCAACAAAGAGAACATGGAAATGTACAAAAAAATGGTTTTGGAGATATATCGCATGCCAGCTGTCAGTCAAGCCGCTATGGTAGCGCACGTGGCTTTGCATTTAGTATTGTGTATTCTACGACGTTGAATGGGTGCATATGCTTTTGTGAGCAGGAGACGTGGCTACATAACGTCTCGTGATCGGTCCCATTTCCATTCAAGCTACATGTACAATAATCGTAACGTTTTGGATTTAAAGGTCCTGTTTCTTATAAAATTACAAATCCTTCCTCACAGTGTAACTCCTATGGAACTGTCAAGTCATCCATAACCACTTGAGAACATCTAGACACACCTTCGCTATCTTCATCTCCTAAGCCAGTAATGGGATTGGGAGTTCTACCGAAGCTCAGCTAACATTTGTAATGTTTTCAAAGATTTCAATGTTTTGAGATGCAGTTGATGTCCGGGCATGAACGTGGTTTTTCAATATAAGCGCGGTCATATCACCCATGAAGCCTCCTTTGGAAGACAAATTCCAAATTATATCCTTGCATATAGTACTTCTGTTTGCAGGTCTGCCAAAATGATTTCGTTTAGATATTTCCTGATAGTTTTCTTGCAGTGGTCAGGAATAGGAATAGTAGAAATCATCCATATGCATTAAATAGTGGCAGTCATAATAAACCATTTGAAGCCTTGAATGCCTACTCGCTTTTGCCAAATGTATTCGTTAGCTTTCATGAATATTTCCATTGTTCTGGCAAGTAATCTTACATTCCACATTCCAAAAGGAGATGGTCCTCAATTTGTTTTTGTTATCTACAATTTGTATCTTTCGGAAACACCTCCTCTGCTCTCTACAGTTTATCAGATATCCTATCTTTCTTCCAAATGATATTTCTGAGTCTCTACAGTATCCTTTATAAGGTGTTAGCACATCTTGCATATGTAGGCAGTGTAAGGTATACAAATAGGTCATTGTGCTATATTGATAGGGTATTTCCAATTACATGATATAGATATATACGCTCTCACCCACAAAGGCTCATTTGTTAAAAACAGTTCTCAAGACAAATACAGTACCACAGGTACTAGTAAATTTGGTCAGCCTAGGAACCCAACCTTTAGTGGCCTTGATAAAACTAAGTCTGATTCTAAAACAGATCATAGGGCAGGTGTGGGGTCTCCTTCTGGTCCTGATTAAATTTGTCATTACTGCAAGAAAGTAGGGCACGTTATGTCTGAATGTTATTCTCTCCAGCGTAAGGAGCAAAGGCGTAAACAGTCAGTTTCTTCTGTGTTAGCTATGTCAAAGCCTAGTCAGAAACTTCGTGATATTGTAGAAGATTCTAAAGTGTCTGTTGAGATTAAGAGCTCAGAGTCTGATAGCGTCTTGAAGAAGTACTCTTTCTTCATTTATGAAGGTTTTGTTTCACTTACTAGTGATATAACTAACTTGAAACCTGTGAAGATTTTGCGAGATACTGGGGCTTCTCATTCTTTGATATTAGATGGCATAGTGCCTTTGTCTGAGGAGACCTCATGTGGTAGTAGTGTTTTGCTTCAAGGCGTAGTTAGGTTTTTACCAAACTGCTGCAGGTTGGTTTAGGGTTTCTGCACTTAAGGTGAATACATGTCTAAATCTATTTCGACGATTCCCTCATGTTCCACCTAGTGCGGAAATCTTTGGAGCAGAAAGCCCGTTTGGTCCTGAAACGTTTGCTTAAAGCCGTCTTCATTCCTTCCAGAGAGAAGTCCGAGGTTTCCCTTCTCGGGACTTTGTCTTTCCGGGAAACAAACCGTTTCAACACATTTCAGGGTATTGCCTTTCCACCTTTGGAGACGTTCGAGAAGACCGGAGATCTTACTCTGGCCTTCATTGGCTAGTCACACGTCCAGGTGCGTTGGTTTCTCAGTTTTCTGAACTCTCACCTCCCTGGCAGATGTGGTCCCCCTAGGGAACTTCACATCAGACCTCTCCAGATGTTCCTCCTCGCAAACTTCGTTCCTGCCAGCAGGGAATGGAAGGCGTGGCTTTCTCTCAACCAGTCCGTAAAGGAGTTTGCTCGGTGATGTACTCTGAAAGACTGTGTTCTCCAGGGGATTCCGTTGTCTAAGCCAGCTCCCACCATGACCTTGTTCATGAATGACAGGTTGTGGGACCATTGCCAGTCGGGGAAGTGGTCTAGGGATCAGCTCTCCAAGCACATTAACGTGCTGGAGATGAGGGCTGTTATGTTTACTCTGCAGGCTTTTCAGACAATTCTACATTCCTAGGCAGTTTATGTGGCTACAGACAACTCTACGTTTTTCGTGTATCTGGAGAGAAGGGGGGGGGGGGGAAGGGTTCACGTCCTTTGTACCCTCGCCATCCTTATTTTTGCTCTGTTAGGAAATGCAGTCATCTCTCTTTGTCAAGCATTTTCCAGGCAGGTTAAATGTTCTGGCGGATACTCTTTCCAGGCGTCGCAAGCCGGTTCTGACAGAATTGTAGCTGAATCCCTCTATCTTCAAGGGTATTTGCCAAGTGTGGGACAGGGCTCATATAGACCTTTTCGCCACTTCCTTGACCAACCAGTTACCAACCTTTGTATCTCCTGTGCCACATTAAATGGCTTGGGCTGTGGACTCTCTATCTCTGGAATGGGAGGGTATGCATACTGATGCATGTACCATTGAACCAGTTTGTGACAAGAGCTCAAGTCTTAGAGAACAATAAGGAGATATTTCAAAACTGACAGGGTGTTCCGAGATACAACATACTATTTATGTTGTGTTTACTTATGATAGAGGAATCCGTTGGTACTTTATAGTTTTTCTTTCGAGAATTTGTTCTTCAATCTGTTAAGCATTATCGCTTAAAGTTGTATGGTCTATAACTTTCGCTCTTTTTGTCATAGTGAAAACTGTTTAAGTGTTATACACATTTTTCTCCGACTGTCCGAGGTTCAAACTTTTTAATTTTACCACTTTTTATAAAGTTGCAGCACTGGAAGTATTTTTAATTATAAAGGTAAAAAATTATTTTAACGTGTACACGTGAAAAATAGGCTCGAAAGATGCCGAATCATTCCGAACTCGTAACACACGAGAGTTGTGAAACCAAGAGAAAATGCCAACAATTTTTCATAAATAAAACATGTGGTCGACCTCAGCAGACTGGATCTACAAAGAAAATAGTGCTCGCACGTGACAATAGTTAATACACACAATATCTTACGGCAAAGTGCGAATTAGATGTTTCAAATATTCACTCTGTGGACATATACCAGCAGGATTTGCTCATATTAGCCAGAAGGAAAACGTAAACAAACACACGTGCGCTTACGCTAGTTACCTGGCTCACCACGTGCAGGTCGTGTCGACGTCAATCACGTGATACAATTCGGAATTCCGACAAAACACGAAGGTACTGAACATGGCGGTGATTGAAGGCGCTTTATTCAAAACCTGGAATATATGATCCCTAGAATTCGGCTCTCTTATAGGCCAACATATGCTCTTGAGGAGCTAAGTCATCGAGTTATATGTTCATGTTCAAATATCAAATGTTTAAGCGACATATCGTTACAGTAAATTTGCAGGAAATATAACTTTAAGGCGATGATGGTTTAGAATTCTTTAGAATTACCTTAACAGTTTAAATTATAGACATCTAAATAGCTGCATATCACCAGAGAGATCGAATCCGTACTCATTAGAATGATATGGCGTCAAAGAATATGAGGATGAGACAAATGTGTTTGACAGAAAAAAAGTATATTCGGCAGTCACCAGGTGTAGCGCTACGCTCCATTGTTGCATTGTTAGATAAAAATCTATAGACAGGGGTAGATATCAGGTATACTTGATACATTGTAGTTTATTGATATACACATTAAAAAGACACTTAACTGCAGTAGATGACTGCTATGGTATTCATATCATGTTTCATTTAGTAAGCTCTATACATTTCAAGCATACACAGCAGGGTATCCTTGGGGATAAAACGATTAACGTATAGACACACACACACAAACACAATAGAAGGCACAAATGTTTATCCAACTGAAGAGGAGGATTATCACAAGATGCTACGATCGGACTATTAAAAATTTATGTATTTGTTTTACCTCCGGAACGCGCTCAGAGCGTAGCGTAATATCTGCAGGCAAACCATGTATTAAATGCAAAAGCAGGAATCCTTAATTAGAATTTTGTTCATTAAAGGGACAAACAGTAACGAATTATCTTCTGACGTTTTTCGTTAAAATCCGTTAATTCCTATCCTGTGCATATGGGTTTTTTTTAATTTGAAAGCCGAAAATCATATAAAAACAATCTTGATATTTATCAAATTATCGAAGATAATGCCAATGAAAACATGACTAAGAAAACCTATTTATTATTATTATTGTGGCGTAAATGGTCACGGTTCTATTTTTACAAAGATTAAAATTGGGCTGCTGAAATTATCATTGCGAGCCTAAAAGAAAGCACACAAATTCAAAGGGTTAAAGTTCACCAGTTCAAAGTTCACAAGTTCAAGGTTTCAATGTGCACAAGTTCAAGGTCATAAGTTCAAGAGGGCACAAATTCAAGGTCACAAGTTCAAGAGGTTACAAGATGCTCTGACCCTTGCTACTCAAGAGAGTGTCAGCGGTCAAAGTTCAGTAGTTCATATCCTAAAATATTTGTCCCTGGAACAGCGGACAAATAATCTGGACAAGCTGTATTTGTGCGATGCGCTAACGCAAAAAGTCTCTCCCGGGTCTAGGCAGAAGTCCCAGGTATTTAAAGTTTACCAATGTTGACCCACCCCTGTGCGAAACTGGAGCCGTTCCGAAAGGTACTGCAAGTCATGCCACTCCAGGATTGTAATGCCAAATCTGAAACATTGAATAAAACACTACGCAGTCTTTTTGTAAAACAAAACAAAATATATATGTAGTGAGAGGTGGTCTAACCTTCAGAAAAGCTTCCAAGGCTTTTCATTATCTGACATCCCTAGTTGAATTAAAGTTCCCTTTCCTGATTGGTCTGTTTTCGAAAATCTCAAGTGTACTTGACCATATTGGTCCTTTACCGATGTTTAGTCTCCCCTTCCTACAAAATGGCTTAGATTACTTCCCATAGACAAGCACAACTTCACCAACCTAAAAAAAAATTTAAAAGGCCATGGTAAAAGCTGGCTGAAAAAGCAAGGCCTCAAATTTATTTAAACACACTAATGGCAGAACCTTAACAATATGAGCTAGGATGGGTCCTGTAATAGGTAGCCTATTATCTACACTATGTTTTAGTCTTTTCATCCCCCCCCCCCCAAGAGCTTTGCCCACTAAAAATTCTGAGTTGTTTCACGCATCCCAGTACCCTGCATTGGAACCCAATGCTAGAAATATAAGAGTAAGCCTGTATTTATCGAATGCTGACAACCCTGTACTGTATGACCTATGAGTATTGCTAAAAATAGAGGCCCTTAAAAACCTATCTACTTCATTCTTGATAACAGCAATTCTATGGAATTTGAGCTGGATGAGCTTGAGCTTGAGGCGCCACCGACCGGAACCGACTCCGCTACATTTCAAAACCCGGAACATGTTTTGCCGTGAACATAATGTTATGATTCAAAAGTTCTAATCCAAATGGGCGTATAAGTTCCATTACCAACTTATCCTTGTAAGACTGAGTATTTAGAACACTGACTAATGCACTATTATCAATGTTAAATATTATCTTCTTATTACCTAGATGATGCCGCCATATCAAGACTGCAAGGACTATTGGAAGAAACTCCAAAAATGTGATACCCCGCATTCTGTCAAGCCCAATGTTCAGGCCAAGGAAAGTAGACCCACTCCCCCATGAAAGTAAGCTCCACAACTCAATGATGAATTACCTGCACTATCTGTAAATAGCAGCATTACATCACTTTCTGACCAGGACGAATGTGGAAACGTAAGAAATGATACAGAGATTGCTTTATATTACCCTCAACAAGTAAAGAAAAGGATCACACCGTTGCAGAACCGTCCCCCAATACTCCACGGATTCCAATTACTGTCGTTCTATACACCCCTAGACTATACCATAGTAAAACTGAAGCCAGTTCAGAAGAAAATAAACTGACAGATATTTCCTTTGAATAACACAGGAAGAGCGACGCCTAACTTCAAAGCAACACAGTCAACCACATTGAATCGTTATTCGAATCTTTTAATGCACATGAAGGTATAAAAAAATACCTGCTCATTTTTAGTTATACTATGACAAATGAGTGGATATAGCGACAATGATAGTAACCCCTGTAGTATCGAGGACGTTGATACACTGACTACATGTTGAATAATAACACGTTCCTTGATGGGATGATTAGAGTCATCAGAATATGAAATCGAAGAATTACTTGAAAAGAAAGGATGTTCTTTAAAATGTACTCTACTTTATCGCACTCATCGACCATATTATTCCAGGTTAAAATTGGATCAAGTAATAGCTTTGGATGACAATAGAAGGGCACTGATCATATTGATATAACTTCCTCTGTGGGTATGTATATTTTTGTGTCTTTTCAATGAAGGAGGGGATCCAACAAAATAATTAACAATTATCATCAAAATATCGTTTTAATAAACAAGCAAAAATTGGTAATATAACTGTTTATTTTTTTTCTTCAAGCTTTGTTTATTGCGCAATATCTGTAAGATTTCATTTTCAGTAAATGACAACAAAACGCCGCCTCATTTAGCCTTTAAAGGTACTATTTGTAATAGCTAGTAGAGAAGTCTGTGGTTGATAAGCAGGCGACTTATAAACAGTCAGAGGCTATCGTGTTGATCAACTGTGGATATATACACCAAAGTCAACAGAAAGCGTTCCCTTTCAATTGCAGCTGCGGCATCTTCCTTATTTTGCTTTTGCTCATTAAAATAAACATTTTTTTTGTCTATTACGGTTAAAGTATACACTCACCCTGGTACTGTTACATTTAAGATGTATCTATAATTCACACTGCTCTTTCCGTTGCTATAAACGAAATGATTGTTGAGTCATTAGAAATTCTCATAGCGTCGACTGATTGTTCTGTTTAGACTAACAGCCAATGAATGGTCTCCAAGTAGCATATGGTAAGCTTATAAAATATAAGTATTGAAGTAGCGTAATGTTTCTTAGTCTTATTTAATAATACTGAACGTCTGATACAATGAAATTAGTGTGCGTCGTTCTGTTGTTTACAACTATGGACGTCTCTGCTACAACAGAAACATGTGAGTGGAGCAAGTTTCGAAGAGTATTCGGCGTAGAACCGACAAATATAGGATTAGATGCAGGACATTCACACCACGCAGTACGATATCGTGTAATTTGTGCAATGAAATGCTACGAGGAAAAGGAGTGCTTGTCTTTCTCGTACACGAAACTGGAGGAGAGATGTGACATATACCACCAATTATTTCTTGGAGGAATTACCACCAATGTGTCGGATTCCAGTGCGCTCTTCTCCAAGATTCACCGTAAATATTACTTATCTTACACTTTGGTATTTAGAATGTACATGTAGTATTAGAAAATGTTATATGTGCCTGTTGTTAACAGGACTCGTATACCAGATCCGGTCCAACTAAAAATCCTTTATTCAAGGTCTACTAGGCGCTTGTACATGGTAACAACATGGGTATATCAATAAACCGTTTCACTGATCTTGATCATAATGTCATACTAAATAACCACTAGGATAGTTAGAATTAGCAAATACATAACAGTGCCATTACTTGGCGAACATTTTTACTTGCTATTTTTTTCTATTTATGATTTATTTAAAAAAAAACATAAAGGTCAAGATAATATTTGATGAATTAAGCAGCAGCTATTTTTCAAATGAACGGGCAAATATGTCTGATACATTGTAAGCATCAGTTGCATCATAGAATTTATCACTGTGGAAATTGTTGATTTTATGTCTTATGCATGTTTATATGAAACATATCTATAGAAGTCACAATTAACTTACAAATAACACAAAACATTGTGAAATTGCTTAAATACACTCAAATATTAATTTTAGAACTCTTTTTTTTTCATGAAAATAACACAGACCCGAAAGAAGCTCCATGGGTTGTATGTATATTTTAATTCTTCTGTAAACAAATAAATTAATAAAAATTACTAATATGAATATGATAGTTTTATGCATTGTGGATATTGTCCGTATTCCGATTTCAATGCTAAAGAGCTACCTTTTTCAGAAATTCGATTATTTAACTATTTGAAGGGTTCTTGATTTGATCTTTTGTTTTATATGAAAAAATTAATGCACGTACGTTAAAGTCATTAATGAATAGAAAAGATATTTATTTCGATGTTGACAGGTTTTTTTTTTAGTTTGTCAAACATTTAATTTTAATGTATACAGTGTGTATTAGTACGTGTGTGGGTAATGAGGGTAGCTGAATACTCATTGGCGATAGGAAATTTTCAATTCTGACAAACACGCGTACATATTTTGATGATCGCTTTTTTGCTTTTATCTTTGATTAAGGTTTAAATTTCAAAAATAAAGCATCCGCTGATCAACTTTTGGATACACTTTTGCTTATTGTAAATCACGTTTATAACAAATTCATGGTTAAAACGTAGTATTGTTCATTCCCCGTCAAGGTTTATTTAAGATAATTGTTAAATATGTAAAACGAACTATGTTTATAACGAAGTGATTTAGCCGATCCAGATGTTATATATAACCATGTTGTATTGTATTTGTCAATATTAAGATAATACAACGAAGAGAACATGGGGATGTTGACTTCTATCGCAATTGGGCAGACTACAAAAATGGTTTTGGAGACACATTGGGTGATTTTTGGATTGGTAAGTCAAACAAGTCGCTTTTAAAAAATAACATGTACTTCTGACGATATGGGTAATATACAATTCTTTATTTGGACAAGCCATTTGTAACGCCATGATTGGGCTAAAGATAATTAATACTGCCGGTACCGGTATTTACTGTACTGTATATTAAAGGAGTCTGTTTTATTAATTTACGGAAGTAAATCGGGGATTATTCCATATAATACACTATGATTGTCAATATGAATACCCTTGTTTACGAAGAAAGTGGTCAATGGGGCCTGTATTGAATAACAACTTGATTTTCCGATCACATATTATATATATATATTTTTTAAACTACCTGTTAAAGGTAATAATACAACACCGAAGTGTGATTTCAAACGATTTAAACTCAAAATTACAGTAACTTATGATTTTTTTTTTAATTTTTTTGATTACCATAACATAAAATGCAGGATTAATTAAAACGTATCAGTAGAAGTCATTTTTAACTTACTTATAACACCTCAAATGTGAAATAAAAATGTAGACCACAACTTAGCTTCATGTTTAACCGTGTGTAAAAATGATATTTGGCAGCGCAGGGATGATAACATGTAAATTAAAACCTATACGTTGCAAGTATTGTAATTCTTAAAATATTGGTAACTTTTACTGGTGAGGTACATATAAAAAGCTTTTCTCGATTTGTGAGTATAAAAATTAAGGCACATTTTATAACATAAAATTGTATGTGCAAATGTATATTGAACAAAACAGTACTATACATCTATATACATTATTTATTTTAAAAGGCTTGCGCAGTGTCTCTCATAAACAATATCAGGCAATACTATAATTCATTGTGGAACAAATTCGGAAATAACTAATTTCTAGACCAATATCAACGAAATGTTGAAAATCGACTATGACCGCTTCATAATGACATGCATGACAAGTTTGGGTTCTTTTTATTCTGCAACATTAACGGTAAAATGATATAGAAGCTATATAATACCATCTTATATTTCTTTTCCTCTAATTTAAAGGCAATGATCAGCTTCACCTGCTGACGACTAGCCCGCGGATGCTGCGTATTGAACTAGAATCGTGGTCAGGGATAAAGGGGTATGCACAATACTCGGTATTCCAGGTGGCCAACGAAGCAAATAGCTACAAACTTTCTGTGAGTGGATTCTCTGGAAACGTCTCCTGTGAGTAATTTCGACAACGTTAAAGATTAAAGAAACATGTTTGCAGTGTAGTTGAACGTATTGTCTACCAATGCCACATTTTGAATTCCACTTATATTACACTTCACTTTGGTTTTGTTAGTGTGTAAAGTAATCTTAACAAGCAAATAAAAATAGTAATATAGCAAATAAACATGATGAGAGTAATGCCTAAAACGTTGATCTATATCTGTAAACGTGAGATACCCATGCTAGATAGTATTAATCTTAACTGTCTCCTTTACCATCCAGATGATGGCCTGATTTTCAACCATGACGGTGCATCATTCTCCACCTTCGATAGAGACGTCAGTACTAGGAATGGTGGGACGACTTGTGTCGACAAATACCGTGGTGGTTGGTGGTATAGAAATTGCTACGGTGCTAACCTCAATGGCGAATACATGACAGATGACGGGACAGAACAACCGTCATCGATGATGTGGAGAAGATTCCCTGGTTATGACGTATATGTGCCTCTAAAGAAATCAAAGATGATGATCCAATAGATACAAAATGCAGTCGAGTATTGTACTGTATAATATGTAATTCCCCATGTGTTTGATTACGAAAATGTTGAAGTGAAAATCGAACGTGCTATGCAAAAACAATATAATTTCATTGGACATCGCTATATAAGAAACATACCTTCGCTGTATCAGCAGAATGATTATATAACCATGTTATTTAGTGTTTTCAGCTTTAAGTATACTTTGTAAGCTTAAGTTTACTTTGTAATTGTATCATCTGCAGACGTGTATTTACGCAGGCAAAATGTTCTTCGTGATTTAGGCTGGAAGAAAAAAAAAAAAAAATAATAATAATGATTAAATACTTTTAACGGTTTCAAATCTATTTGGCTGTCGGGGTATATACGATTCAATCTTACTCAATGTTTTGCGAATCAAATGGATGTGATCATTACAATCATCTACGCAATCTTGAAAGACCAGAAATATTTTTGATTCAACTCTTCGTGGTGAACCAATATAAAATAGTATCTGTACTTATAAGGGGATGTAGATAGAGATTGAACCGTGCTCTGTATCCCATTGCGTTCATACCACCTTTAACGCAATCAAAACATTGTTCAATCTATATATTAACATAAATTAGTCTAATTTTACATGTTCGTGATCAATTTTAAAACGATGTTTGTTGCTAAGCTGGGTAACTATGGTAGTCAGGATGGCCGTAGATATAGTTCCGATTGTTGAATGTTATTGCTGCAGTTGGATTTGAAATATAACAATGACACCTTTAAATTATTTTTGAAATATGTTTTTTTTTTCAATTTGATCATATATCAATAATGTCAATTTCGAATAAAAGTTGAGATAACTGAGGCGGAACGACTACCGGTATGTATCGTTGTCAGGGTAGTGATGCGGTCTGAAGTGGAGCGAGCTGCCATATTTGATTTTCAACCGAAGAAAGTAATTGTAATATAGCCTGTTGATGGTATGACCGTTGAGCTGCTTAATATTTGTCATGTATGTATCGGTCTACGAACGCGATATAGACTAATATTTTCATAGTCATGACTTTTATTTTATTGTACGGATAATAGACAAGTGTTTGCATGGTGTGTGACTGAAGTAACAATGGAATTCCCCGAACATTCCTGAGGAAAGCCCCCTGGTTGTAGCCCCGACCAGCGATTCATTTGTTGTTTATTACCGTTACAATGCTTGAACACATATTCTGTTTTGTTGTCAAATACATATTTAATAGGATCTAATAACAACTCTTTATTGTTATTTTGAAATCCGACAACGAGGAAACAAACTTTGTTTACACTTCATACAGTAGGCCTACTGTCAACCGAGTACTGACGAGCATAATAATGTCTGTACCGCCTAAGGATCAGTCTTGAGACCAATAGAAGACCGAAATCGTTTTGTAGTTTATTATTAATTCAAAGCAAATCTGTCATCTGTGAAAAGGAAAAATGTAGACTAAATAATTAAAGTTTATTTAGATTATCATATGACGCAAAATCTTACCGAAGCGTGAACTAGAAGTATTCCGATCCTACTCTGGGTTTGTATTCATACGTCGTTGCGTGTACGCTAATTTGAACACAACTCCTCTTCCGTTGACTATATAGGGGCATATGTAAATATATAATTTTGATAATTTTGTGGTTGGTGTAAGGGCAGGTTTTATTTTAAAATTACTCTTTCTGTCAATGCTAAAAGCCCTACTTGTTAAGAGTTAACTCCCCTGTGCAATACATGAATGTTATCGTTCCTGCTGACTGTGGTTTATTCGTGTTTAATCTCATTGTGATTTCAAAACGTATTCCAATTAGTAACTAATTCTATTTTATTTTAACTTTTTTTGCAAATTTACATTTTTTTTTTAAATAATGTAAGCAACGCAAATTATACAGAAGATGCATGAGATACAAATACAATGATTTTAGATTTAAATAATTTTAGTATCTTATTGTGTAACACAATACTTACATTTACTAACCACATAAAATTATCTATATATATATATATAGATATATTTAAAGAATGGTTCAGATCAATCAATAGGTATTCTGTATTTGCAAATTACAGAGTTATCTGCCCTTGCCGGTAGGCATTGATTGTGACGTCATGTATTTTCGGAGAAAACGACGTGAATTGCGCTCAGAAAATAATGACGTAACAATCGATACCTACCCGCAAGGGAGCTAACTCTGTAATATGCAAAGACGGCATTAACCTTCAAAGCTTGGTCAGTGTAGTGCCAATGTAAACAATGGGAGGTAACTCGTGATTGATCAGAGGTGGTCTGGCACCTCGCAAACCACAAAAGTCAAGATAAATTAAAGGTAAACCTAGATCAGAGATCTTTGAAGAACTCTTGAATGTTCAATTTTGTAATTGTGCAAATGTTTGCAGTTTTTTAATATTGTAATTTTGTTAACATAAAGGTCAAGTTTATATGATTTTGCAGACTATTTAGGTTGATCTCCTTTTCAGGACACTCATAGTTGTAAATGCATTGTTCCACAAGAAGCAGTATCAAATTAATATAATTTTAGGCAAAGCCTATCTGAGATCGCAGCAGTTAATCTATTCTTTCGTTTGTAGTTTTTTTTAAATGTGGCACTAAATAGAAATATGCCAGGTAAATAAAGGATTTCCAACGGCGAAAGAGTAATCTCCCCTGACCCATCAGTCTTATAGCTTTTGGGTGTGCTGAAAACTGTACTTATAGAATTATTAATCATTAGAATCTTAGCTTTGCTGAATTACTGGCATTGAGTTTATAACAAGAAAAACAATATTGAATATAGAATACTTCTACTTTCACTTTCTGCAAAAATACGTGACAGAGGCTACAAATTATATCTCAGCGTCATTCTCCGTTGCCAGGCGGAAAATTCCGAAGCAACTGCTCACGTAAAAGATTCAAGTTAAGTTTCAGGACAAAATGTAATTGTTAGATTAAGGAAAGAATAAGTTGGAAGGTTTATCTTTCACTAATATTTTCATTTTGAATTTTTTCCAAGCGTTTCTTGTTTATAATCACGCGAGAGTGTGATTTTGTAATCACGTGAGAGTGTGACTATGGATGCTGTCTTGCGCGATGCTGGATCTTGTGTTGACTTCCTGTTTCCGGTTTTTGAGAAAGTTTTCCAACTCTACATATATTGGATGATTGGATGATTGGATGACAGAATAACGTTACCGAGACACCTCTATCACAAGAGTTCGCTTCGAGAACGGGCTTCGGCCAGTTCGCTTCGCTCTCTATCAATAAAATATATTGCGCAATATAATTTAATATAATGTATAAAGCACTTTGTCTGGTATATTATGGCACCAGGTGAACTTCATTCTTGAACATTTTTACAAAATTTACAAATTTAACAAAGTTAGGTTACGGTGACCTATTTTTTGACACCGAGTTATATTTTCTAAAATGTTTTATTTTTAACATACAAATGTATTATAATTCATTAAAAAACATTCAAAAATATAATTTGGTTCCAACAAAACTGGACAAAACAGAAAATTACCCCTCCTGTTTACCCCCCCCCCCCAAACTCCTAAGGGACTCCGACCTGACCTTAATCATATGTCATACCATGATGTCCTAACCCCCGGGTATCTGTAAACAAAAAATAATGCTTATCGGTCATGGCCACCAGAGGGCCCAAATTGACACTCCTCCTTTGATACATTTGAGCATTTTCAACATACCTGTATAAGGCATTTCTGGATATATTTTACAAAGTGTACATAGGTTGTGGTTTCATTCATCAATTCTTAATAAAAATGTTTTGTGTAGAAAGTATTCTGTTATTAATTTATGTTGTAAACATTGAATCTTAGAGCTAGTGGTAATATTGAAAGGATGTTTATAATTTTTTCTCCGAACTCAATATTTGTCAAAAATTTGTTGAATGTTGCTGTACATTTTGGAACGATTATAAAATTCTGGTGAAATGCAATTTCATTTGCAAACAAAATTTGATTATGAAATATTTTTGTAATGCAATATTGAATACATCCGCCTCATAATTGCAGGTCCTTAAATATTGCAATTGAAGTTTTCAAAAAAAAAAAAAAAAAAAAAATGTACTCAATCAATATTGCCATAGCAGATTGGTCTAAAACATATCTGACATATTTCAATATATATATAGTGTTTCTGTCTTTGAATAATGAACAAACAAAAAAAAAAATATTAATCTGGATGTGAACGCTTTTCATAGTTCGAGTATGTTGATGCTCATACAAATCCTAAAAAGCTTTATAAATAGCACCCATGACTTCAGGTGTACATTGCACGATCGTTTAATATACTGTGGTTTCAATAAATAATCAATGTAGAAGGAGCGGGTCGGTGTAGTTTGTACATAGTGTGGAATACGGTCTCTGTCACTCAGCTGACGGAGCATGCTTCTTTGGCTCAGTCGGTAGAGCCGTAGTTTTTCACACCGAAGACCCAAGTTCGATTCTTGGTCGGGGCACTCGACGGGAATCATATGTGTATTTTTCCTGTCCATCTACAATATTACCCACAATGAACTAGTGGAAATTAAAATATACGATATCGACACTGGGTGCTTGGCCTGTGACGCACGTGCCTGATCAGGAGTGACAGTCAAGTATGACAAGATAAAAACATAAAGAACAAGTATATGCTGAATCAAATATGCATAAAAAATCTTCTTTTTTTAAAGAAATACGATATCGACCTAGATGCTTGATTGCCTCTGACGTGCATGTTTGACCCCGGAGAGGCAATCAAGCATGACATGTTAAGAACAGAGAAACAAGTATGTTGTATCAAACATGTTTTAGAATGAAAAAATATTATATTGACACCGGGTGCTTGACCTTTGAGACACGTGATTGACTCCGGAAAATCAATCAAGTATGACATGGTAAGAACAACCAGTATGATGTATCAAACATGTGTAGTAATTAAACTTAGGTAAAACAATGAACACACTTAACAAAGAAATAACGCATTTAATTTTTGTTGAAGTTAAGATGAAACTTCGATGGAAAACATGACAAAATACCATAGTGGTGTGGAAAATTGAAATCATATCAGCATTTAAACATATATAACACCAAATACCTGGTTTAATTCGAAGCCCCTTGTTACCAGTACCATAATTTCGATTCAAAAGTGGTGATGCTAACATTGATGTTTGTTCTCCTAGTATTTTGGCTGGCTTCTACTCGCATGTCTCGTGTAAGAGTGGGATTATTAACAGTTACGTCAAACTAGCTGCCAGTCGAATTCTTTACGAAATAGATCATAAACTATGTTAAGGAATCATGCCAAAAGGCTATCAATACCTTGTGATATATTTCAGGCTGTAAGTTTGGTGCTAATAAGATGTTATGTAAAGCATTAGTAAGATCCAGGTTAGATTAAGGGTGCCAGGTATATCATACAGCTAGCGATACAGTATTAAAACATTTAGATGTAATCCAACACTCAGTCTTAAAGGCAGTGCTAAGGGCAATTTAAAATACTAACAGTAAGAGTCTATCAGCATAGGCTGGTAAAATCCTCCTAACTCTTAGGCGTGAAAATCTTACACTAAAATACTTGGCTAGGAGTCAACAACATAGTAAGAATGTCTTCAATTAAATTAAAGATGGTGAACATCCCGTCTCTTAAACTAGGGCCCCATAGATCCCGTCTCTTAAACTAGGGCCCCATACCCATCAGAAATACATAAATTAAAACAGAAATGTGGTTTAAATAATGTCAACATCTCCCGTAAATAAAATCATCTACTAACTCCATGGTTAAAGGTAGACCCCGAGATATCACAAGACCTCCTAAAGTGATATCACAAGACCTCCTAAAGTTAGAAGATAATTAAGGTCCGAAAGGAGGTAAAATATGCACTTTTTCAAAGATTTAAAAATAAACAATATTTATTTTGGCAGTTTTTCTATTTCTATAAAAATCAGTTTTAACATTCTGTCAATTTATGACTGTGTATTGTAAATGTTTCATTTTGCATTTTGTTACAAAATCATTAAAGGCCCATAACCTTTCCGAAACAATAATTTTGATTTGATTAAAACAAAAATAACACCAGAAAATGTACATTGATGGCCTAAGATGGGGTTACAACACCAAATAAATGCAATATTCCCTCTGTAATCTATGTTAACAGTGAAAAATCATTTCGCTGTTTTGTTATCAGGTGAAGTCATAGTCAACTAACAAGCGGTAACAAGGACTACGATGGGAAACATAAAACGACCCGAGTTATGAAAATTAACATTTAATTTGCTTTATTTTAATTTTTTAGAAGGTGATTTTGAGTTAAGTATAAATGGTAATCTAATAACATTTGCGACTCTACAAAATTGTCAATGTCGTTTTGTATTTTCATTCTAAAAACTAAAAGCAGTTTCGGAAAGGTATTGGGCCTTTAAATTCAGTTTTGTATTTCAGCGTCTTTGTCTGTAAAGCCACTCTAACATTTTTATATTTTGTTGGATTGCCAGCATTTCAGATGCCTGTATTTGGGCATGGTTGGTAGCCATAGCAACGGCATCTAAAATTGTCAAAGCAACACTTGATTTGTGTAGAGGTTGACTAACAATGTCCATATGCCAATTTTTGTGGCTATTAGAAACAAAGACTTTTCATCCATATGTGGGGTATTTTCTTGTTTACAGAGGAATTCTCTAAATAAGTTTACATGAATTTCAAAACAACAAAACGGATTGTTGCATGACTGTAAGAAATATCGGGTCTATATATCGGATCGCTAAGGAACGTTCAAAAGCTGTTACATGTTGTAGATAATTTCAATTTCATTTTTATTTTATTCCTATACTAATTTTTAAATCTTATTTGAATATTCATTGACATTCAAAATGTAAATATAGAACTCGTTAATACATACCGGTAGTATGATATTCGTATTTAAAAAACCAATACAAATTGCAAAACGGATAATCTGAGTGATTGGTATGTATGATTAAACAAACAAACAAATCTATATAGTTACATGTATACTGTACTGGACAGTTTTCTTCAATCTATAAAACCAATCAGATTGCGAAAGTTTTTTTCACTACCCATACGGTATGCCGTTATTGCCGAATCGGCAAATTAAGAGCCTTTGTTTCGGTCCATATGGTGATATTATTACCCTTAGGGGCGATATTCTTTTTTGAAAAGTATTTACATGTATACAGATAAAGATAAATTAAACTTTGTTATGATATTTTTTTCTGTAAAAATCATTCTATTATGAAGGTCTAGCAGATCTAAAAGTCAAAACTGATGAATTGGTGAAAAAATGATGAAAAAACCAGCAGTGTTTTCAGATTCTCTTGTATGTTTAATGCATTATATCACTTATACCATTTCATCTTTGTACAAAGTTCAAATAATTGTATACAAACTACAAAATAACAACAACTTTGAATTCAATATTTATGATAAGTGGAATGACACTCAAGGTAACATACTGGCACTCGATATTTCTATAGAAATTGATTAATATATATGGTCCGAATAGAGATGATCCAGACTTCTATAAAAAAATAATAAACAGATTAATATTTTTGACAATTCAAACTGTATTATATGTGGTGACTTCAATCTAGTTTTAGATCCTGACATTGATTCAAATAATTATCTACATGTAAATAACCCTAATGCACGAACTCAAGTTCTTAAATTGATAGAGGAATGTAATTTGATAGACCCTTTTAGACATTAGAGAAAAAAAGTTAATAACTGAAATAGAATTACTTGAAAAAAATGATTCTTGGGTATCTAATCCAGAAACGTAAGAAGAAAAAAAATGAATTAGAGAATATTAGGAAGATTAAAATGAAAGGACATGTAATACGATCTAAAGTAACTTGGCTTGAAGAAGGCGAAAAACCATCTAAATATTTTTGTAATTTGGAAAATCATAATTATATCAATAAAACTATCTGTAAAATAGAGAAAGACAATGGTGATATTTTAACGGATCAGAAACAGATTCTTGATGAAGTTCAGAATTTTTATAAAGTATTGTATTCAGATCATTCGGGGTCCATTGAAGATGTTGATCTGGATCATCTCTTATCAGAATTTGATTTCATGAAGTTAAGAAATAACCAGAAAGTAAAATTAGAGGGACCATTGACGGCGACAGAAGTACTATCTGCCCTTAAGAACATGAAAAACTGTAAATCGCCTGGCTCTGATGGTTGTACAAGCGAATTTTATAAATTTTTCTGGATAAATTTAAAATGTTTCATTATTAGATCACTAAATTTTTGCTACACCAAGGGTGAACTTTCAATTACACAAAGACAGGGTATTATCACCTGCATACCAAAGGGAGATAAAGCTAGACATTTCTTTAAAAATTGGATACCTATTACTTTGCTGAATGTAGTGTATAAATCAGCATCAGCTTGCATAGCAAACAGGCTAAAGTCAGTTTTAGATTATTAAATTTCGGAAACTCAGACAGGTTTTTTAAGCGGACGTAATATTGGAGAAAATACTAGACTCATTTACGACCTTATGAATTATTCAGAATTAAATGATATACCTGGACTTTTAATTTTTATTGATTTTGAAAAAGCTTTTGATTCGGTCTCATGGGATGTTTTACATAAAGTAATAGATTTTTTTAATTTCGGAGAAAGCACCAAAAGATGGATTAAAATATTATATAATAATACATTTTCAGCAGTTACACAAAATTGTTTTCTATAGGATTTTTTTAATATACAAAGAGGTTGCAGACAAGGTGATCCTGTCTCCCCATACCTTTTTTTACTTGTTGCTGAAGTGCTAGCTATTCTCATAAAAAATAACAGAAATATCAAGGCCATAAAAGTTTATAAAAAAGACCATAAACTCTCACAGTTTGCAGATGGCACATCAATTATTTTAGACGGATCGCAAAACTCATTCAATGAAACTAAATGTGTTAGAATTTTTTGGTAAGATCTCTGGCTTGAAAGTCAATAATGACAAAACTAAAGTTATTTGAATTGGGAAGAAAAAATTCAGTGCTGACGTATACCAACATAGATGGAAACTTAAATGGGGTGAAACAAGATTTAATTTGCTTGGTATTGATTTTCAGTTAATTTAGATGAAATGACTAGTATAAATTACACAAAAGTGCAAACTAATATAAAAATATCCTTGGGCATTGGTCAAGGAGACTCCTTACTCCTATTGGAAGAATTGTAGTTTTGAAATCAATTATTATACCTAAATTCAACCATTTGTTTATAACCATTCCCACTCCTGGAAACACTTTCATTCAACATTTGAATACTTTATTCTTTAATTTCATTTGGCAATCACCAGTTGATAAAATCAAAAGAAAAACATTAATATCAAATTATGAAAATGGTGGTCTTAAAATGGTTGATATTTCTGAATTCATATCTAGTTTGAAATCTATATGGATGCGAAGACTTCTTAAAAGTAATAGAAAATGCTGAATTAATATTTTTGAAGCGCAACACTTCCCAATATCATATGTATCTGATTTAGGAACTGATTTTATCAAAAACCATAACACAATTAATACATTTTGGATGCATGTTTTCCAGGCATGGGTTAGGGTATCTGAAGCAGTACAGGTGAGAACTTCTTCAGAATTTTTATGATTTGATCTTATCAATATATGGTATCATTTTATCTATATTTGATTTGATTTGACCAATATATCATTTGCTTCTATCACTATTTTATTTTCATTTGTCATGGTATTATTGTCTTTTATCATTATATCAATCGATGTTATCACTATTTGATTTGGTGACACATATATTTGATTTACATCTATCATTGTTTTATTTGGTGTTATTATTGTATTATTTTCATTTATCGTTATATTATTTGATTTCATCTTTATTTTATTTGATTTCATCTTTATTTGAAGAATAACCATATAATGGAAAAGTATAACAATATTATGGAAAAGTATAACCATATAGTGGAAAAGTATCACCATACAATGAAAAAGTATCAACATACAATGGAAAAGTATCACCATACAATGGAAAAGTATCACCATATAGTGGAAAAGTATAACCATAAAATGAAAAAGTATAAGCATACAATGAAAAAGTATAACCATACAATGAAAAAGTATAATAACCATATAATGGAAAAGCATAACCATACAATGAAAAAGTATCACCATATAACGGAAAAGTATAACCATATAATGGAAAAGTATAACCATATAATGAAAAAGTATCACCATATAATGGAAAAGTATAACCATATAATGGAAAAGTATAACCATATAATGAAAAAGTATCACCATATAATGGAAAAGTATAACCATATAATAGAAAAGTATAACAATATAATGGAAAAGTATAACCATATAATGGAAAAGTATCACCATACAATGAAAAAGTATCAACATACAATGGAAAAGTATCACCATATAACGGAAAAGTATAACCATATAATGGAAAAGTATCACCATATAACGGAAAAGTATAACCATACAATGAAAAAGTATAACCATACAATGAAAAAATATAACCATATAATGGAAAAGTATAACCATATGATGGAAAAGTATAACCATACAATGGAAAAGTATAACCATACAATGAAAAAGTATAACCATACAATAGAAAAGTATAACCATACAATGAAAAAGTATCACCATATAATGGAAAAGTATAACTATACAATGAAAAAGTATCACCATACAATGGAAAAGTATAACCATACAATGGAAAAGTATAGCCATGTAATGGAAAAGTATCACCATATAGTGGAAAAATTTAACCATATAATGGAAAAGTATAACCATATAAAATGTCTATGGAATAAAATAATGATGATTGGGAATAATGTAAAGTAGAATCATACAATGGTAAAATCAAATCAAATAATATAACGATAAATGAAAATAATACAATAATAACACCAAATAAAACAATGGTAGATGCTAATCGATATATGTGTTACCAAATCAAATAATGATAACATCGATTGATATAAAGAAAATAATACCATGACAAATGAAAATAAAACAATAGTAAAAACAAATGATACATTGATCATATCAAATCAAATATAGATAAACTGATACCATATATTGATAAGATCAAATCATATAATGATAAAACCATAAAATACAACGAAAACACAAATTCATATAGTATATTGGAACCATATGAGACAGCTATGGCGTTCCATACATATATGTGCATATATGTCTTATTATGGTATGAGTTTGTATGTGTAAGTCTGTAAATGCATATGATAATCATGTTAAATTAATGGAGGAGATTACTCATGTTTTTAAAGGAATATAAATTAAGATATATGTTGGAATAACCTTTTGGAAAATAGATAAAGACAAACAATTATCAAGCAAGATAAATAAAAGCAAATAAAAGTAAAAGATCTATAAAAAAAGGCAAGTGCCGACGGTGAGAATTTAGCCCTGGTCGTCAGAATTGAGAGATAACTTAATTAAAGTGCGACTAACATTTGTTGAATAATGAAATACAGTTCAGTTCACAGTAAAATGTTACTTTCTTTCGCAATCAATTTCAAATTATATTAATGCCAGAGGGACCTGGACGATATTTTTACTAACGGTATATATATGTATATATTATAGTACCAAGGGTATGAACTCGGCGGTAGAGAAAAACGGACATATTTTTTAAAATCCGTGATTTTTTTTTTAAATAAACGGGCTCTATACACCAGTGAAGTATATTTTACCTTAAAGAGAAATAATTTATCTTTCCAGTGAGTGCTTGATGAATAAAATTACCACTACCGCCATGTTAATTTTTTTCTCGGAATTCGATACTATTAAAAGGGATGAAAATTGTCAAAGAATAAGAGCATAATATATATGTATATATAACACAGTTTACGGCATATGCAGCAAAAATGTACATACATGTACATGCATTCCTCCTTATTATTGTATTTTTAGGGTTTTTGATGCTGTGAAACAGCATTCTTAGGTACGCTCGGCGAGCCTGTGCACATCAACACAATGAAACCACTCCGCGACGAAAATTAAAAGTTGTTTTGTTCATTTCACCTAATATTTGATGGTAAGGAGAAATAAAACCCCAATATTCAAAACCATAGACATTGAATTTGTACATACATATACACCATGGATGGAGTGTTTTAAGTGTTTAGTTGGGACTCCATGATATTTGTATTACTCCGAGAACACTGGTCTCCCGAAAATCACAAACAACGCCTTCTTCCTGTCTTCCTCTGCGACAGAATTTCGGTAGATTTTGGATTGTGTATGTTTATTTAAATTTTACGTAATTCATGCTACTGATCGATTATCGTAATCAAATGTTAGGAAGGTAACTGCAAAAGAAAGTTCTTATAACGCTTATAAAGGTTTTTTGTGTTGGTTGCATTGACGAACTATATCTGATGATATTATTGCGCAGTAAAAAGTTAATAGTTTTGAGGACGAATATGTCTTTCTTTATTTACTTAGTTGTGGAATATTTAGGATTTCTGAATGATACAATCCCCACCGCCGCTTATCTGCACACTCTGACAATTGGTGATATTATACACAATAATGTGAGAGTTCGACAATGATTTTTGCTTTTGCAGTAAATCGTAGAATTCTTCATCAACAGGCATCAAGGATGATTCCCGTCGAATCTTCTTCTGCTTGGAGCATTCACTCTCACAGGTAAGTTCACCAACGGATGCAGCTTCCTTATCAGTAGTATTGTCAATTTTCTGGAACTTTTCGCTTGGTTCCTTAACTGGTATCCTCCGTGTTTGACTGCGTCGAGCTAATAAAGTTACTTCTTGTACGGGAAAGTCAAACGACTGAAGATTATATGATTCCCTGTTCCATTTCTTCGCAAAGAAACATTTCAATGTTTGTTTGATGGAATTCTGTTTGAATTGTCCCTCTTCAGCTTTCAAAGAGTTTATATCACTGACTTTACGCCTGGCTTTCCATTTGGGTTTTGTCTTCTTGTTTTGGTTAACTCGAGTGCTAGATGCATCATTTAATTCTTTGCCATTTTCATCTTCGACTTGTGACGCATAACTCAATGTCATTGATCTTGATCTTGACTCAAATAGACGCTCATAATGTAAATATTCATTGCATGAAGTATTTGAGAGGTCTGGTATCGATATCGACGATTGTTTGGTAGCCATTTTGGAGTTCTGTGTGGTATTTTGACTAAAATGATGCATCTAAAATAAAAAGATCACAAAAATTTATTGGAGCGATCCAGAATACTGTTAACCTTATTTCTTGAAATAGATAGATTGCACCTAGTAACCACTCACATAACGGGCCTCATAGCTACATTTATTTTACTATGGTTATTATTTAGTAATGAAATTGTTAAATATCAAATATTTAGTATATCTATGAAAGGTATGATATTATTGGCTGTGTATCATTGGAGTTGTAGTTGCTATGGTTACCATCCTTGATATGCAAAAACTATGAAAAAATGGAAATGTAGTCAATTTTGGTCATTTTTATTATTATCTAGAAACTATTGAGCGCATCCCTTAACAAACATTATATTTCTTCTAGAGATGTGTCTCAGGTTCCTACGTATTCTATGGTGCTCTATTGTTTCTGATTATCGAAAAAAACCTCTTACAATCAGAAATATCAAAAGCGCCTAGGGATGCTTCCTGTTTTAGTGGTTATTGAGAAGAAGCCAATTATTGACGGACTTCACAACCTTTTACAATTGGAAAAATATTGTTGTTATTGAAGAAAGAAGGACCTATTCATTTCAGGAAACCGAATAAAGTGTATCCAAAAGCAACATAATACCTTTTGTCAGTACTTTTAATCCAAACAATTACAATAGTTTTCCAGTTGTAAAAGGTTGTGAAGATTACATTAGAAACATCGACAGAATGAAATCGATTTTATCTAACAAGAAAATAACAAATTGCAAACGTCAACCTAAAAACCTTAATACAAGTTATTACTACAGGTTATTTAAGGAACAATTTCAGGTTTTTCAAATTTGTTTAACTTATAAATTTAGTTTAATTGATGTATACGAGTTGTCCCCCTTCATAACATACAGCCCCATCGACCTTTTGTAACTCACCGGAAGTGACCTTTTTTGTCACGGTGTTAAACGAAAACGTGTTGAAGAAAAAGCCATCCATATTTGTTGTATAATCGACGTGCATCCGAATCCGTTGTGTGGTTTCGACACAGATTTATATTGGTGGACGGTAATTTGTATGTGCTGATTAATAATTGTGGGGTTTAGCGTGCACAGGGCGCTGTTAATCCCGTTCTTAAAATCTCGAATCTATTCTCACGTGTAAAGATGGTTTGCGTTCGTCAATCTACAACGCCGTTAGCTGTAGCAACTATATTTACACGTTTGTATAGTTCTATTGAATCCTTGTTACGTCAATGAGAAATAATTAGACTCATCAAATGTTAATTTTTTTTTAAATATATTTGAAGCAGGTCAGTTCGTCCCTCTCAGTCCGAGTTGTCAAACGGCGAGCGTCGTCGGTTTAGATCTGTCTATTGATTACGACTGATATTTGCACTCGTGCAGGTTGAAGTTTGTTTTCGTGTTAATAAAAGTTACAAAAATCGTAAGAAAATTGATTGGAGCTAGGTTTAGATTTAAATGATTAATTCTTTTAGTGAACGTATTTAACATCTGTATGAAATAATTTGTCGAAATTCTTGTTAATGTTTATTTATTTAGAATTTGTCAATTTTTAACAATTTTGAGTTCGAACTACTTAACTTGTCTTTGTGGACTGTTTCTGTGTCCAAATTGCTGATGATTAATTATGCCAGGTTTTAAGATTCTATTTTAAAACAATTTGTCTACTCTGTCTACAAAATAATTACAGTTTATAATTTAATTTCAATTTAATATTCATTAATTTTAGTTTGATCTTGTTCTAATTTATAGCACCTATTACATTTGAGCTAGTTGCCCAACATGCCTCCATCCAAGAGAATGAAGATTAATAGTCCTTATGCCAGGGCTGCTCGAAGGGGTTCAGGTCCCAGGGGTCGAAGGCGTGGTACCAGTCAGCTGCAGGAGAGTGATCATGAGGTGACTGTCATTCCGGAGCTACAGGAGCATGACCGTTCCCCAGGAGGAGTCCAGGATGAACAAGCATCAGCTTCCGGTACCCATTTGTTGTCGAGTATACCACTTCAATGCTCGATGTATCCCAGGCAACCAGAGCTCGAATTTGGAGCTCGGAATATTTGAATTCACAATCGCTAAGTATAGTTGACGGTGCACTTGTTCTAAAGAAGAAAGGGACTAAAAATAGAATAGATACTATAGAAGCTTGGAAAGACGCTTTCATTAAATTCAGTGCAATTTTTACAAAGAGGCATGATAGGGGGGAGGAACTGCTTAAGTATATGTCAGTTGTTAGATTGGCAGCTAAATCATTCAAGGGAATGGGATGGAAAACATATTATGAGCAATTCAGGCTGCGTCAAGCTCGCCAGCCCGATAGGTCCTGGGGAGTACTTGATGGGGAATTATGGTTAACTTGCTTGGCATCTGGCATGTCAAAGGCTGGTGACAATTCCAATCAAATCAGAAGTAACATGGCTAGAGGCTGCTGCTATGAATTTAACTATAAGGGATTATGTCAAAGATCAAATTGTAGTTATGCTCATAAATGCATGCAATGTGGTGGGTCTCATTCAAAGATTTCTTGTTTTCAAGGTCAAGGCCAGGGGTTCAAATGTCAAGTTGGGACGAATAATATTAGAATGCCTTCTCAATTTAGTGGGGCAAGCAATATTCGGGGGTCTAATCCACCTCAGGCTAATTTTCGTCCCCAATCAGCATCCTACAGTAGATACCATTACAACAAAGATATGGGATCGGGGGAAAACCCCAATCAACAAAATGGCTCTTAATCGTTATTTAGACCTATACCCAAACAAAGCTGTAGCATAGGTATTGAAGGAAGGTTTTGATAGTGGTTTTAAGCTTCATTTTACAGGCCCTCGTTATCCAAGGGAATAAAAAAACTTGCGGTCTGCATTACAAAATCCTGATATCCTTGTATGACTTCCTATTGGGGGGTAAGTCTGATGACATTGCTTGTAAACAGGCCATGGACAGTTTTGATAATATTTGTCAGGAATTAGGCGTACCTGTCGCAGAAGAAAAGACTGAGGGTCCAGTCACTTGTTCAGTTATCCTAGGATTAGAAATTGACACCCTTGAAGAAATAGTTAGAGTACCACAGGACAAGGTTCAGGAATTAACTCTGATTTTAGCAGACTTGGTTCAACAAAATAAAATTCAGTTAAAAGACCTTCAGAGTTTATAAGGTAAACTAGCCTTCTGCGTTAAAGCTATGCCAGGTGCCAGTGCCTTTTCTAGGAGATTGTATGGGTTGTTATCTGGTGCTTCTAGACCTAATCCTTTTATTCGTTTGTCAAAGGGAACAAAAGAAGATATCAGAGTTTGGTTAGAGTTCTTTCAGAGTTTCAATGGTACCTTTCATTTCTTTGATCAGAATTGGATTGCTAACTCCGACTTAGAGCTGTTCACTGATAGTGCAGGTAATGTTGAATTAGGTTGTGGCGCTGTGTTCGGAAAACATTGGTTTGTCTTCAAGTGGCCCAGCAGTTGGCATAACTCGCCTGTGCTGAAAGACATTACCTTTTTAGAATTGATTCCTATTGTTATGGCCCTCTTTACTTGGCAGAGAGAATTCGGTAACAAAAAAATATTACTACATTGTGATAACGAAGCTTTGGTGGAGATACTTAATAATTCAACTTCTCGTTCAGATCATGTGATGGCACTGATTCGTCCATTAGTTTTACATTGCATTAGAAGCAATATTCAGATCAGAGCTAGACATGTAAGAGGTAAAGACAATTCAATTGCTGATGCTTTGTCACGTTTTCAGTGGTCCAGATTCAGGGAATTGGCTCCCGAGGCCGATCAGCATCCAACAGTCATCCCCCAGGCATTTTGGAGCAATATAAAAAACAGTTTGACAATTTGATATTGGCTTCAGTTTCTGAAAATACAGCTGAAGCATACACGTCAGGTTTAAACATGTTCAATACTTCTTTTGTCGACAGTGGCCTAACAAGGGTCTGGCCCCCTCCTTTGAGCCAGATATTGAATTTTGTGCTGTACATGGCTGATAAAGGTTTGTCTCCTGCAACAGTCAATACTTATTTAGCAGGTATTAATTTCCATGTTAAGTCTTCTGGCTTTCTTTGTGAGGATTACTTGTCTAATTTTCTCGTGAAGAAAATGTTAGCTAGTATGAGGAGACAAAGGAAAGTAAGTAATATGAGGGCCCCTATTACTGCTGATATACTGGCTAGGATCTTAAAGGCTTTGCCTTTGGTGTGCAGTTCTACATACGAGTCAAAATTGTTTTCTGCAGCATTTTTACTAGCATTCTTTGGTTTTTTCCGAGTAGGCGAACTAACTGTCACGAAAACGGGCATGATTCAGAAGGTGGTATCTTTGCAGGATATTAAGATAGGGAATATTCTCGAAGTTGCTCTCCGTTTTTCAAAAACTGATCAAGAAGGTAAAGGGTGTACCGTATGTATTCCTCGTTTAGAAGGAACATTCTGTCCAGTTAAATGTCTTGAACAGTACATAACAGTAAGGCATAGGAACCCTGGCCCCCTCTTCTGCCATTTTGATCATTCTCCTTTGACTAGGTACCAGTTTGCATCAGTTTTAAAAAAAACCTTGCTTTTCTTAGGCTTTGATAGCAATCGGTATAAGACGCATTCATTTAGAATAGGAGCTGCCACTGAAGCAGCAATCAGGGGCTTATCTGACAGGGAGATTCAGTTGTTGGGGCGCTGGAGTTCAGACACCTTTAGGCAGTATATCAGAATTCCAGAGAAAGTTATGTTAGAACTAAAATTTTAAGCTATATTGCTTTGTCTTGATTTAGGTTTTCCTGCCTCTTTGTAAAGACCTAATGTATTACACCTTTCAAAGTATAATGAATAGTATTCTAGAGCACTGGCGTCCCCTTGCTCTGATTGTTCAAAAATTAGGCTATTTGTTACATGGGCTAATTTTAGCCTTAAGTTTTCAGGAAATCACAGTCATTCGATCTACATAGTGGGCTCTTCCATTATTAAGCGAGCCTCCTTTCACGCAGCGACTAGGCCAGGGGGTCGCCATCTTGGATTACAACGACAGAGTTGTTATATATGGTGGAGAGGACAGAGTGGGATGAGGTGGGATTCTGTTATTACCAATGTGCAGGATATGATGAATGCTAAGGGGGAACCATCTATGCTAATATTACATTGTGGAGCCAATGACCTTATTGAGGTGGGGTCCTACAATTTAAGGGAACAAATCTGTATGGACTTCAGGTACCTAGCTAGCCTCCTTCCCCGTACAGTCCTAGTTTGGTCACAGATGTTGCCCCGGTTAAGTTGGCGCGGTTCGGAGAATGTGTCTGCTGTCAATCGGGCCAGAATTAGAGTCAATAGGGACATTGCAAAACAAGTGTTAGAACTGGGGGGTGGATATATTAAATACAATGATATTCAGGCAAATCGTGTTGCATTTTTAGACACAGACAATGTTCATCTAAATAGCTTAGGCAATGATATATTGCTCAATTGTATACAAGGGGCAATCGAGCGAATGCTGTTTTGGGGCGACCGGTTATTCCCACAATTTTTGTAACCAGTTTAAGTAGTTATGTCTCAGTAAAAATTATATATTTGGTTTAATTTCGGCTAGGGTGGTTTGGGATGTTAGCTTTGTTCCCCCATAATATTCCTATCATGTGGCGTAGGCTCATCTAAATGAATTCAGTTTCATGGGCCTTATGGCAGGACTTCGCTAACATCAGCCCAGGGAATAATTAAAACCATATTTCACAAGTTGAATTGGCATATTTTGGATGATCATTGGATTCTCCTTGATCATCAAATGTCTTGAATTTTCAGTCAATTTAAATTGTTATAGTACTTGTTTTCTACTGGTAGTGATGCCAGTTGGGCAGTTATTGACGCCCTTTGCTTGTTGTGGGCCGTTATTGACGCCCCTTTGAATTGTGTGGGCCGTTATTGACGCCCTTTGCTTGTTGTGGGCCGTTATTGACGCCCAATATTAAATGGCAAAATAAACACCGTGGCCATTACTATCAACATAGTGTTTGTTGTTTTATTAAATAAACGTATGTGCATCAAAATTTGATACAAAAATTCAAGATACTTCTGTCACTAAATGTATGCAAAACATGTGATATCATCATAGAGTGTAAAAGTTTTACATTCAAAAATTTAAATAATTAAAACTTATATAAGTTGTACATCCACAAATGTTGTCATTTACGCGCTTATTTGTAAAAATGGCTCTGATTTTTATTTTGGTCTGACAGGAATGGAATTGAGAAAGAGAGTTACATTACTCCGACAACAAACCAAAACAAACCATTTCAGATATTTAACAGTAAACGAACATTGTCATGTATGTGTTAATGATAACTTTTTTGTTTTACCAATATATCAAATGTCTAATTCAGATCTGTTAAAAAAACAGAAAATAAAGAACTGGACTTCATTAAACTTATAAAGCCTGTGCTAAAGTCAGAACGGGACAAAGGAACTTCACATTAATTATCGTTTTATCCTCATGTTTTTGTTACAGTTTCTTCCAGAATTAATCACAATATTTTTGTGTACTAGGCTATATTATGACGTAATTTTACTTTGACGTCCTTTTACTGTGACGTCATGATTTACAAATAAAACAATTCAAATCCCCTGAGGAACGGCAAGAGCCGTGGAAGCGCTAGGGCGATACAAAAACTGTTTTATTGTTGTGTATTTTTAATATTTGGAACCCAATACATGGACATGTTACTTTGTTACTTATATATATTTATAAATAGGCAAAAATGACAAAACTTGCAAATTCATTTAATTTATGCATATTTCAGATGGTTACCACAGCAAATTAAAGCTGCGAAATTAGATTTTTTTCATTACAAATAAATCAGGGATGTACTTAATATTTCAAATACAATAAGTTTATTTTTTATACTTAATTTAAAAAAATCGATGGATTTGGGCGCCAAAAAGGGTCCAAACCATACTGACCGGCGACATACTATCGTGAACGAATTACGATTTTTCTCATTTTTTTCTAAACGTTGTACTCAGATTGTAAATAATCTTAAATTCCTAACACTTCAAAGTAGTTAGCTTTCAATCAATTTATATAAAATGTTTCAATAAAAACAGCCGTTTGAAAATGGGCAATCAAATCGGTGTTTGCGTCATTTTACTGAAGATGATTTTTTCTTTCAAATAAATTAAATTTGGTATCTATATAAAAATAACAAATTAAATCCTCATTATTTACTACCTTATATTTTTAATATTTGCTTACGTTTACCTTGGTTTCTTCGACTCCCGGATTGTCTATGTGGCAGACCTACTGGATCTCCATAGTCGTTTTTGTCTTTAGTTTTGATCTTGTGTCATTTTCATTGTCATCCCTTGTGTGCATCAATACCATTGACTTGGCCACTCAAAGATGCCCACTTGGTACATATGTGTAGTGTTCAACATCTCGAAGTAATAAGTAATTGTAGTGGAATCGGACTGTCTATAAAAGAAAGATTTCAGAAATTATGAATCCATCCTGTAAACCAATTACAATAAAAAGTCATATAGATATATTATCTTACCACTGTTATTTCAGATACGATTGGACAATGTTTGCACTTCCAACGCGTTCAACATTTCGAATGTCTGGTAAGGATAGTTGTTAGAGTCGGTTGTGATGATGTAATAAAATGAAATAAATAGACGTTTGATTATTGCGATAGCAATTTCTATATTTCCTAACACACTGCGGATACTATTTATGCTCTTTAATACATTTTTCGTTGTGAAATATAAGGTTTTATTTTCGCACGAGTGAAAATATCACTTTAGATATTTTCACTCCAAAATATTTTCACTTTTGATATTTTCAATGGCTTTTGACCAATCGGGTGCAGCATTGACAGCGAACATATCATGTTGATTGATACAACATTAGTTTGTTCACAAAATGACGTCATATTTTTGTGTTGAAATATGACGTTATGCTCACAACAGTGCGAGGTAAAAATACAATGGCGTAATAACCTTTGGCGGAACTAGTAGTGATGGTCTTCTGTAAATGGAAGCGAGAAAACAAATGTAATAAACGTTCCTGGTGTCTTAATTAATACCAGTAATATTTAATCTCGTGCGGCGGAATATCCTTTATTTAAAGCTTTGATGCCTGAAAACCAATTAAGAAGTTTATTATTAATAGAATGTCGTCATAAACTTTGTAAGACCCAGTACATCTGCGTTTGAGAATAAGACTACGATTCATTCGCCAATAAGAACAAGCAATAATTGACATCTACATCAAAGAAAACGCTTTGATCGAATGAACCGGAGTTTTAAAATAAAGTTTCAATCAGGTAAGCAGGAAGAACTAAAAAAATATCATTGAAGCAGAGCGTTGACTCTAGGAACTTCTGGAAACGTGTTGGAAAGTAAGGGATAGCGAATGAAGGTAAACTGCATATTTTCTGGAAAGTCGTTGATGAGCACGGCATTGCTCTTCATGTACGTGAAAAAGATTATGTACTAATAATGACTATGATGTGATAATAAACACATGGATCGGATATAACATTTTATGGAAAATAGAAATAGCACGAGGGTTACAAATAACGATATTTTCAAGCCTGAACGCGCCTTTCACTAAAGAGGAGGTTGCAATGACTATACATATATTAATAAAACAAAGTTATATATAAGAGCTTAATACGATATGATGTAACGGAAACCAATTGATGCAAAATCAGATATGAAAAATAAAAATGTATTGTGAATAAACGCAATAGTATTCCAATTTGGCACCAATGGGCTTCCGTGCGATGCAATACACACGGAGTTATTTAGAAACAACATATTTGTGAGAAACTGGAATTATTCAATTAATCTTCAGGAGGACTTTTTTGACTTTAAACATATTTTATTAATAAAAAAAAGGATCAGGCTGAACGTATGACAACTTATGAAGCCATCTCCTTACAAAGTTACATAGACAACAAATGACAGCATAGACTGGTAACTTTCATTGACATTAGAAACCTTAGAACCTTGACTACCACTACCGGTAAACTACTCCCTCCCTAAATTACTTCAGACCTATTTATGTATCGGAGCAACTTCTCCTCTCTAAATGACATCATACCTAATGATACATCAGGCAAACCTCCCTACCCGAAATGACCTCATACCTATTTATATACCAGAGCATGACACACTGGGAACTAGCCACGCTTTTTATGAGATACAGTCCCCAGACTTTGTACTATGTCTCACAACAGACAATCAAAACATTTACATATTTACATCTAGACACGTTGATCAACGCACTCTAACAACACTTATCTAAACAGCCAAACTTATTGATAATAGTATCGATATCTCTACTAATTAATACTGGGAACAATACATATGTACATTAAAGCCTATCTCTCCACTACTTCATACAATTTTCACTGAACATAAACTGACCCTGAACAACACATCCATTAGACTCACCTTCCAAGGGACATTATCCAGTTAGATAACCCAAATAATTTCACAATATGTTTGACACTCAAAGTAAAATAGGCATTCTCACAATAGTAACCGCAACTTAAACATGTTAGCGTGGAAGAGGTCGTGCTGGAAACGCGCAATTGGAAAGATCTATAACGCTATTATCAATTCGCGGTTAATAAAGTGGCTGAACGTAAGCAACGTAATTCTTAATTAACAGAATAGATCGTGCTCTAAATGACTTGTTTCACGACCTCTTGGATTGAAACATCGTGTTATTGCTACCATCTGGGATGGTAGCTGCTTTGTCTGGCATGTTGTTGGGATTTCACATGGTTGTAAATAATCTGTTCACTTTGATTGGCTGGCCAAAACGATTACTTGTTGTTGAAGATTTCATGTGTGTGAGGGGTATATTGCAAACAAATTATCATCAGATAAACCCATCATCAGGCAAAACGACAGCGAGGATATTTGACTGCATTTTCCACGTTCATAATGAAATTAAGGTATGTTAATATATTATATCGTGTTTGAAGTTGTGTTTTCCATGTCGAAAATTTATTTAAGAATATATCGGTATTAAATATGTACATATTTATCCATGTTTGACGGAATACGGGCGACTTATTTGTGGTACTGTATACGCTAAAGTAAAGTACAGTTTTATTTGTGGTACTGTATACGCTAAAGTAAAGTATAGTTTTATTTGTGGTACTATATACGCTTAAGTAAAGTACAGTTTTAACAGATATGTTATGCTTGTTTTTATGCGTATATTATGTATTTCACTAACTTATCCTGTTTAAAGCGACACTAATAATTCAAGCGACCACCACGCTTACGTAAAATAGCGACATCCCCCCTCTCTTCCCGTGCATGCGATTTCCCAGCGGTACCGTCTACACCCGGTGATATTGTCTTGATGAACGTATCTTTTTAAATTTAAATCGGTGTTTCATAAGTCTTTCCACGTATGACAAGAAGTATACAGTTAAAGTAAGGGGTTGAGGGATAGAGTAAGTTTCTAGTTTCTCGAGACTTGTCCATTTCCCGATGCGAAGCCGGGGGAAATAGGCAAGTTCGAGGGAAACCAGAAAATTGTTACATGTACATCACTCAACCCCATACTCAACTGTTTTAATATAACGATACATACAAAAGCTATGATTAGACTAAAGTATATTTATCTCATACGCTATATTTCTGTCGCGTACGCCCATGGTCATTAGAGATTGAAAGACTTTTACATTGTAATTTATGTACATAATCTTAGCTTCAAACATTCAAATTATTCCGAGATGATAATTGTGATTCAATGCCCATTTTGTTTTGCTTCTATTCAAACCACAGGTTATAATTTGATTCCGCTATGATTTCTCAATATTTCAACATTTTATACCACTAGGCATAATACTAAATTCTTTATATACATGTATTGCTGAAATTCCCAGACATTAACCATTTATAGGTAGCCTAAAAATGTGATGACGTGTTCAGTAACAGTTTCCGATCGATACTACATGTAACGTCATTTGATTACGTCAACGGAGATGGCGTGATCGGAAACAAGTCCCGCCCACCTCGAATCTGAATAGTTAAACAGAAATAGCCTAGTCCTGGTGGTGTGCTAGCTTCCAGTGGTGTGTTAGTGTTGAACAAGGGTTTTGGAAAAAAAGTAGGGAAGCTAGTCAATTTAACCAAGTAACTTTTATATAGCGTATATAAAATAGATTTATGTTAATTTTCCTACATATTTGATGTAATATATTTTGTTTAAGGTTTAAAATGTGTGACATGATAGTTATCTATATCTTATCTACCTGGCTTCATGTAATCATCCCGTGATGTTGATCGACGTTGTACTTTTGTACGTGTTTTCAATGGATGACATATTTTCACTGTTAAAGTGTTACCTGTTGTCCCGATCTCCTTTAAACTATTATCAACCATTATCCACGAAAAATTAGTAAATTAATTTGCTTGATACAGTATAGATTGGAACTGTTGAAAAATGGTTACAAACCTTTGAAGGGTACCCTTCGTCAACACTTCCGTACACCAACGCAATTACCACAAATATGTTCACTGATATGAAATGAAACAATGGACCGCGATTGATTGTTTCGTTTTGTGGGGATTACCGCCCTTGATTTACAGGTGGTGCGAAACACGTTGCGGTCCCGGAAGTAATGCAGTGTTGATGTTTGACTGACTAATATGCAGTGTTGGTTATATTTTATCGTCTGCAGATATGACGGTTATGGTAAATGTTAAATAGAAATCTGCGATAGCTATGTTTCTGGGACAAACAAGTATCGTAATCGAGTTATTTTCAAATCTAGACTTTAAGATTTAGTATTAGGGTGCAGGTGTAACTAGGTTCATTTTTCCCGAAACGTATAATATAGATATTTTCTAAATACGAGTCATTGCCAGTCTGGTGACATTTTAATACTAGTCAGTCATATTGACAAAGCTTAAAATTTGACAACAGAGTTTCATTTTTAAAAGATAAACAAAGCAATTAAATTTTAAACCAGCGCTAAATGAAGTACCTGGACACGTTGCACTCCAAACAGATTTGGAAAGTAAGTACTTGCGTGGTTTCTGTTTCTCAAAGTTCAACAGATTATGCAAGATAAACTGCGACCTCCTGAAACACACAAACCGATATTCGAACTAGCAAACAAATGACTCACAAACTTGTTTATCTTTGGTATTTTGAAGCTGTGCAGTTCAAAGGGCACTGCCATTTTTCAATCCATACAACAATGATTACGTAAATAGAAGGGGCACAACTGCGTGATCCAGCAGGTGGCTCTGTGCGGAAAATTCACTTTTTACACGACATATGCCAAGGGTTCGGTATCTTTGACTACTGTACCCTTGGCTAGTGAAGTTGTTAAATGTACTTGTACAAATAACGTTATTATTATATGTAATGATGACTTAATAATATAGCAAGTATCGATACAATGTAGTATTTATCTAACACAAAATGCTGACACAGAATTAACATTTAAAAATAGAATTCCCAAGAACATATGAAAAAGCAACAGCTCTCTGCAATTTAATAATAACAACACGTTATAAATGTGGACATCATGAAATATAGTCTTAAGATACGCATTTATCTTTAGTAACCTATTTTTATTTCGTCTTATGTTTTAAGGTTTTAAGGAAATATAAATAACGACACATTTAAAACTTTAAAATAAGAATGACGAACGATGACAATTTCGTTCGATCTATGATATTCAATTTTCACTGACTTAATGTTATACATGTCCTGTAACCAAATTTTCATGTGTGATAAGAATTCAAGATATTATAATAACTAATTCTGTATTTGCATATTATAGAATTATCTATCTTTGCGTGTACATGTACATGTAGGTATTGATTGTGACGGCATGTGTTTGCGAGCATAGCGTCATACTTTTCAGAGAAAAAAACCTACGTCATAATGGCTACCTACCTGCAAGGAAGGTAACTCTAGTAATATGCAAAGATGAAATACAAAACAGTTGACAATTAGTATTTTTTCACTATCAATAAGTCCAAAAGTTAGCGGCACTTCAGAAAAAAAGGAGAAAAAACAGAGCAAAATTCTGTAAAGGTAAAATATGAACTAAGTAAGTAAGTTTATTAAGATTATGTACGACGCAGTATCTACTCTAAGCGTCGTGTAGAAGTAGTCCGGTCTGGCACTGTGTTTGTATTGTATACGACATTACCATTATACTAATTTGAATACAACTCGTTTTCCGTTGACTTTATATTGGGCATATATAGATATAAGGAGATAAGCATAATTCTACTTATTACTGATTTTTCCAAGTGCTATCAGAAAAGTTTTTGAAATGTTAGTAGTCAAATATCTAAACAACTGCTGACTTGATAATTCACTAGTAAGTAAATACTACTCGGGTTTCCAAGCTGGAAATTCATCATCTCACCAACTTATTGAAATATACCATTCCCTATGTGAAAATTTCGATAAAATACACTGGACATGTTTAGTTTTCTATGACATTTCGAAAGCATGTTATTATGTGGGGCACAAGGGACAAAATGTTAAACGAGCAATTTATGGTATAGGTAGAAAACTGTTAATTTGGTTACAAGATTGTATCAGAAATCGAAAACCGTAAATTATTGTAGGAAATAGGAAACTCCCGTCAAAACTACAAATTCTGTTGTCCCCCAGGGCTCCGTATTAGGTCCTTTCCTTTTTGTATTGTATATTAATGACATAAATTAAAGTTGGAATCATATCTAAATTTTTTGCTGATAATACTACCATCAATTCTGGAAATAAAAATTAAATAAAATTAGATTTAAGAAAAAAAAGCGTTAACGATTACCTTATGATAATTAAAAATTGGACAAATATATGATTGATAACAGTTAGAGGGACAATGCGATGGAGAAAATTTTACACATACCCACGAAGCAATTTGTTATATAAAACTTTTGTTCAATATTCTTCATGAAAAACAACACACAAAATAATGACGAATTTCACATTGTTATTAAGAATCTTAATTGAAACCATTAAAATTCCTGGTCTAAGTATGTCGGATGTGTACGTTATACCGATAACCGAAACGGAGTCCCGTGAGGGTCGCAAATGTAACAAAAAGCTACCTGTGAGTTGTTAATTGCCTTTCTTGTAATATACTTCTCACACATTATCACACATCTAAAAAAGTAAAATATACTACTGTAGAGCGATTGGAGGAGTTTTTGCTTTCCTAAGTCTCGCACCAAAAGAAACCTTGTATTGTAAGAAACTATCCATAAATTTTCTGAATAAAACGAACTTGGTTTATAATGTATTTGAATCGACGACCTACTGGACAACCCTAATGTTTTGTATCCATGATATACATGTACACATTGGAGTTTTGAAAGCTCCAAACTAAGAATTAATGCCATCCCCCCATTCTCTCTTCCTTTCTAATGCTATTTTCTTCTCATTCTTTGTTTTCTCACTGTCCCCTCTCTCTAAAACGAATGTTATTTCTGGAAATTGAAAGAATGCATGGTAGATAACTTGATATATATTCATATTCCATGAATATGTGGTGGATGTAATATTAGATGCATTGTTTGAATAAATAACAATGAAAATGCTCTCTTAATATAAAACAAGATGTTGTCTATGTTTAAAGAAACACCTTACTTACTCACAAAAATGTGTCTGCAGTCGTCTCCACAGCAGAACATACACTTACATAACTAACAGTCGATAGAAGCACATCCAAAGCAGTCGTTGGATGTAAGCCGTGTATGATACTAACTCATATGATTATCCTACAGAAGATAGACATTATCTGTCCTATGTTTACATTACTATCTGTATCAATAGTCGATCACATAACAGTTTCATATAATTAAATTTGCGTTGTTGCATGATCACAATTCTTTATCTGCACATTACATGGTTATCATACCCTTACGGGTAGGTATTGATTTTGAATTCATCACACACAAGGGAGTTAACTTTGTAATATGCAAAGCGGAATTTATATCGTAAAATTTATTTGGCAGCCGCCATATAATTATCTGGCCGCCGGATAACTAAGTGCTGGCAGAAATGTTGAAAAAAAAACAATAAAAAAAATGTTATACTGTATGTTACTTGAGGATGTTAATAGCTGCAGTAGATTTGTGTTTGTCTCCGTGTGACAGCGTGGATTTCAAAAAGCCGCAGTAAATCTGTGTTTGTCTCCGTGTGGTAGCGTTCTGCGTTTGTCTCTGTGTGATAGCATTTATTTCAAAAAGCCGCAGTAAATCTGTGTTTGTCTCCGTGTGATAGTGTGTATTTGAAAAAGCTGCAGTAAATTTATGCTTGTCTCCGTGTGATAGCGTGTATTTTAAAAAGCTGTAGTAAATTTATGCTTGTCTCCGTGTGATAGCGTGTATTTTAAAAAGCTGTAGTAAATTTATGTTTGTCTCCGTGTGATAGTGGAAAACATTGTCCATCTCATATAGCGTAGCCTTACTGAAACATGTCGCCGAAACATTCAGTATCTCATCCCGATCGGTCAATGGTAAAAGTCGTCAATTAAGTTTGTGTCCTGCTGGTTGGTTGATGTAGCATTTGCAGGAGTCTATATCAGTCGCCTTGTCCGATTTTTTGCTATAAAGAGGCACATTCGCTTAATAATTGCGTCACCAATAAGGAAATAGATTATTTATATAAATAACAAAAACGTCATCAACCATTGATAATTTATTCAACATTGATCAAAATGCGTAACCGTGGGAGGTAGCTTTTAGTTTGTATCTGTACGTGTATCATAGTAAAAATAAATCATGTGTCACCCGATCTTGCAAAAAATATATAAATTAGTTGTGGTAACAACTAAACTCTGAGTATTTTAAGACTGACCTTTAAAAAAAGATAATGAAATCGCTAAAAAATATGTAAAAACCTAAATTATAGTATAAAGCTTTTATGAAATTATGTAATTTTAAGTGCTTTTCATTAAGAATGGAAAGTTACATTTAATTTATTTTATGGATTTCAATGTATAGAAAAAATGTATTTCATTCATAAAATTAATTTACAGCGTAAAGAAAAATGATATTCCTGTGTAACTAAAATTTCCAACTTAGTTAAAGTTGTACAATGATCCCTCGATAATCCGGACACTTGCGTCCAAAGCCTAAATCGTTCGAATTACGAATTTTCCGAACTGCCAAATTCCTTTTACTAATAAAAGTCGTTATTTAAGTGATCAAATCCGATCCCTAACATTTCAGTCCGAATTGTGAGGTTATCCGGATTACCGGGATTATCCGGAGTCCGGATTATCGCGGGTTCACTGTATTTACTTTGGATGATCACATTTAATTATCATGATTTTAAACAACTTCACACAGATAAACATATATATCTCCACTACTACGTAAACCCGATAGAAGAATATACATTATATATATATATATAGCGTGTATGTAAAATGCAAGGCACAATTACACAGTAATGATCTTTCGTGATAATGTTTGTTCAATATAAGTCAAGGTCGTTCTAATACACAATTATATCCATGGACAATGAGACACTTAACTGAACATATATATACAAAGCCTTTCAACAACAAGTGTCTTATGTCGTCTACTGACCTGACATACACTGTAAATGTATACAGATTGTACTAGTGTATCGAATTATATCATCAATACATAAAAGCAAAACAATAAAATAAGAAATGTACATATAAGGCATTTATCAAAGTTCGATAACGGTATCAAGTTTATACCGCAAGCCTAAAAATCACACGAAAACTTATAAACATACTACACAATTTTGCTAAACCATACAAAACCTGAAAATGCGGTACACAAATGCATGAATAAATCGGTCGTGTATGTCATAACACCATTTTCCATTGCCCGCATTTGCACATTTGTTATTTTTTCTTTCTAAATCTTTCTAACAATAACTGCTTTGAAATCATTTTTTTAATGTGATGTCTGACACATTTATTTTCCATGTTTGCGTATCTTGGTCTTGTGCTATGACAGATACAAAACTTAAATCAAAACTTTTGCGTTGGCGTCACTGACGCCACTGTCGAAAAGTTTTGGAAACATTTCAAATCTTCGCTTAGTTGGTCTATTTAAAATTCCAATGGGTATTAACCAGGTCATATGTTAAAGACCTATGACTGATTTTTTTTCTAAATATAGATCAATTCAATATTTCATAACAGTTAAATAATGACACATAGGGAATTTCCAATATGGAATAACCATTTTTGATTATATCTTCATTTCCTTGTTTCTAAAAGTTGCAATGCGGTATCTGTAAATTGACATATTTTTCCATTAATTTAAAAAAAACGAAAAAAAACCAACATATTTACACTTAATCACGTTGTCTCAATTTCAATACCATACATCGATTTAATGTTATAAGCAGTAGGGCTTGCTGATGAAATAACATCTTTATGACATGCAACACACCTTGTATAACTGAACATGAAGAACATTATCTTTTTGTTTTTAAATAATACTTTAATCAAATGATAATTACCAAATGTCTGTGTAGTTTGTCTTCGTTTTGTCGATCCTTTGATTTTTCTTATGGGGTTTTTGTTTCACATTAAAATAACAGTAAGTACTCCAGTTTACTCTTCGAACTTGACGTCAAAACATGACTTCGTATTTCGCCGATTCCTTTTTCAAGTATATCAAAATAGTGTACATCATCTTATTGTCTTGACAGTCTTCGAACAGATATGAAAAGTCAATATTGCACAAAATATAACTTTCTCGCTCACAAATATCACTTTCTCATCATCGCTCATAAAATATCACTTTCGCTCACAAAATATTACTTTCTCGCCTTCGCTGAATGTCCATTGTTCCACAAATTAGATAAAATTATCTTTTCTGTATGATAAATCCCTATCCATTGTTTCTGGGCGTTCTTCGAGATACATGAATATCCGTCTTTTACGAGAAATGCATAGGTTTTCACATTTCACCGGTATGAATACACAGAGAAGTTGCCATTCTTTGAAGTTTTAAAACACCTGGGTAGTTTCTCTACCGAGATTTATTTTCTTGGCTTTCTGAACGTGTAAAACAATAGTCCCCTTGTTTTCTGTGCACTGCGCACCTTTTTCTGCCTCCAGATCTTTTATTCTCTGTTGTAATTTTTCAATTTCTTTGTCTTTTTGTTTCAGTTTGTTTTTGAGATCAGAGATTTCTTCATTATTGATGTCGCTACATGCAGAGCGGAAAGTCAAAGAATCTGAGCCTTCCGACATCGCATGTTCCACTACTGCTTCGATAAACTGTTCAGACATTTCGTGTCCCGGTACCTCTTCAACATTCTCCTCATCTTTTAAATCAGGCGATCTTCGATTTCTTTTCCTTCGTCGTCCCATTTTTTTCAGAATATACGACACCAAACGACGTATCAGATTTCTTCTTTCCGTTCTTTGTTGTTCTGTGACGCCGCCATTTTCCGTTTTTTCTTTTGGCCAAGCATGTTTGACGCTATGGCCGCGCCACTCTTCAATTCTGTCGTTAACATTGGTGATAGGTGTGTCGTAATTTCTTCTGGAATATAGCCTTTCACTCTGACTCCGCTTCACAGTCGCCATAATTTAAAGAAATCCAAAGAGGAACTGCGTTTGATTTTTGTCAGCTTACTTTGGTGCATAGTGTACATCATATGGAACTAGTGATTACCTTCTGCCAAATTTATAATGTACACAAACGGAAATGGAATCATAATTTGACAAAGGCCTAGATATAATTAGCATAACCATTGCAATTATAATGGCAACAAGCCAAATATACGTGTTCACTTGGCGTGTTTTAAACTCGATTAAGTTACCCGATCAATTTAAGACAAATCTCGGGCATTCTTTACGGTATTATATAGATTGTACAGTATTGTAAGTCAAAATTATTGTGGATACATTTCATTGCATCCTTAAAAAGCTGATTTATTTCAGAATTGTTGAAATACGAATATAAATATTACCCGATAAATCTAAGACAAATCATGGGCATTCTTCACGGTATTATATAGATTGTACAGTATAAGTCACAAGGATTGTGGATACACTTCATTGCATATTCGAAAAGCTGATTTATTCAGAACCGTTGAAATACGAATATGAATATTGCGTCATATATGATATACAAATATAAATATAACAATACTCAAACGGTTGCTTCGAAGATTTTCTATTATCAGAACATTGCGCTATTAATCCTTTATACCAATAATGAGTTCAGATATTTAAATAGACTAAAGGCGTGTTTGTCCGTACCATAAGATATAAAAAGCTTATATAGAATTTCCATTACATGGACATATGTTTGATATAGGTGAAAAATACCATTATAAATGTATATATTTTTTATTAAATGCGCATTATTTTATACCTCAACAATACTGGTTAACGTTGTTGTTGGTTTGTTGTTTGCATATTTATAAAATAAATTTCAGTTATTTTTCACTTAATATTGAGGTCAGGGAAAATAATACATCTTGTTTTATAATGCATTGTATATATACCCAGTACCATTACACGTATTACATTTCCATTGTATGTTCGCTAAGTTATCAACAAAATTTGACGTTCATTTTCGTAATATTTACAGTTTGTATTTACATTGACACAGCGCATAATGATAGTACAGCACGTGCGGCGATTCTATTGTTGCAGGAATAGTCGCTGGCGTAGTCATGACCCCACTTTTGATGGGAACATATGAATGACTCGATTCCATTCAGCTGTTCAATCGAATTCGTTGACGATGGCGGGACAGAAAAAAATATGGCTATTTTATCAAAAAATACGCAACCGTCGCGAGAATAGATTTGTGTGAAAAACTGTAAATAAAAGGAATAGATTTTTATTTTTTTGAGTTTATGAGAGTATAATGATAATGGAGCACGTGCAAATTATGTAACCACGGCAGTGTGTAACCCCGGCAAATTTACACGTGCTCCATTATCATTATACCCTCATAACATCAACAAAATAAAATTATATTCCTTAATTAACGTTATTCTGATGCATACCAATAAATGAAATAAAAATGTCGAACTGGCACATATCTATTGATTTCCTAATTTCAAATTACGTTAATTATTGCTTAAATAAATATAAAATTTAGAATGATATATTTGTACACTTTTCAATAAGTTTCCAAGCTTATAAAACAAATATATCATTTCGATTTTAAGGGTTACAAGGATAGATCAGTCTCAATAAAAATAAGTATATGTGTGTTGATCATTGGTGTATATGCAATGGCCTATGAACTGCATTTCGGTGCGTGTTAAATGACGCTCGTTAATTGTTCACTTGCGTATGAACTAGAGTTTAAATATACAGGGCAAGACAATAAGTAGCCATAGAGTATAAACATGTATGGTAGTGATACTACAGTCTTATATGATCGTGTAGGTTGCTCAAGCTAACAGTCCACTGCGTTCCCAAATACCTTAGCGAAGAACAACCAGGGCATCAGTACATGTATGCAGCGCCTTTTTGAAGCGTTTTAGGTCAAATGAAAACGTTGGGATTTTTTTAAGTCTGGTGACTGTATATGAGATTAAGGTTCATTACCATCAGCTATAGCATAATGCTCAGAGTCGTCAGCGGGTAAGGCCTGTGTCCACCGAGGCCAAAGAGTTTCAGGGCGCAGCCATCTGTTGTCGAGGTGATAACCACAGTATTGTGGAACTCAAAACACGCTATAGAGTTGTGCTTCTTACCCAAGAGAAGTGCAGTAACCGGAATGTGCTACTAGTATGTAAACTTGGAAGTCCAGCTGAGATTCGCCATCCGTGAAAAACTCTCTAAGTGTGTTTTGATGCTTGCAAAGTTGCAATTGATTCTGTTGAACGAAACGGTTATGAATCATTAATACCAAACATTTTCAATTCGCCAGGTCTAGCCGCTAGTGACTTCGTCCTATTTCCAAACTTGAAAAGAAATTGATGTGGGCGTCATTTTCGGACTGATGAAGTCTTGTCGGCGGTCGAAAAGCCTTTTCAGTTCCGAACTGATGCCATTTGACTATCGTTATTTTTAATGCATCACACTAGAGGGCAATTACACCGAAAAGAACAGGGGATCACAATAGGAAATAGCCAGTGAACAAAAAAAAAAAAAAAACTCTTTAAAATCTTAAGAAATTAAATTGATTTGTGTACCGGAAGATGAAAATCCTAAAACATAAAACAGCTACCATGGAATACCGGTTTACAACTGTAAAGTTGTCGTTCAATAACCTGGCCTTAAAATATGCATCATTTTGGAAAAAATACTACGTATTGGTGCCTTACTTTAGAGTAGTTCTTATATATGTTTACAATTGCTAACGAGACATCGGGTTAAGTTCTAAATTTTGGTTTGGTAACCCATATATCCGCCATTTTGGATGATATATATCAATTACCTTGAAAAGCAAATCTTTAGTAGACATTGTTCCAACATATGCGTGTGTGAAAAATCAAAACAATATCTCACATTATGAATATAATGTCGTCATGATAAAGAGTGTTTATTCGACTAACAGTCTACATCAATTATTTTTTTAATCTTTTTTAAAGGGACAATTCAGTCTAAGATAACACTAAAATTTGTATATATATCAGATAAAACAAGTTCTAATGGAAATTAGATCAGTCAGTTTTACTGTGATATACCTTAAACGCCTATGGTGGTGACACGTGTGTGAATGCCCCCCCGTTACGTTTCATCTTCCTACGCCACTGTATATACAGATATGCTGTATGACAAGGAGTTACGATCATGGTGGCTACATAATCAGTATTAACGTTATATGTTTCATAAGAAATGTAGAACAATACATTTATGTTATATTTTGCTTATTGGTTATGTAAAAGAATTTGCCCGAGTGAATTGTCTCTTTAATTTTTTAATCTCATCAAGGCATTCAATTTTCAAGCCATATTTATTAACAAAAGTCGCTCGGAAATGATGGCCAAATGTGACATGTTATGAGTTACATACGTGTACATATGCATGTACATATGTATAATACAATTGGGGGTTCTAACCTCTAGGGATATTTTAAAGAAATTAAAATCAATGAAAACCAGCTAAGAATCATTAACCAAGAACATTAATCGCGTAGTTAAACGAAGAAAATAAAATATTGCTTATCAGAAATTTAAACATACATGAAGGATAGTTTGTCTTTCAAAACGAAAACACTAAATTACCACGATAAATGTACAATTAAAACGTTGTACTTATTGAAGCGAATTTTTAATACATGTATGTAATGCTGAATGTGTATGAGTCTAGAAAAGGGTTTCTTTTTTTTTGTGTAAAAAGGACTAAATACCGTATGTCACTCAGTTGACGGAGCATTTTTCTATTGCTCAGTCGGTAGAGTCATATTTTATCATACCAGTGGTCGGGGTACTCAATAGACGTACGCTTTTCACCCTATACATTTATGTAAGTATACAAACATTTGTATGTACAGTGTAGCTGCCATCAATCGAAGGATTTCTTTTTCATTGTCCTGGTTCCACGCACGTCAATCTATAAAACAAGATAAGATATTAGTACTGTAAACATGTTTTCAAGAATAACAGCTATTGTTTATACATGTTTTTGCCAATGTTGTTGACAAAGGGATGAACGACAACTCTGTATGCATAGAGAGAATAAGGCGGGACAGTATTCGGCGTACAGCTTTACTCTACGCAATGTACTCCGACTGGGTCTGCTCGATTTGACTAGTACACTTTGATGAATCAGTGCACGCACATATGTCATCCAATGTAGCTGATTTGGTGGTAATAACTATGTATCAAAAGTATGTAATATTTATATTATTCTTATTTTATGTTTTGATATTTCATTTGTTACGATACTGTAAACGTTTTCTAAGACTTACGTACTATCTTGTGACAAATCGAGCACGACTGTACACGAACGGGAAGTTGAACACTCTTAATTTCTTATTTCTAGATCTGTTGATAATTTGTTTGGCCGTTGTTTTGGTAAGTCATTGAGTTTTCAGTGCTATTTAGCAATACATATATTTAACCTAATCAGAACTGTCGTACATTGAACATGTAGCGTAGCGTTTATTTTGCGGTACTGTGCACGTGTATTGTGTAACGGTGTCCTACGATCTCTTGCAGTGGGTATAAATGTATGCGTTAGTAATTAGTTACTCTACTGGTTTGGCCGCCTACGTGACTCTTGCTCTTGCTAGCTTGCCGGACACTCGTCCAAGTCCCTGATTTCATAAATGAATGATGTACTTACATATACTTTCCTTTTACATGTATGTTGCACTATGATGTTCTTTAAATAATACAATAAATATGTCTAGGGTAGCCCGAAATACTCTGGCACACCAGACTTAGACATTATGCTAATAGATAGACATCTATCTGTCATAATGGCTAAGTCTTTTGTCAGGGCCAAAGCATCCACAATAATCCAGGGGTTACTTTCACTGTTGTTACATTATACAATGTACACCCCTAGTCTATCTCTTAGTAAATTAAAACTGAATGCGGTTCAGGAGAAAAAAAACTGACCAATCACAGGCATGCAGAGATTTTCTTTGAAGATTAAAGGGAGAGTGACATCCAACTTCAAACCATCACAGTCAACCACAGTGTACAATGATTTAATTTTTTATACATTTGTATAAACATCAAAGGACCGAATCACTTACTCAATTGCTGCCATACATGGAACCTTTAAATTTGCTCTGACATAGTCCAGAAGTAGATAACGACAGTGATAGTAAATTAGTAACCCCTGTGATAGCAAGGATGGGGTCATAGTATCTCGGGCTGGTACTAAGGCAGAAACATAAAATTTACTGTACAAATAAACTAATACAATGTAGTACAAACATCCATGCACTAATCCATTTGTCAAACTGTTTTGATTTCAGATGACAGAAGAAAGTGTGACCTGTTAGAGGTTTCGCCATGGGGAAGAACTATTATTGCGATTTCTGTGACAAGACTTTTGCCGATAAAGCAAACAATCGGAAAAATCATCTCAAGGGTATGATTCATCAAAGATGTCGCAAGGTCTATTATGATCAGTTCCGCGACCCAGAGGTAATTCTGGCAGAGGAAATGGCAAAACGGCCATGTAAACATTTTCTGTCGTCCGGAAACTGTTCTTTTATGGAAAGTTGTAAATATTCACATCTGACAGAAGAACAAAAACAAGAAATGCAAAGACAGATTGATTTAAAGAAAAGTGAAGTTTCTTCCAAGACAACAGAGACAGATGAGCCTCCATCCTATGAAAAATGGCTCGGAAAAATACAAAAGTGTTCAGGAGGTAAAATAGAAAAGCCGTCAGAAAAAAAACTGAAGTTGCCGGTGTATTCACTCCCTCCACATCTAGAGGGTATTACTAATCTTCCACCTTCTTTACTTCCTCCCTCTCCTAATGTGTTTACATCCCTGCCCTTAGAGGAATGGGGATGATTCTTACTTTGTTCAATTGATAAATGATGCTTGAAATAATGAGAAAACAATGTATGAAATAAAGAATATTTAAATACAAAAGAAAAACTGTGATTACATCTTCTTCATTCTTCTGTAACTGGAAAAGAGCTTTATGTTGGTGCATCATGCATAAATATACAAATTTACATGTACTTCAGTATATGATTCAATATGATTCGATTCAGTTACTATTGGTCACTACATGTGTTTACACTTTAAATCTTTTTGGGATGAAAATTATTTTCAACAAGAGCTGTTGGAGAACAGCAAAGCTCGCCTATTCAGAAGAAGTTGATGTTCAAGTATTTACTATTTAAACATGGAAATATGAGAAATTAACAGACTCAAAAACCCCCTAAAGGGCCCCAAATTGGTTGTATAATCACGTTCAGCATCCATACACATTAGGAAAATAAAATCATAAACAATTATGATGACTTATGCTTAAACAAAAGACAATATAGAAACTTGCTCAAAAACTTTAACATGGAAATATGACAAATTAACAGACTCAAAAAAAAACCCTAAAGGGCCCCAAATTGGTTGTATTATCACGTTCAGCATCCAAACACATTAGGAAAATAAAATCATAAACAATTATGATGACTTATGCTTAAACAATTGACAAAATAGAAACTTGCTCAAAAACTTTAACATGGAAATATGACAAATTAACAGACTCAAAAAAACCTAAAGGCCCCCAAATTGGTTGTATCAGAAACATACATATATGTTTCTGGTTGTATTATCACGTTCAGCATCCAAACACATTAGGAAAATAAAATCATAAACATTTATGATGACTTAAGCTTAAACAATTGACAAAACAGAAACTTGCTCAAAAATTTTAACGTGAATTGGGACGACAACGCTGACGCCGACGCCGGGTGACAACATTATACATGTAATTAGCTCCCCCTATTCTTCGAATAGGCGAGCTAAACATGGACTAAGCATTTAAAGCTACTAATGAAGAAATACCTAATACAATGCATTACACTTTTGTAGCCATACTTCAACATTCATTACTGGAAAATAATCAATTACCTAATTATAACCCAGGCAGTTAAAGCCCCCCCCCTACCTTTCCAGAGCAAAACATGAAGGTTCCTTAAAAAACATTAATAACACAATTAGATATATATCGATGGCCTAAGATGAGGTTACAACACCAAACAAATGCAAGATTCCCTTGGTAATATATGAAAACAGTGAAGAGTCATTTCCATGTTTTGCTGTCTGGCGCGGTGATAATAAACTATCACAGTATTTAGGATGACAGCGAGAAACATAACATGACCTGTGTTATGAAAATTAAAATTTTGTTATTGTAATTAAATTGTTTAGAAGGTGATGATGATAAATGAGGTATCAACGGTAAGTTAATAAATTTTGCAACTCAAAAAAGTTATCGATCACGTTTTACATTACCATTTTCAAAATTGGCCTTTAAAGAATGGAAAAATTTTGTGGTACAAGGGAGGTAACCGTTATTCTTTTTAATTACAAACTAAGGGAGGCTACCGTGATGTTCTTATACTAATTAATATGCATGTAGCTAGCTAGCACCGTTGATAAGAGCAAAACGGCATGCAACTTTTTCCACAAACGTAAACCTAATTTCAATGGACGACAATAAAACATCTCCCCATCTGGTTTACAAGGATCAGATAATAACATCACTTTGAGTTGAATATTTTGTCTGGCTTAGACTGTCGTTGGATGATAGGTTCTCTCCAGGAACTTCAGATTTACGGCACATAAAGATCTGCTTTATTTTGTATCGAGAGACTTCGTAACTGAGCAAGACCATTATTTCGAGGAACGATTCTTTGGCATCTTGGTAGTAGCAGTAAAGAAACGCTGACAAAAACATGTGACAATTTCGTATGAAATTCAGTACATCACTTTTTATAGTTCCTATTGGACATTAAAAGTATATCATAAATTCAACGGTATATGCGTTGTGAGACAGTAGAACATCGTATCAGAAACACTGCTCCGTGATAGCATTGAAACTCAGCAAAGGGTCATTATGGATGGTCAAAGCCAGACCTTGGAATTGCAATTTTTATCATAGAACATCCGACTAATTGCGATTATGCGTTTTACAATTATTACGTTATTGTACCAGTGACGTCAGGTATTATAGAAATGTTCTAGGAATATACAAGCATGAAAGTTCAAAATCGCTACCTCAAAAAGGGGGCATGACTTTAAAAAAAAAAAGTTTTTGATGATGATGCTCTCAAATAAAAATCGAGTATGCTGTCAAACAAAGTCTACAAACCTCGAGTAACCTTAAAACCACGTGATTTTCCTGGAGCATAGTTGCAGTCTATAAGAACTATATATGTTGTTATTGCGATTTATGAAAAATTCAAGTTCAACTTACTTCAGTTGTAGAAATGTTTGTCCCTTCTTAAAACTGTGATTTTGCCTCAGAACCAGTTTGTCACCATATTAAGATTTAGAGTCTACAGGAGCTAAGTTTATACAAATCTTTTTGCTTCGGAAAAATGTTTGATTGCTAAGCTATGTATTTAATCTGGGGGAAAGTTTGACCTTTCAACATAATCATGTGTTTATACCCGGAAATGCTATGGGCTTTGGAACAAAATACCAAGTATTTACTTCACACAGTTGGCAAAAGGGCCAAGATTGTTTAGGATTCGGATAATGAGCCACTTGAGATCAAGTCAGTAATGAAAATTATACTAACAGAGTATAACTTAGTACCCTTCCCATGGCTAGGGGTCCATTTGTGAACCCTGAAATTGGCCATATTGATAACGTATTTGCCTCAGAACAAATCAAATCTTTGCAATTATTGTGACAAATTATTTCTTGAAAACTTAATCAAGCAAACGTTTTAATTCAAATAGCCAGCAGATGCTTGCGAGAGGGTCACTTTTAATGAATATCAGAGTTAAGGGAGGCTTTTCGCTATCGATCAATATTGAACTGGTCACCGAAGGGCGAGCTCGACCCCTTTTCATACCTTCCATGGACGCGCCGGGACCATAAAAACTTTTTTGCTCGATTTAACGCATTTTCGGCGAACACAGAAAGTGTAAAGTGTTGGCGAAAGGCAGACAATCTGTCATATTAAATGCTCCGTTAATACCATTATGCCTTTTTCAATTCCAGTTGTGTTTTCTATGGATGCGTTTAAGGTTCTAAAGAGCTTAAATTTATAATTATTTGAAATGACGAGTGAGAAATATTTAGTTAATAGCATGATAAATTAATTTTCGTAAGTGTATTTAATGCTTTTAAAAATTGTCATTTATCATTTTCGTAAAAGTATTACGATTGAATATAATAAAAAGAAAAATCACTTTGAATGAGCGCTAAGCGACATCCGAGTGAAATATCTCTAAAGGTAAAATTATCCTGCATCCAGGCAGAAAAAAACCATCAACATGCAGATGAACACAGGGACGTGGCACGAATTTCAAACCAACATTAACTTTATATATTGCAGTATCATATATATATATATATATGTATACAAAATGTAAATCCTGTTGGTTAGACATTCGTGCCAGGTCCCTGTGCAAATGAAAAAATCGTCATTCATTCATTAAATAATTGATGATGACGATGATGTTGTATGAATCAGTAATTTAATCTAGCGGGAGACTTACGACCATAATCGTCGCGCTAAGAAACAAACAGCTGACTTATGTAACACGGAATTTTTCATCAAAAGGTGACTGATTCAATAACGGGCATGACTGTGTTTTGACCACCTGATGGTTTGCCCGGGTTTGCCATATAAAACGGTAGGGTTCCTCTCTGATGGCAAGCAAGTACGCTGAGATTTTGCCATCACTAATTTTACCCAAGCATATTTCAATTAGCCAGTGTGTTTTATTCGCTTATAACATCCAGACAAGCAGGGAAAGTGGCTGTGTTCTGGTGAGCAGGGCGACATCAATCAGGAGTTCCCTTGTACATATTGTGTAAACTCGTGGTTACGATGAGAAATTGCTGTTGTTTGTTTGTTTGTTTATTAGTTTGTTTGTTGTTTCTTCTTATTCTTAAAGATATCGTAATAAACAATTTGATGTTTCCGGGACTCCCACAAGCCTGCATAACATACAATAAAGGAGGTGAATAATTGTATAGAGTCTCATTGATACGCCCTTAAAACACGACCTACACAAATGACAGTAAGATTTACGAAGAAAATTCCCTTTTATTAAAAAAAACCCCAACAATTCAAATCAAAGACTTTCCTATCAAATTATATCCTACATCATCGCCGCAAACACCGCCGTCATCGATATCGTCATTGTCCTCGTCATCATCATCATGATCATCATCATCTTCTTCGTCGCCATAACTCGGCAGGTCGCAATTAACCTAACGTTTTTTGTTCATTTGGAAAAGAGGCTCGCTTTGGTTGTCGTTTTAACGGCTTCCACAGTGTTCCCTTTTCATTCGGCACGTGGCTGGACACAACACAGCCGCTGAAGTTCAGAAACACGCGCGAGTACGGCTCCAACATAAATATTTTCCCAACGGTTCTCAAATGGATTTGATTGCTAGATGGGAATGCATTATGAGCAGTAATTTCGACATATAATGGGATTTTTCAGATGTATAAATTGGAAAAATATTTTTCTTTCAATCTTTGTCAACTATAGTTCGTTGTGTCGGCGAATAATGGGCTATTTTTTCGGGAACGAACGCAAAGTGTGAATTGCATTTGTTATTTCATAATCTGATGAAGCCCTTCGTATTGGTCTTGAACTTTCATTTCAGAGATTCAATGAGAATTCACTATATTCGAGTCCATATAAAAAGCGTGTAGTGGACCTACAATAATCCGGACGCCGCCGATAGTCTGGAAAACTCACAATCCGGTCAGAAATTCCAGGGAACGGATTTTATAAAGTTGGCTAAAAAGTCGGAATTCCGCAGTCCGGGAAATCTCATTCTCGATATTTTAGGGGTTACTATTACTTTCGTGGTAACCTGGAGTATCGAGGATGTGGAAAAATCTGCAATCTGAAGGGTTCGGGCTGAGGACGCAAATGCTCGGATTATCGAGGGTCCATTGTACATGTGAATGCTATTATTGACTTTGCTGATTGCTTCCTTTTAGGTAGGGATTAAGAATTTATTATGATATTTTATGTGTAGTCATAACAGTTTCATTTGATTAAGACAACGTCATTTGATGAATATGAATTTCACTTCCCCTGTGAAGACAGACTTCTCCGTTTACCGGCGTCTTCAGGTGTTTAACTTAATCAGCATGTGATTGAAGGCTTTAATGACAGGTTAAGGTAAATTATACAGGTAAAAACAAATCTACCGACAACAAAAAGGAAGTGTGCCGATGTTTTTGTTTGATCATGCGCGTCACCGGAGTAACGATATACCCCTTTAAAATTAGCTATAGGCAGATCATGCATGTAATCCCTTCCGTCTGCAACCGCGATCGTCGACCGCCGGGTACCCGCCCGACCCGACCTGTCCCCTCAAAGTCGTAAACTCTCTGGTAACAAGCCCTTTATGACGGGAACACATTTTTGAGGTTTATGTCACAAGAAGGGAGTTTGAAACCCTATAATTAAATTATATGACCAAGTACATGTGTGGTGACGCGGGCTTGTTACGTTACGGTAGGCTCCAGGTTTGAAGAATTAACAAGCTGGGTTAATTTGAAACTAATTAAAGATGATGCAAATTTCTGTCATATGAAAATTAATAGGAATTCCAACAGAAAATTATTTTGTAATATAGATTTCTAAATACATTACAATGTACGTGTATAATTACATTTTGTATATATATATATACCTTTAGAATGCATACATGTACCTTGAAGTTATATTACTAAATATAACTTGAGGTACGTTTTACATATCTGAAAAAGACACAGTATGGTTATGATGAACTGACTGGAGATGAATGAGTATAATTAATGTGTTTATAAAAAAACTAAAAATGCTAACAAAACCTACAAAATGAAGACACCGATACTTTAAATCAGGAAAACTCAAAATCCGGACAGAATTCAAGGGGACAGATTTAATCAGCGACTAATTACTAGACCGAATTCCGTAGTCTGGGAAATTTGCAACCCAAAGGGTCAGTCCTGAGGACGCTTGCAAGTGTCCGGATTATCGAGGAGTCCACTGTGTATGAGAAAGGTGGGGAAAAAAAGAAAGAAGACAGAAAATAAGAGTTTAATTTTCAAATTGAACTTTTTGTCAGTAGCTTATGGTAAAGACATAACTGACTTCCTATGCACTCCTTTTGGGAATTGTTAGGAAATGTTATTAGGTTATTCCACAGAAATTGTTATTTATGATATAGCATATATATTATTGTATTTTGAATTAGTGACAATTAGGATTTCATGTGCTTCCAATCTAGCCCATCTCCCTCCGCAACTTCCAAAATATGATATACAAGCTACATGCAGGATAGGTCCATATATGCCTAGACTGTTACTAATTCATGGATCCATGTAATTTTCATCAACTCCCTCGTTAGCATATATAATTAGCATGTACCCGTGCGCACCCTGCACCATAAACCATCGCTAAATTGAGCTGTCACGTGGCTATCACCTGATCACCGGGATGCTTCGCTGCATTACCCACGGCGGAAGCGGGCATGACAAATTACAAGGTAGAAACTTAATCATACGACCACAGCCTAAAGCAAACGGGAGTTGGGCAGGTATTTAATTTGGGGATAGTGAATACCCGAGGATGGGCAAAAATGAGAATTAGAACTTACTATTCTCGGTTTATTTAGAAACTTTTATTATCAGCAGGGTATACGTAGCCAAACCGTCTAGATCATTGTAGACAAAATCAGAATGTCTGAAAACTAATAACTATCGGCTAGTGAGAACTGTTATTACCAAAGGTTTTAACAAATAGCCATACGCATTCAATTTTGACCATGGTTAACATTATTTGACATTGACAGAAAACGTCGACCTTCCATGAGCTTTCCAGCTCGTGTACATAATTGTCGCCAGATTATTAAATATAATAAAGAACACTAGCAGAAATATGACCTTGACATGAATGAATTAAATATGTGTTTAACCTTGACACACATGCAAGATCATAGGATGCTGACATGAACCTTAATCCATGATGTGACGAAAAGAAAGTTGACAATGATCATGATTAGTGAGTGATGATGTGTATTGAGTGGCATGGGTATACAATGTATGTGTGATGATGATGATGATTGAAGATGATGATGATGATGATAATGATGATGATGATGATGATGATGATAATGATGATGATGATATGATGATGATGAATCATAAATGTGTGTATTCAGATGATGATGATGATGATGATGATGATTACGATGATGATGATGATGATGATATGATGATATGATGATGATGATAGTGATGATGATGAAGATAATGATGATGATGAAGATGATGATGATGATGATATGATGATGATGATGATGATTATGATGATGATGATGATAATGATGATGATGACTATGATGATGACTATGATGATAATGATGATGATGAAGATGATGGTATGATGATGATGATGATAATGATGATGATGACTATGATGATGACTATGATGATAATGATGATGATGAAGATGATGGTATGATGATGATGATGATGATGATGATGATGATAATGATGATGATGATGATGATGATGATGATGATGATGATGATGACAATGATGATAATGATGATGATGATGATGATGATGATGATGACTATGATGATGACTATGATGATAATGATGATGATGATGGGAAGATGATGAAGAGGATGGAGAGGATGGTAATTATTAAGAGGGGAAGATGATGATAATAATAACGATGATGATGGTGATGGTGATGATGGTGGTAATGATGATGATGATGATGTGGATGATGATGATGATGATGGATGATGATGATGATGATGATGATGATGATGATGATGACTATGATGATGACTATGATGATAATGATGATGATGAAGATGATGGTATGATGACTATGATGATGACTATGATGACAATGATGATGATGATTATTATGATGATGATGATGATGACGATGATGATGATGATGATGATGATGATTATGATGATGATGATGATGGTGATGATGATGATGATGATGATGATGATGATGATGATGATGATGATGGTGATGCTGCTGCTGCTGATGATAATGATGATGATGATGATTGATGATATTGATGATGATGACTTGTGTGCTGATGTCTGATGTAACTATTACATACTGAAAACTTTTGAAAAAAAAAAAAAAGTTTCCAGGCATATACAATTGTAGTTTATTGTCTTTAGGGAAACAATTATTTGTCGTATTTATGGAATTTATCATATTACACTGTACTATACTGAATGTCAAATGGGGAAAGGCTCTGGCTTCCTCAATCCAACTGTCAAAGAGGCTACAGAAGGAGCTCCTTTGGGGGAATTGTCATATCAGAATTTCTCAAACCAAGATTATATACAGTAGAGTATCATTTTGATCAAAAGTCCCACAGGACAAAATTCTCTTCAAACCAAAATTTCCAACAGTCCAAAAGCCCCTTTTGACAACAAATATCAGTAATCCAAAGCCCCTTCAATGTATATACATGTAGCAATGAAGTCAGAAAGCCAGAAGGTCCTTGGATAGAAGCCTCAGAGGCTTATCTTATGGGACAAAAGGCCCTCAAAACAAAACTTTTAAAGGTATCAAAACCCAAACCTTTTTCAAAGCAAACAAACAAACAAAAATATATAAAAAAAAACAAACATATTTGACAAATGCCTTTCCCAATTAAATATCCAATAAGAGGGTAGACCAGAAGTTCCTGGGATAGAAATACTTTGGGACAAAAAAAAACAAACAAAAAAACTACAACCCAAATTTCAAAGATGCCAACAACTTTGACAAAAATCCATCCAAACCAAATATCAAAGAGGCCAAAATCCGTCTCAAAGCTTAGATAAGAAAATAGAAAGCATGACATGGACACGACCCATCCCCTGTAGTAGATTTTATGCATGATACATTGTATTGCCATTTAGAATAAAAATTCCTCAGAGAGACCAAACACTCTTTCCAATGTTTAGCATGAATGCATAAGTGTAGCTTTTGTTATACTGGTATGGATAAAGAAAAAAATGCTTAATTATGGTATTGACTTTTGCCCTATTTAACAATTTGTTGGACCAATCGTCATGCTGTTAATGTGTTCCTGGGGATGTCTGGCTTTTGTTTCTTCGAACCTGTGGTAATAACATTTATTTGAGACTATTTCTCTTGACACTTATGAAAAAAAGTTTCGCTATAAAGAGATTACCTAGTTTCCCTCCTTCCTCTCCTTCTCAATGTTGGGGGTTAAACAACCACCCTTTTTCCTGAAGCATAATTAGTCATAAAACAGACATAAAATTTGCCATTTTGCAGGTTGAACTCACCAGAGTTTCTCTTTGCTGTGCCCCGGGGAGCATGGAGTCTGAAGGGTGGCTTGAATCACGGACAAACTCCATGTTGCCATCTTCAAAATGGACTGCATGATATTAATAATGGCTATTGAGCTGAAGAAAAAAAGGCTGTTTAGATTTATGGGATATTTGTGGATCCCCTGGGGCTTGGCAGACTTTTGGCCCCTTCTGGACCCAGCTTGACTTATTTGACCTTTAGATGACCTTGAGTGACCCTTAGTACCAACGATGCAGATGTTGAAAAAACAGTTACTATAAAATGATACACAGTTATATGGATTAGCTTCATATAGATTCACCACAGGAGAAGGTAACGTTTTTAGTTTTTATACATCTGTCAAAATCTGTTGTTTTATAAACTGTCATAATATGAGGTTGAAAGGTTGAAATTTTTATTTTTTTACAATCTGAAGTTTATAAATGAAAAACTGTAGTTATTTCTTGAGATCTGCAGTCGAAAGGTTAAATAAAAACATTTCTGCAAAATAAATTTTCTTTGAAATTCAATTTCATTACTAAAATCAAATTTCATTTTTGGCAAAAAAAAAAAAAAACCCAAAAAACAGATCTTAACATGCTTCTACCATTAGCTGCATTGTATCTGTTAGTGTTGTAATAGGTGGCATGGGGTTCCCGAAAATGGTCGAGGTAAGTTCAGATTTTGTTTTTAAAAATCATTATGAATAATGCTTAGTTTAGCTGGTGCAGTGTCCACCCAACTCTAGAATATGAAAACTAAACACAACTTGATTGATTAAAATGGTTTAACTTTTGTATCTATAATGTATTCAGATTCTAGAGCAAGTTGCAATCTAGTTAGAGATATTTGTGTAAATATTCCGCTGAAAATGATTGAACACTGTGTCTTAAGTTCATCAGTCTAGAGCCACCCATAGTTTGAGTCTTGCAAGATGACAGTCACAACAGCATAGTCCATTACCTTTCTCAGTTGAAAAACCCAAAACCCTGCTGATGGATGTGTATAGCTTTAAAGTACTCACTTAATACCTTTCCCATTGTTATTTACACTTGAGCTAAAAATGAGCTTATTCAGATATAGACAACTTGGATAAGATTACCGTATTCAACCCAATATGCACCCCTGCCCTTATAATTGCCCCTCTTCTCCCTTTTTGGAGCCTCAATTTCACTTATCTCAAAGTTAATGCATGTGGAAAATATGACAGTCTCCAGTTTCTTTATTTGATTTCTTTTATAAACTGATTGATGGCTGACGTTTTGTATAAAGTGATTTTATGAAAATATTTCGATCAACCATTGATCCTAATAATTCCTTCAATTATTCAGTGCTCTGCAGGGCTCTTATTGGGTCAAATATAGTATGTTTGAGCATATACCTATTTTGTATTCAGCTATTATAATTCAATATGTGAAGAATTTGCAATATTTCCAAGAATGCATACTTTATGTCATATTTCATAGGACTAGCATAATGAAAATTGATTTGTTTTTGAAATAGTCTGCGGAAACGTATATTTACAAGGAAATGAAAATTTATAAGAGCAGAGGAAACTTTCAATAAAATTAAAGCTATAAAATGTATCTATATTTTATATACAGTATAATGCATAATGTAATATAGCTAAAAATGACATCTCCAATATAAGAAAAATGTTAAATGAAATTATTCATTAATCTTGGATCACTATACATACACAATCATTATAAGACTGATAACATTTCTTACTCAATAAAGTTTTCTGTAAAATTGAAATTGAAGTTGCGTGAAAATCATTTGATGATTATAAATGTCGGAAACTGCTGGTAGCTGTTCTGAGAAGTGTATTAGGGGTATTGTAATTGGTCGTTCGAAGTATTTGATAGACTGGTAACCGTAATTTGATTCTGAAAACATGTTTATATTCTGTTTTTGACAAATATGTTTTCAGTAATGTGCTTTGGTGGTTCAGTTTAAACATACATAGGGGTACCAGCATACTACTGTCTTGTAGGAAAAGTTTGACTTTTTAAATAATTTAAATTGTTCATTTTACAACATTTTGTTGTTTGTTCAAATTCCAAATAAAGACACTGTGATGAAAGCAAATCCTTAGGGTGTGAGACAGGGATTAGTTTTGTTCCGTTGGTTTTTTGTGATGTCTATTTGAATGATAATTACAGAAATGGTATCACAGCATTTTGATATGGGTTTCATTGGAATGAAACATGTCCAAAAGAATTTAATTTTTTAGAATTCTGGTAGTATGCCGAATTAAAATCCAGGAAAAAATATAATCTTGATAAAAAATTGATCTGGAATTCAGCTGGTATCCAAATGACCTGTCAGTAATTTGCTGAAAACAAATATTTTATATGCATGTGGACTGTTGCCAATCTGGATAAAAATAACATAAAGTGTTTTAAAAACACAGAAAAAACATGTAGCTGTACACTTTGTGTTAGTATTATTTTGGACTGAAGAAGACCCTATAGTGGCTGAATATATATAATCCATAGAAATGATTTTGATTTAACTTTGAATTTATTTTGGCCTTTTATTTTGGATTATTAATATACTAGCGTTTATACTGTTTTCACCTCATTATGTTGTAAAATCAATTCCAGATTAACCTTCACATGGCTAATGATTATAATCCTGTGAATTTTTTTATTCAATTTTTTCTTACTTAAAATCCTTGAATTAATAAATTTTACATTGGAGTTAGCTTTCATACATTTATTATATAAGAGATTAATTTGAATAAGGTCATAAAAATGAAGAAAATCAAAATGACAAAATGTGATTTAGCTTTGTTATAAGTCACCAAAACATAGCATCATGTTGTTACCCATTGACAAAATACAATTAGTAACTTTAGGACACGTGCTGTTTTAAAGATTATTTGGGAAACATTGTTTTTATTGATTAGCCATTTAAAGGCGAAGAGTTTCAAAATCCTTTCAAATGGCCCGGCTGGAATGGTGTGTAACTGATTTTATTCTTCCTGTCTGTACGTTATTTCTTGTCACCCGTTAATTCACGTCAGGTTAGCGGCAGTTTGTCATGCGGTTGTTTGTGTGTAGGATTTACGCAGCAACCAGCATGTGTAGAAATTGACAAGCAAGTTCCAACATTACAAAAGGATTTTAAAGGTATAACTTTGTCTTGAAATAAATGAGCTCCTCATGGTCAAATTAGTTTAGGTATAATTGCCCCATTTATTTAAGTTAAAATTTAGATGTATGGTGTGGGCTGCTGTGAAAAGATAACCTGTGATAGCGGAGCTCCCTGGAGTGTCTCACTTGTCAGAGTTAAAAAGACATTTTCTGGATAGCCCAGAAAAGCGAGATGAATTCGTGGAAACTTTTATAGGTGACACGACAAAATCCTATTTTTGTGTTTTGCCTGGGATTTCAGAATTTAATAGAACTAATTTCTTCAATTATTCAGACTTATCGATAGTATGAAGGATTATAGATGCGAGGTTAGGATTTCAAATAATGTGTTCTTTATATGAAATCCATACAAATTTTTTACAGATTTGTGGTACATTCGGCCTATTTTGCTTCTCCAGCAAAACGAAAGATATTTAATTGTCAGAAGGAAAAGGAAATTGTAGTTTTTGTGAATAGAAATTATACTTCAAGGTACAGAAATTTTGCTTTAAGTGAAAATAACATGTATTATTTAAAAACTGAATTGTTGCAATACTTCTTTGCAGCTACAGAAAATAAGATTTGAAATTTCAGGTGTGCAAATTACATTGATATATCATAAATATTTTGAAATTTTTAAAAGTATACTTTTATTTGAAGGACACATTTACATTGTGATAAAAGTAGATTTTCAATAAAAATGATATTGTTGTGAGAAATAGATTAGGAAATATGTATTAAGGACGGTTTCTCTATGAAATATTTTCGTGATAAGAGCACATTTGCTTGGAAAAATTAGGAATATTCGTTTCTTGAATGAAAGCTGTTAGCAGGAACAGAAAGAAAAAAAAACCATAAAAATCTTTGAAATATGAAAAAAACCAAAAACATAATATGTTGATAAGTGTTAACACTTTCTTAATTTAAAGGATATTAAATTCTTTGTGAAGTATTTTGATTTATTGGCTGTGGACATGGTAGTTAATGCATCCTGACAATTATATTAAGAGAGGACTCTTTATATAACTGTAATTTATGGAATATTTACATAGTATGGCTATCTATTTAATAATGATAGCATGGAGGAAATAACAAGAGAATTTTGAATTGATAAAAACATCACAGCTGAAACGATACCTGTATAATATCTGAAATATCCATTAAGTGGTTTTAATAACAGTGTTTTTGTGTAATGTCTCAATTTTAACTGGACATAAAATGATATCAAAAAATGAAAGAAATAAAAAATGATAGTGTTTGTTATGGATATGAATGCTGATGTTCCTTTATGGTTGTCAAGATGATGAATAGTGATACAGGAAGCAATAAAGTTTTCCTGGCACCTGTGCAGCGCGATGTGCATACCTGTAGTAGTATATTTACCGTATTTGCCTTAATTAGCGACCAGTGCTCCAACAAAGATGGGGCTTAATATTAGGGAACAAAAAAACCTCAAATAAGTCAGCCATAATTTAACTCTTTTTGAACTCATGACATAAGAGTTTGCCACAGTAAAAGCATAATGTTTTTTTTCCCTTTGAGACACATTATTACATTGTGATTCACATGTGAAAGTTCACAACTTAATAACCAAGAGGCCTAGGGACCTGATATTGGGCCTGTGGCATCTTGGGATGAAGCGCAACAAAGTTTATTCAAATGAATGACCTTGACTTTCATTCAAGGTCACAGGGGTCAGATAGGCTGAAATCTTTAAAAGACTTCTTCTTAATACTCAAACAGTCTAGGGACCTGATATTGGGCCGATGGTATGCTGGGATCAAGGGCTACCAAGTTTGTTCAAATGAATGACCTTAACATCATTCAAGGTCAAAGGGGTCAGATTGGCTAAAATCTTTAAAAGACTTCTTCTTAAAAACCAAAAGGCATAGGGACTTGATATTGGGCCTGTGGCATGCTGGGATAGAGCGCTACCAAGTTTGTTCAAAAGAATGACCTTGACCTTCATTCAAGGTCACAGGGGTCCAATAGGTTAAAATTTTTAAATGACTTCTTTTTAATAACCAAGAGGCAAAGAGGACTCTAATGTGCTTAGGGATGATATAAATTCTTATTTACTCTTTTTGTTTAAGAATGAACCATGTATGATTACCAGATTGCAGGTGAGCGATTCGGGCCCATTGGGCCCTTGTTTATGCATCACACAGTTGTTTAACCTCAATCAATGGGATGGGGATTTGGCCTATATATATATTTTTTAAACTCAAGAAAAGGAGAGTGACCCGTATGGGGGAAGAGCGGAAAGACTTCCTTTTGCACCCCCCACTCAAATTAACTTGGGGCTGGTACCCTGAAGTGTTTAAAGGGTTTATTTTAAGGGGTCAATAAGAAAATATGGGGCTTGGCTTTTCTAGGGGTAAAAATTGAATTTAAAAAAAAACAAAACTTTTTGCTCTAAAATGTTGCTTCTTTTTTCTATTATTTACAACACACACACTTATTTTCACTCAATACCATATTTCAAATCACAACACACAACACAATGGAAAGATAACATATATTAAGATTTCAGTTTTATTTAGATGCATCCAGTGGAATTCGATCCATTGACTTCTGACTTACCTTAGTTTCTAGTCTGGTGCTCTGTCCATTGCTCCACTGAGCGCTTAATTTATTGGTTTTTTTCAACAAGTTTTCACTCGACGTTGCTGTTCTGGAAACATTGGTTTTCTCAGCACCCGAGTTAGACACAGACGCGGAGGCCAGTTGTACGAAGAAACGGAAACTGGAAAGGTCGTGAGAAACTGTCAGACTATTATACTTATTGTAGGACTATTTAAAGTGAAATTATGCTGAAATGTCAATCAGAAAATAAAATAAAGTAAAATGGGCGGACCTGGTTAAATAAAGATACGTTGGTGTTTTTTTTTCAGCTTAATAGCGAGGCCCAATAGGGAAAATAGAGGTAAATCATTTAAACTGCTACCTGTCTTAGAGTTCTGCATGGAATGTAACTAAATTTGGCCAGAAACATCCTTGGGGGAAGGGGAACAAAGTTCGTATAAATTTTTGCTCTGACTACCCCGGGGGCAGGAGGGGCAGGAGGGGCAGGGCCCAATAGGGGAAATGGAGGTAAATTCTATAAATCACTACTTGTCCTAGAGTTCTGAATGGATTTTAACCCAATTTGGCCAATAACATCCTTGGGGGAAGAGGATCAGAGTTTGTATAAATTTTGGCTCTGACCCCCTAGAGCAGAAAGAGTCAGGGCCCAACAGGGAATTTAGAGATAAATCTTTAAATTCCTTCAAAAAAGAACAATGATCCTTTATTCAGAACATTGCTTGGCATTACCAACCAGGTGAGCGATACACAGGCCCTCTGGGCCTCTTTTTTTTTTTTTTTTGGGGGGGGGGGGAAGATGTTAGGATCAACATGTCACCAAGTATGGAAAATACTTATAAAACTTTTTTTTAAGTCACCATTAATGCATAAAACATAATTTGAACATATTTGAGTGGGGGGTGCAAAATGAAGTCTTACCGGAGGAGCATTTAACACTTTGTTTAATAATAATAAAGAAGGGGTTCATTCCTTAATTGTTTTATTTCCTTAATCTATAGAATTTACATTTATATTTTCTTAAATGTATTTCATGAGATGAATGACGTTCAACTGCATTTAAAAATTTGTGTGATTATTTCAAAGATGCTCCACCGCTGACAAATAGTATTTTTTCACTATCAAAAACAGGAGCAGACAATTTAGTATTTTTCTTCAGTTACAAAAGTGACTTACTTTACACCATTACCACCATTGAAAAATTTGAGTTTCTAATTTTACTTCAAGTTAAAAATAAGAAAAATAATTAATTGCATCCCGAAAAAATTCTGTGGCACTATATCGTATATGGAATTAAGTACTGATTGTGCATGCACCAAAGGCAAAATCAATTATTTTTTACTATTTTTTGTGTTAATTATATATATATTTATATACACAATTAAACACCAATTATTGTTCAAATGATGAATATCTTTTATGCTCTGTCGGCGGTGGAGCATCTTTAAACAAATCACATGAGATTTGCGACTGGGTTCAGGGGTCACCTGCTTAGAGTTCAATCTTTGTGATTTCCCCAGTATCAACCCTTAATCTTAGAAACCCCTTAGATTCTCCCATTTAGTCAAAAAGAGTCGAAGCAATAATGTAATCAGTTGATATATACTACATCTTTTTGCCTTTCATCATAATTCACCTTTGACCAGTGAAGTTAGAATATATATCTCTATATGGAAACCTGTGTTAAATTGCTCTTGCTAACATATGGTCTTTTATTATAACAGATTCTCAGATAAGATTTTACTGATATTAGTACAGAAGTCTAGACCTGTTTTTGTTAAATAGTGTTACCAATATCAGAAATTGAAATGCAAACGCTTTAGTTACCAGTAAATTTTCATTTATCTAAGCATCTATATCTTATAAGTTTTTAAACAGTGCGATTATAAAAACATTAGTCAATCTTTAATAGCATTGCTTTTCTATTTAAAATTCATTTCATTTGATTATTTTATATGAATCAAAGTTTGTAAAAATTACTATCTTATTCTATCAGATCATGATATTTCCAGCTGGTTAAGTTTTCAAACTTTCATTCATGAAACATATTTATTTTATTACTTAATGTATCAAAGTTTGTGTAAAAAGTGAAAGTTATTCTATTGGAACGTGATTTTTCTACTTGGGTAAGTTTTTGAACTTAAAACTACAAACTTGATAGCTCATTGAAGCAATAAAGTCTTTATAGATAAATGTTTATCTGCACTCAACATCAGTCATTTTAGAACATAAATGTTTGACGGGTCCACAATTTTCCACTTTAAGAGTGCCAGGAGCTCTTGAACAACCAATTCATTTTCTTTACCAGTCCTGTGTTGACAATCGTTTCCAAGGGAGAGAACTCCAATGCAGGCCTTTTATACAGAGAGTCAACAAACAATAAATACTTTATTGGCCCAAAATGTTTGTTTTCCTTATTCAATAAAACTGTAATGTGTGATTTGTCACGAGGTGAATTTGACTTAGGTGAGAATTTTGTATTTTCTGTGTCCATAATTTTGTTTGAGAGTCTATAAGTGTAACAGATTTATAGTATAGACCTTGAAGATTTATTTAAAACATAGAGTAAATAAAATTTTACATTATTAACCATGATCAAAAGCATAGAGGTGCAGGATTTCATATGAAAGCAATTAAAATAAAATTATGAACAAAAAATCATTAAGATTCTTGAATGTGTCTTTCAAATGTTGGTGGCATTATGGTGACAGAGTAAATTTTGGTTTGATTTTATGTGTTTTATAAACATTTAAGGACATTTGATACCAATTAAAGTTTGATTTTGAAGAAAAACCAAAGTCTAAGACAAAAATCACCAACCTACATGGAGTACTCTGCTTAAACTGATGGACTGAACTAATTGACTTGGGCCTACAACTTTCACCATTAAGTCTGTGGAACATTTAAAGATGCTCAACAGCTAAGAAATGGTATTTTTTCTCTATCAAAAACAGGAGTAGACGAATAAGTATTTTACTTCAGTTACAAAAGTTAATTACTTAACACAATTATCACCATTGAAAAGTTTGAACTTCTTATTTTACTTCAAGATAAGAGTATTAAACATAATTAATTGCATCCCGCAAAAAATCTGTAGCATAATGTCCTATATGGAATGCAGTACTGATTGTGCATGCACCGAAAGCAACGTAAATTATTTTTAATTATTTTTTGTGTTAATTAGTCATATACATGAATAAACACCAAATATTGTTCAAATGATGGATATAATTTATGTTCTATTGGCGGTGGAGCATCTTTAAATCATCACTAATATTTGGTTTGATGATGGCTTTCTCCACCGACTGATTACACAGTTTTAAACTAAAGGGGAGATAATCTAGTATAAAAACTCAACTGGAGATTTCTGGAGGGGTCAGAGGTCTGTTGGTGGAGTTGTCAGAGGTCTGTAGGTGGAGGGGTCAGAGGGCTGTAGGTGTAGAAGGGTCAGAGGTCTGTAGGTGGAGGGGTCAGAGGTCTGTAAGTGTAGAAGGGTCAGAGGTCTGTAGGTGGAGGGGTCAGGGGTCTGTTGGTGGAGGGGTCAGAGGTCTGTAGGTGGAAGGGTCAGAGGTCTGTACGTGTAGAAGGGTCAGAGGTCTGTAGGTGGAGAGGTCAGTGGACTGTAGGTGGAGGGGTCAGAGGTCTGTACATGTAGAATGGTCAGAGGTCTGTAGGTGGAGGGGTCAGAGGTCTGTACGTGTAGAAGGGTCAGAGGTCTGTAGGTGGAGGGGTCAGAGGTCTGTAGGTGGAGGAGTCAGAGGTCTGTAAGTGTAGAAGGGTCAGAGGTCTGTAGGTGGAGGGGTCAGAGGTCTGTTGGTGGAGGGGTCAGAGGTCTGTAGGTGGAGGGGTCAGAGGTCTGTTAGTGTAGAAGGTTCAGAGGTCTGTAGGTGGAGGGGTCAGGGGTCTGTTGGTGGAGGGGTCAGATGTCTGTAAGTGGAGGGGTCAGAGGTCTGTTAGTGTAAAAGGGTCAGAATTCTGTAGGTGGAGGGGTCAAAGGTCTGTAGGTGTAGGGGTCAGAAGTCTGTAAGTGTAGAAGTGTCAGAGGTCTGTTGGTGGAAGGGTCAGAGGTCTACGTGTAGAAGGGTCAGAGGTCTGTAGGTGGAGGGGTCAGTGGACTGTAGGTGGAGGGGTCAGAGGTCTGTAGGTGTAGAAGGGTCAGAGGTATGTAGGTTGAGGGGTCAGAGGTCTGTAAGTGTAGAAGGGTCAGAGGTCTGTAGGTGGAGGGGTCAGGGGTCTGTTGGTGGAGGGGTCAGAGGTCTGTAGGTGGAGGGGTCAGAGGTCTGTTAGTGTAGAAGGGTCAGAGGTCTGCAGGTGGAGGGGTCAGAGGTCTGTAAGTGTAGAAGGGTCAGAGGTCTGTAGGTGGCGGGGTCAGGGGTCTGTTGGTGGAGGGGTCAGAGGTCTATAGGTGTAGAAGGGTCAGAAGTATGTAGGTTGAGGGGTCAGAGGTCTGTTAGTGTAGAAGGGTCAGAGGTCTGTAGGTGGAGGGGTCAGAGGTCTGTAAGTGTAGAAGGGTCAGAGGTCTGTAGGTTGAGGGGTCAGGGGTCTGTTAGTGTAGAAGGGTCAGAGGTCTGCAGGAGGAGGGGTAAGAGGTCTGTAAGTGTAAAAGGGTCAGAGGTCTGTAGGTGGAGGGGTCAGAGGGCTGATGGTCTGTAGGTTGAATGCTTGAAGGTAGAATCTCAAGGCACACAAAAAGCTTATGCAATTACAACATCTGCATAATATAGCACAGGTAATATTGCTGTAAAAACATAAAGGAAAATTCTATTTTTTCACAGCTTTTAGGGTTCTGTTTGATTTTAAAGAGTGTTTGAAAATGAGTAGATATTCAAGGTGGAACTTTATCATGATCAAAGGAAAATCTACATTAGAGATTGTGTAAGATAATCATTAAGCGGAAGGCATAGAGCCAAATTTTACAGTTAAGTTGGTATATCCATATCAATCATCAAAGTGACTGAAAGTGTTTAAAATGATGTTGAGGAATTTTTTTTCCATAAAAGGACCATGTAATTCGGTTTTGAATTAGAAAAACTTGAGTTGGCAACAGAGATATAGCCAGCGGGTATTACATTGTTGTTTTTTCAGTTTAATTTGAGGTCAAGGTAAAATGATGGGCTCTACTCATCAATATTTTTACAGTATCACTGAACAGAAAATTGAAAACAGATTTATTTGTCAAGTGTGGAATTGAAATATTCCCCCAGGATACGAACATTATAACCCGAGGTTTGGGACAAACACAAGAATCATTTGTCGCCATTGTTTATTTTTCATTTTCTTCGCTTTCTCTCCAATTTTAGGGTAGATTTAACAATTTCTTCCGAACCATCACTTATTAGTTTAATGTATTGTTAAGTGTCAGTTGAGTGTTTGTTGTAGACTTAATAGCAGTGTTGTATTTCAAGCTTTTCTATGGCAATGATCTGAATTATTTTGAATCCACAGTGTTTGCAGAAATCTGAGAGATAAATTGATGTGGTGATATCCGTAGATACCTCAGCAACACATGCTCACTAGACAACCCTGAGACAGATGGTATGAAATTCTCCTTCCATCTGCAAGTGTTCATGAACTTCTAAAGTACAAATAAAATGTACACTACTGATTGATTACAGTCAAACATGCTTTAGCGACCACCTCTGTTTTAAGATCACTTGATAAATAAAACCATTTCTCTTGGGTGACCAATTTTAACCCATTATTCAAACTGTGTATTAAGACCACCTGCTTAATAAGACCATTTTTTCTAGGATCTCAAATGACCAATACCAATTTCAACAAAAATCAACCTGTGTAAAATTAGACATTCTAGCTATAAAGACCATGTTTTCCACCATTCTTTAGGTGGTCTTCACAGAAATTGACGGTATACAAATTCTGCATTAATAAGAATACCAAAGAAAACATTTCAAAAGGTGATGGTTTTTTAAAACTGATAAAAAGTAAAAAGAAAAAACAGGGAATGTTTTCTTTCTTTAATTATTGTTATATAAAGTTTTTGCTAAGTCAAAGAACAGCCATATAGAATTTTCGAAGTGAAAAAAAATGAATAGGATTTTGGGTAAAAGCTTGAGATGTAGGTAATATAAGTGTATTATTGCTACAGTAATATTTTGTTATTTTGTGCTCCTTGATCATTGAAAATCCCTTTGACTATAGATAATTAAAAAGCTTTAAAAATTATGCCTCCAGAAAAAAAAGCCATATATTGATGGTCAACATTCTATATTTATGAGGTTAGTATTTCAGCTTTTTACCTATCATTAAAACCATCTCAATATTTTATTGATATTTTATTGATATTTTATTGAAATAATTCATATTTTTAAGATTTATTTTTTAACTCAACATAACTCCAACACCAATAAAAAAAGTAAATAGTCCTTTTTTGTAGTGGTCACATATTTGTACTCTACAGAACGCATTAAAACTGAACTGATTGTTTACGATATGTTTCGGGTACGTTTACCAGATATTACGGGTACATATGAACCCGATTAAAGTGTTTTGGGACTGTTATCAGTTACTTGTATTCTATGTGTACTTTAGTTAATTATAACGACCCGTGTGGTGAGGGCACCAATTCTAGCAATAAAAAAAATTTTGCATTGTAAATTGTTTTTGCGGAATTAAATCTACGATTACCACAGTGATGGATAGTGTTGCATTGTGGGTATAACAATGGAGGAAATAACAGGAGAAATAAAAGTGGAGAATGGTTTTGTCAACCAGATGGTCGTAAATACAGTCATAACGCACTGCGTTCCTCTGATTGAATTCCTATCGGTATCACCAAATGACCAATTTACACCTACCCATAAATACGCTATCATAGCCTCGGTGATCCACGCTTTGTACGATTTATGTGGCTAACATTTCTCAACATATTGTGAATGTCTTTCCTCTCCATACTGAAACTTCTCTGTAGCCATTAAACCGATTTTGATGTGTGATTTAAAACTTAAGAGTGTGTGACTGGGTTTAATGAGATAGACTCTTACCATTACACATCGAACCAAAGCCATTGTGTCGTTTTGTGGTCCTCCACGAATAGTGGCTGCTCAATTCACTGTTAGATTTGGCAGGATATTTTACCTGTGGATGCGGTCAGACACAATGTAATAAGAAGGATGAATGGTCAGTTGTCTTGACCAGGTGAGGTGTGACTTCCTCATTAGTCACAGTTACACACCCTTAACATAACCGACCTTATATGACTTCCTTCGTTTATTTGATCCGTAAATCTTAAATACTTAAATGCCTGAAATTTTTTATCCCTTCATAATTTTGGATATTTACTGGTTTACTGACAAATAGATACTTAACTTTCTCTCTATTCTATTATCTCTTATATAACTAAAACTACCTTCCATCAATTTATGACAAAACAAAATTGATGAGCAGTGCATTACAGCACAATGTTTTAGCGGATGCTGTGACCTTGAACTTTGTGTCAAAGGTCAAATATGTGGGATTAATATGATTTACTTAAAATATCATGCCAGCAAGAACTTCTTGAATCATCAAAAATATAATGAAGAAATTGAAAGTATCAACAATTGGCCTATACCTATGATAGAGGTTAAAGGTCAAAAATTCTTTTGGAAGTGAAATGCTAAGGCGATGTTATTAGCCAATCACATTTAGGCAATTTGAAGGTGATTTGACATGTTTTTATTTGCAAAAAGACAAATGTCTTGTCAAGTTTGGTAATTTCTTTTATTAAGTTGACAATTATGATATCTTATTTTTAGGCTAAAGATCGAGTCTATCCATAAATTACCTCCAATGGGTGTAGTTATACAAGCACTGGTATTTGTTCCCTGCTGTAGTGTATTTGCCAACACCTGTAAACTGTCATAAAAGTGATTCTGTAATACACCTCCCTGACTGTTTACAGTAGATAAACATCTTCTAGTATATACATATCTACACTTGTAAACAAATTTCTTTTCCTGATTACATGAGATCACAGACAAGTTACATCAGAGGTCTAAACCAGCATGGGTGGTGTCCATGGATACGGAAGTCAGCATCTTCAACATATGGGATTATGACACCCAAACTTAAGATGTATCAGGCTAAAAAATTTTAATTTCCAAAGTAAAGTTGTCCAAAGTTAGGATGTCCAAAGTTGAGACATACAAAGCTAATACATCCAAAATTAAGACATTCAAAAGAAAGACTTTCAAAATTAAGACGTTCAAAGTTAAGATGATTAAAGCAAAGATGTTCAAAGTTAAGATATCCAAAGCTATGACATGCAACGAAAGATATCTATCCAAAGTAGAGACATCAGTAATAAAATGTATTCAACAGTTAAAAAAATGATTCTTTGCAATCTTCAGATTACTATTGGCTAGTATATTTTAAAATTGTTTCAGGGGATTTTTGGGCAGAGGATGAGCTCTTTTTTAATGACAAATATTTCAAATTCTGGCCAAATTTCTTCAAAATTTACAATTCGTTCATAAGAATACCATTCCAGTATTCATTCTAAAATGAGGCAGAATAGTTCTTTCCCAATTAAGTAACAAAAAATAATGCAGAATAATTTAGTTAATACCGTAATCAGATGAAGTATTCAAAATTTTGATTCTTAAGTTTTGAAAAAGTTTTTGGTGAATTTAAAGCTGGAGTAACCAGAGAAAAATCACTGACCTACAGTCAATACAAGGCAACTGTTGGACATATGGGTCTATAAGTGCAATCCCAGGATAAATATAGGTGGAAGGATAGATTAGCTTTGACAGCGTTTCAAGTTTTGCTTGGTTATTTATTTATCTACAAGTTCAAACTAGGGGGAGATAATCAAGTAATGAAATCAAGCAATAATAAAATACAGATGAGAAATTCTCATCAACAATTTAGAGTCTGGTAGCCTATGTAGTGGAAGGATAGTGGTAAGTGGAATGCTAAACATTTATTCTACTGTGATAAATTACGACACATTCAAAATGGAAAAAAAACCACCTAAATGAAAATATTTCTTTCAAGATTGCTAAACTTTGAGCAGCTAAGATGTGGAATTTATTAAAATGTCCAGATGTAGAAGTATGGGTCCAGCAGCGCTGTATAGGTTACATTGAAGTCAGTAACTTGTTTATGAGATAGACACTGAAATGTAAACTGTGGCAAGGTTATGATGACAGGCTGGCTGACCTTGTTGGCCAGGCGATGAAAGATGGACACCAACTCACATAGATATGGCTGCAGAGGTGCCATATTGACCAGGAAATATGTAAGCAACCTCAAGATAGATTTCAGGTCAAATTTATCATGTTTAAAAGTCAGATTTGACTGAAATCAAATTCCTTCTGATCTTTAAGGTTGTGTAAAAGTGTAAAAGTATCTAATTTGTATTCCTTGTCCTAAACCTGCCTTATCTGACACAATGATAAATGTATCCTAAATCTACCTAATTTGACTTAGCGATAAACTTGTCTTAAACCTTCCCTATCTGACACAGTGATAAACTTGTCCTAAACCTCCCTAATCTGACTTAGCCATAAACCTGTCCTAAACCTTCCCTATCTGACACAGTGACAAACTTGTCCTAAACCTCCCTAATCCGACTTAGCGATAAACCTGTCCTAAACCTTCCCTATCTGACACAGTGACAAACTTGTCCTAAACCTTCCCTATCTGACACAGTGACAAACTTGTCCTAAACCTGTCTTATCTGACACAGTGATAAATGTATCCTAAATCTACCTAATCTGACTAAGCGATAAACTTCTACTAAACCTCCCTAATCTGACACAGTGATAAACTTGTCCTAATCTGACAGTTACAAACCTGTCTTATCTGACAGGAATAAACCCCATTATTTCATATAAATCTCTGTTTGTCAAGAGTTTTGTTTTAGTTTGTACATGTTGATATGCCAACATACAAAACCACTTGTGTGTCTGTTTATGCAGCACGTTACTAGAAGCCTTAATCAAGATAGCGATATCGTGTTGATGTGCATTAAAAGACTACCCTTGTTTACAGCTAAAGTCAAAGTCTGCAGTGCAAGCCTTATCTTTATTTTTAACTCTTAACACAGAAGGCCTTTCATTCATTCAGACACACTTTCAGCAATCATCCTGCGTTAAGGCGGGCAGTTATTCATTTAAATCACAGAATCATTTTCTGTATTTGAAAGAGATAGCTAATTTCAGTTTTCTTTGAATTCACTGGGCGTTAAAATTTAAAAGATATAGGCTAATGTGGGGCCAGGGAAGAAGACTAATGAGTGAGAGATAATTTTACAAGATAATGTTTTGTTGATGATTAACTTGTACAGTGGTGGTTTTATGTCATATTAACTGTGCATGATATGGTCATTTAGAGGTAGTCACCAAGTTTAACTGGGAGGAATGGCTTGGACAAGATATTCAAGTTAAACTTTCAGAGTACCAATAGAAATCAACTTCATCTATAAGATGTCCCAACATATTACCACAATCTGACTACCTCTCGGTCACGATTTCAAAATCCATGTGGGCAGAACTATAAAAAAGCGAGGTACTAATCTTTGATGGCTGGTTTTTAGCTCACCTGGCCCAAAGGGCCGGTGAGCTTATGTCATGGCGCGGTGTCCGGCGTCCGGCGTCTGTCTGTCCGTCAACATTTCCTTTAAATTGCTACTAGTCAGAGTTCTGCATGGATTGTAACCAAATTTGGCCACAAACATCCTTGGGGGAGGGGGAACAGAACTTGTATAAATTTTGGCTCTAACCCCCCTGGGGGCAGGAGGGGCGGGGCCCAATAGGGGAAATAGAGGTAAATCCTTTAAATCGCTACTTGTCATAGAGTTCTGAATGAAATGTAACCAAATTTAGCCACAAACATCCTTGGGGGAAGGGGAACAGAACTTGTATAAATTTTGGCTCTGGTCCCCCAAGGCCGGAGGGGCGGGGCCCAATAGGGGAAATAGAGGTAAATCCTTTAAATCAGCTACTAGTCATAGAGTTCTACATGAATTGTAACCTAATTTGGCCACAAACATCCTTGGGGGAAGGGGAACAGAACTTGTATAAATTTTGGCTCTGGCCCCCCGGGGGCAGAAGGGGTGGGGCCCAATAGGGGATTTAGAGGTTAATATTAAAATTCCTTCAGAAAAGAAACAATGAACCTGTATTCAGAACATTACTTGGCATTACAAACCAGGTGAGCGATACTGGCCCTCTGGGCCTCTTGTTTCAGGGTACTCTGGCTTTCCTTTTACTAAAAATTGGTATGTCCTTAAATGACATAAGTTAAATTGTTATTAATAGATGTTCCAACAAATTACCTGACAATCTGTCTGTCTCTAGCTGGGTTACAAGTTTAAAATCCAGGGCAGTTATCAGGAACTGACCGTAGGTTGTTAGTTTTTTTCTGGGTACTCCTGCTTTCCTCTACCTCCTCACCCTGGCATGTCCTTAAATAACCATGTCTGTTAAACCAAGTAATCCAATCCTAGTAGATATAACCACTCAGCCCTTGTAACACAGAGGTGGGGGGTTTGTGGTAGAATGTCAGACACCTTAACCACTCAGCCCTTGTAACACAGAGGTGGGGGGCTTGTGGTAGAATGTCAGACACCTTAACCACTCAGCCCCTGTAGCACAGAGGTGGGGGGCTTGTGGTAGAATGTCAGACACCTTAACCACTCAGCCCCTGTGACACAGAGGTGGAGGAGTAGTGGTAAAATGTTAGACACCTTAACCACTCAGCCCTTGTGACCCAGAGATGAGGGGCTTGTGGCAGAATGTTGGACACCTTAACAACTAACCCCCTAGACACAGAGTGGAGGGCTTGTTGTAGAATATGAGACACCTTAACCACTCAGACACTGTGACACAGTGGTGGGGGGCTTATGATAGAATGTGAGACACCTTAACCACTCAGCCCCTGTGACACAGAGTGGAGGGCTTGTGGTAGAATATGAGACACCTTAACCACTCAGACACTGTGACACAGTGGTGGGGGGCTTGTGATAGAATGTGAGACACCTTAACCACTCAGACACTGTGACACAGTGGTAGGGGCTTGTGATAGAATGTGAGACACCTGAACCACTCAGACACTGTGACACAGTGGTCGGGGGCTTGTGATAGAATGTGAGACACTTTAACCACTCAGACACTGTGACACAGTGGTGGGGGCTTGTGATAGAATATGAGACACCTAATAACCACTCAGACACTGTAACACAGTGGTGGGGGGCTTGTGATAGAATGTGAGACACCTTAACCACTCAGACACTGTGACACAGTGGTGGGGGGCTTGTGATAGAATGTGAGACACCTTAACCACTCAGACACTGTGACACACAGTGGTGGGGGGCTTGTAATAGAATGTGAGACACTTTAACCACTCAGACACTGTGACACAGTGGTGGGGGGCTTGGGATAGAATGTGAGACACCTTAACCACTAGCTCTGGCTACTGCAACCCAGAAGAGAAAGACTAATGGTAGACCACCTATCATTTTTTTATAACTGCGCCAGACTGCAGCCCTTAGATAAGGAATAGCCATTTTTAGATGAAGTTTATTTAGAAAATGCAAAATTCATCAAAGCAGAGATAAAAGACATGTAAAATCTTTTACGGTAGGATGTTATAAACTTGAGCAATATACAGTTGGTGATTGGGATTTTCCGTCTTGGTAGATCATTAGGTGATGATTGAAGTTTTCTGAAAGAATGAGATGACAGAAGAGAATTGGTTCAAAGATATTAAATTGTTTACACTGAGCTTCCCCCTACCATCCACCTTCCCAACCAACCTGACAAAGCTGAAAGGAATAGGCCATCTATGAATTTTAGATTCACTTTTGCTAAACGAAGATGGTGTCAAAGTTTTCTCTCTTTTAACTCTCTGTATCTTTGTAAGTAAATAATCTTGTTTAGTAATCTTAGACTATTTCCTGTAGAAATTGGATAAACACTTGTTTATATAATGTGTTAAAGATATACATATCGCTTAAATGGGAGCAGACATACGGCTATACACTTGTTATACAAAAATGAACAGGGAGAAAAATCATCAAAACTCCGCTGTGTTCAATCTGTTGTCAATCTATCATTCATAATCTGTGCTTTATAAGTTGATTTCCACAATTTCTCGTGAAAGTTTGAGGTTTTTAATGTTCAGATTGAACAACAAAATTAGCATATTTCATAAAGTTGTAAATATAATCTTTACATCAGCGTCTGCTCGCAATATTCAATGGTAATATTGTAAGCACATATACTTCAAAAATACTTAAATAAAGAAATGTACACCAAGTAAAATGAAATTATGAAAATTATTTTGTAATAAAAATTTTAAGTATGGCTGTTAATCCATCTGTGTATCCAGGTGATAAGGGGATTTAATAGTTAAAGATGAATCATGAAGTGATTTATCTACCCTTGATATTTCAATCCTGCAGCTTGACATAGCTGCCATCTTTCAATCTTGATGCTGAATGAATCACACACAAAATATCGGCTTTATAAAATATTTGTTAAAAAATGATGTATTGATTTTTTGATAAAAATCTTCTGTCATGAAAATGGGCCGTTTTGAAAAATTTTGAAGAATATTGTGGAAGATTTCATAAGTGTAAGATGACAATGCAGTAGACAAGATGAGGAAATGTACTAAACTGTATCTAATAGAACCCGCATATCTTGTCATAGTTAATGAATCGACAACTCAAGTGGAAAAGAAAAAAATAGTGAAAAGGGATACAAAATAGTTAATACAAATGACTTGATGTGTAACAAATGTCCCAAAAGTGTTTGATGTGTAGTCTGGGTCACTCAGCTGTTACAAACATCTATATCACCCTGATCTTTCTCCAATACGACAGGTTGTGCAGTCTAGGTGATGCATTCAAAGGGCCTTTTGTCATAGATATGTATATCTTATATATAAATGGCTGTTTATTCAAAAAATATTTATTCTGAAAATAATGTGTGGAAAGTAAAATCTGTAATTGAGCCATCTATTTTACGCTAGAAAACACTTGCTGTTTAATATTCCAGGAATTTTCTTCTGAAATGTTAAAATGAAGATTACCAAAGCATTTTATTGTTCAAAAACACCTGCTGTGAAACAAATTATCTATTTGTTTGTGTATTTCATATTTTAAATTGTAGAGTATGGATAATTAACTTATATCACAGCTCAATCCCGCTGACAGTGAAGAATCCACTCAATGACTCACATTCAAGGTCATTGGCTGTTTGTATTTTAAAATTTAAGATTTCTGTATTTCAGAACTGACACTTGTCTAGAAAAGGCATTTTGTCTGTGAATGCTTCTTATGTTAGGAGTAGATACATTATATAAATCCATTTAAATGTTTAACCACCTTTACTTTGAATTATAAACTTTATAGTCTACCTTCAAGTTATCAGAGTAATTCCTTGATACAATATTGCGTCCGATTGAAATAATTTCGTCTAATTTCACAAAGTTTGAAATTCTGTTGAAATTCCATTTTCAAACTCTTCTTAAAAAATTTGCTTTAATGTTTTATGCCTACCATTTTTAATCTAAAGAAAGCCTTAACTCATATCTTATCAGTTAAAAACATGTTTTAAAAGTTAAAAAAAAATCTTCATGTCCTCGGAGAAATGGAAATTTCCTGTCTGGACTGGAATTTGTGAGCGACGTCAATGCACTTTTAGTTTGGAGATCAGGTAACATCTTAGCCTTGCTTTGCCACTCATCTCTGAGAGCTACAATGATGGAGAAATTTTAGGCTTGTATCGGCCAAATAAGTGGAAACAGAATACGTCTAATCAAAGGTTTGTAAAGGAAACTTGATTCCTGTTGGTCGCTTCCTCAAATTTGGCAGTTCTTTATTTTGGGATAGTGTCAGTTTCACTGTTAAAAGGAATGACCACTTGTTTGGACAGTGCCTGAGGTAGCGCATAATTATAACACTTGGATAGAAATCGGCCATTCAGGGGCGGACAATTCCTACCTGGAGTGTAGTCGAGTGTCAACAATTGTTGCTGGACATCCGCCATGGGCCACTGTCAACTGTCTCAGCGGGGGCGCTTCATAGGTGTATTCAGAGGCTAAATGGGGCGGTCATTGTCGGACAACGAGTTGTAATGCACACAGGTCATTATTTAATCATCGACTGGATAAATAGGGCCGTGCTACCTGTGTTCCAAGGGGAGACAACTGAAGTCTGCATGATCAAATCCGAGTTCAATTGAAGAAAGCACTAATTTTGACATGTATATATGTCAGCAAATTTAACATGGCCAGTGCTTTTAGGTTATCAATGCCACTCTTAGTGAAAGTGTATATTTGCAATTATTTTATCATACATTCCACCCCCATGGTCAGACTATTTTGATTTATTATATATAAGGGAAGGAGAGAGAGAGAGGGGAAGAGTGGAGAGGAAAGGAGAGGGGGAGAGAGATGGAGTGGGGGAAAAAGAGATAGAGGGGGGAAGAGTGGGGAGGAGAGGGGAAAAGATATGGAGTGGGGGAGAGAGAGATAGAGAGGGGAAGAATGGGGAGGAGAGGAGAGCGGAAAGAGATGGAGAGAGAGATAGAGGGCGAGAGAGGGGAAGAGAATGGGGATAGGGAAATAAAGAAAAAGGGGTGGTGGAGAGAGAAAATATACAGTAATTGACCTTATAATTAATAATTTTACAATTAGTTTGCACAAGAAAATAATAAAGTTTGCGTAGTTATGTCATTTTATACGATTGTCGTTAACATCCTGATTGGATAAAGCTGGCAATTAATGTTGCCATAGTTACCAAACTATTTTTATATGGATGGATCTAATATCAAATTGAAAGCCGAGCATACTGATATCACAATTTTACTTTCAACCTAAGCTTTTTCTCACTTGAATGGTGCCACCACAATCTGAATATGCAGTTTTGAGGACATTTTTAGACATTTTCACATTATTGGCATATCAATTTTCTCTTTATTCTCTAAAATGGAGCCCCCTGTGATAGCGGTAATGTCACCAAAACAGACATTCCTCTGAGAGTGTTTCAGATTCATAACAATGAAGCTAAATTATTCATGGAATCTTGTAGCTCAGCTCGGTAATGTCGACTAGAAAATCTGAATGCTTTGACAACCTTTCCCCTAAAAACATGCAGACATCGTTTCCATTAAACTATTATATACATACATTTGTCATGTTAGGAATGTCTACCGAGAGTCTGTGTGAGATGAGAAATTGTTTTATGATGTGTTTCTATAGCGGTGCCAATTTGCCTGTTGGATGCTTGTGATTACTACTGCTATAGCCAAATACTCTGGGAACAATATTGAAATGTAAGATCTTGGTGGGTATATAATATATATGTAATAAAGAAAAACTATCTAGGTATGGTGTACTGAGAAGTGAAGCTCTGCTGATTATGGAATAAAACTTTCGATCCAGTGACGGAGCTATTGTCTGGAATAGACCCTTCAATTAAGAGGGAGCACTGCTGATTAGAGTGAACCAGAGAGAGTACTGCTGATTAGAGTGAAGCTTTCAATCTAGAGGGAGCACTACTGATTAGAGTGAAGCTTTCAATCTAGAGGGAGCACTACTGATTAGAGTGAACCAGAGGGAGCACTACTGATTAGAGTGAAGCTTTCAATCTAGAGGGAGCACTACTGATTAGAGTGAAGCTTTCAATCTAGAGGGAGCACTGCTGATTAGAGTTAACCCTTCAATCTAGAGGGAGCACTGCTGATTAGAGTGAACCTTTCAATCTAGAGGGAGCACTGCTGATTAGAGTTAACCTTTCAATCTAGAGGGAGCACTGCTGATTAGAGTTAACCCTTCAATCTAGAGGGAGCAATACTTATTAGAGTGAACCCTTCAATTGCAAGAGGGAGCACTACTGATTAGAGTGAACCTTTCAATCTAGAGGGAGCACTGCTGATTAGAGTGGACCCTTCAATGTAGAGGGATCACTGCTAATTAGAATGGACACTTAAATCAAGAGGGAGCACTGCTGATTACAGTGGATTCTTCAATTTAGAGGGAGCACTGCTGATTAGAGAGGACTCTTCAATCTAGAGGGAGCACTGCTGATAAGAGTGGACTCTTCAATCTAGAGGGTGCAATGCTGATTAGAGTTGACACATTAGTCTCGAGGAAGCGTTACAGGAGAACATATTTGAAAACAAAATCATTAAATAGAGTTATTCATTATCTTCATGTCAGAAATTGAAAAAAAATAAAGATTTAAAATGTGTCCTTTTTAAAAAACATCAATGTGTGTTGTACAGGTCCTTCATGCCTTTTGTTCATTTCCATAGGTCAATGTCTTAGAAATCCATTTCTGAAATCAATCATTGTAATATATCAACTATATTTATTTTATGCTGATTGAGAATGTCCATTTCAGTATTCTTCATGAGATATATGTTATATACACTAGCTAAAGGTATCTAATTACAGTCACAGACATTTCCTTGACCATCAGTAATGCTAAATTAGTAGCTGAATTTACAGTCGGAAATGAGTAATGAGAAAATGTAATTTGATAACCTGCTCGAGTGGAAAAGGAACACTGGCATTATGAAGAAGACAGGCAATATTATACGGAAGCTACCATTTTGTTTACATATTTTGTTATACATTCATTCTGTCTCATAATGACAGGTACTGTTCAGAATATACAGTATTCGCTGTAATTAGCACCCCTTCCCTTTTCTGGAGAAGGAGTTGAAGTTGTATGAATGCTTCTATCCCATAGATTTAGAGTGAATAGTCGAGCAAAGAAAACCAGTCTAAATGCGTTCATTGGCCTTCCAAAAGTTCCCACATATTAATAAGACGGTCAAGTTCTGCTTAGTTTCCCAGTTCTGACCATTAAAGTCAAGAAAAGTTGAAAGCATTGAAAGCGAGGCTGCGTGGAAATGTAACCACGGACATAGTGAGCCGGGAGGACGTTTTAGAATTTCCATACTTTAAATTAATTTCTTCGTACGCAGACAGACTTTGACGAGAGATTTTATTTTTCCATTTCATAAGAATTTATACTGGATACATTCACACCATTTTTACCGACTTTAGCCATCCTTGCCCGACTGTTCACTTTAACAATGTTTTACCAAAAGAGATACCTCTAACATCAGCATTGTATCCCATATTACATGAACTTGCGAGTCTTTTACATGTGAATCATGACATCACAATGGGTATCATAGGCATGTTTACTGTGACAGATTAATGTGTCATGAGTACAGAGAGAGAAAAATATTGCTGATTTTTTTTTTTTTTTTTTTCATCCAGAACTTTCATTTTCGTTGACTTAATAACTGCCACCTTTGTTACAAATTTTAAGCGCCCTGGGCGCTAATTACGGGGAATACGTTACTTGTATACTGAAGTTTCAAAATCCAAAATCTTTGGTAAACATAAAGCTGTTTTGTTTTATTGAGCCTTTGTGTAATTAAGGGAAGTAGGGTTATAATTTTAATAGGCCAACTAAGATTTTTAATTGCTCACAGGTATCAATATTTTTTTAATTTGAAGTGAGATGGAATGGAACATATAAAAATGGGAACTCTGCATTAAAACAAATAACTGTGATTGTCTTATTGGCTTTCTGACAATTTTATCATATTTTTGAAATGAATAATTAAAAAAAAAGCAATAACAGTTTTGTTCTCCCTCTTCCTCTGATTATATCCGAGCCCATCTGTCGTAAAAACAATCACCTGACATTTCTGTTCGTCTTGACAGATTTCATGAGCATGCAATAACTGTTTTTAATATTCTTGTTGTAAATATTTCATGTGTCTTGATTTGTGTTCATTGCAACACAAAAATTAAGGCCTTAGTCATTTTGATTTGGAAATAAAACGTAAATTTGATCCCGATTAGGAAATATGATATTGTATTGTAGTGGTTTGGCACGAGCTTGCTCATTTCTTATTAAAACAAAACCTGACGTTATGTTGTGTCTTCGATCTGAAGTATCTTTATTAAGATGTTCTTTCATAGCGCCCCGGTCAGGGAGATCATGTTACGGTTTTGTGTTAGTCGACATGTCATCGTAACCTAACACAGCTATAACACATACTACCTATGTTTATTGAGATATCAACTTAAGGCTGTATGGTATGTTTTAATACATTGATGATAGTTCACTATAAAGTCAAACTTGACTTAAGGTGCGTGGTTTGGTATGTTTTAATACATTGATGATAGTTCACTATAAAGTCAAACTGAACCTTAAGGCAGTATGGTATGTTTTAATACAATTTGATGATAGTTCACTAAAACGTCAAACTTGACTTAAGGCTGTATGGTATGTTTTAATACATTGGTGATAGTTCACTATAAAGTCAAACTTGACTTAAGGCTGTATGGTATGTTTTAATACATTGATGATAGTTCACTATAAAGTCAAACTTAACTTAAGGCTGTATGGTATGTTTTAATACATTGGTGATAGTTCACTAAAACGTCAAACTTGACTTAAGGCTGTATGGTATGTTTTAATACATTGGTGATAGTTCACTATAAAGTCAAACTTAACTTAAGGCGGTATGGTATGTTTTAATACATTGATGATAGTTCACTATAAAGTCAAACTTAACTTAAGGCTGTATGGTATGTTTTAATACATTGGTGATAGTTCACTATAAAGTCAAACTTAACTTAAGGCTGTATGGTATGTTTTAATACATTGATGAGAATTCACTAAAACGTCAAACTTGACTTAAGGCTGTATGGTATGTTTTAATACATTGATGATAGTTCACTATAATGTCAAACTTGACTTAAGGCTATATGGTATGTTTTAATACATTGATGATAGTTCACTAAAAAGTCAAACTTGACTTAAGTCTGTATGGTATGTTTTAATACAATTTGATGATAGTTCACTAAAAAGTCAAACTTAACTTAAGGCTGTATGGTAAGCTTTAATCCATTGATGATAGTTCACTATAATGTCAAACTTGACTTAAGGCTGTATGGTATGTTTTAATACATTGATGATAGTTCACTAAAAAGTCAAACTTGACTTAAGGCTATATGGTATGTTTTAATACATTGATGATAGTTCACTAAAATGTCAAACTTAACTTAAGGCTGTATGGTATGTTTTAATACATTGATGATAGTTCACTATAAAGTCAAACTTGACTTAAGGCTGTATGGTATGTTTTAATACATTGATGAGAATTCACTAAAACGTCAAACTTAACTTAATGTGCGTGGTATGGTATGTTTTAATACATTGATGATAGTTCACTATAAAGTCAAACTTGACTTAAGTGACTTAAGGTGCGTGGTATGGTATGTTTTAATACATTGATGATAGTTCACTAAAACATCAAACTTGACTTAAGGCTGTATGGTAAGCTTTAATCCATTGATGATAGTTCACTATACAGTAAAACCTGCCTTAGAGACTTCCTCTGTACAAATACCATGTGTTTCATCAGACCACTTTCTCATGGTCCTAAATGGTCAAATCTAACTTTTTCAAATTTGATCTGTGTATAAAGAGTAGACATGACATGGCCATAAAGACCATTGTGTTATTTGTCCCTCGGTTGGTCTTAAGGTTTGGCAGTGTGTTTATGACTAACCTTATATAAAGAACCCCTATTTGTATAATGGACACCTTTACCAAACATCCATTGTAACTTTATAAACAGGTTTGAGTTTGCACTGCAGTAAAACCTGACTAAGTGACCTTGCACCTCTGTATAAAGTCCACCTGTGTTAATTGGACACCTAATGTCCTTTTTACTCTATCGTGAACCCTTTATAGACAAGGTTGACTGCTAATGTCTTTGTACTTCATTTAAACCTGCCTTAATGACCACCTCTGTATAAAGACCACCTGTATTTATTGGATTCACTGTGTATGCTATAAAAACTAGATTGACTCATCACCATTTATCTTTGAACTACAGTAAAACCTGCCTTAGTGACCACCTCTGTATAAAGACCACCTGCTTAATAAGATCAATTTCTTTTGGGTCAAAAATGATGATTTTACTACAAATTGATCTGTATATATATATATATATATATAGATTAATTGGCTTTAAAGACCTTACATTTCTTTATACCATGCATGGTTGATATATTAGGTTTGACTCAAATTATTTCAAAGCACTGGATATATAAGATTATAAGCTTCATTTGCATACATAAACATCATATTTGCATAATTTTGGAGACAAAGGAAAGCCTGTAAAATGATCAATAAATATAGGGGACAGTAGTTTGCTTTAGGGACAGGCTTCACAGGATCCCATTGTTTCTTTGCCCCCTGACCATATGGATTGGTGGTAGATCAAACAAAATTAATTCATTTGTAGATTGTATTTCGGTCAATTTCACATAGAATGTTGTCAGAATTAATCTCCTTACACATACACAGATTTCTGGCGTCTGCTCGGTTGCTCCCAAGCAACATGTTGCCGACCAAAACAAAAGAATGGCCTTTTCCCATGAGAAATACACAAGGGTTTGGTTTGAAGATGAATAAACGAACAAAATCTTTGTTGTAGATAGTAAACTCAGTGAAGCAGAACTCAGCAAAGTGAATGAAACTAATTTGAAAAACGTAGACAAATTTTCTGGTCAATATGTCGTTCTTTATTCCTGTATCAACTTCCATCTTTATGAGTTAAAATGTTTTTATCCCCAGCATGCTTCGACCTTTTATGGTCTGTGGTCAAGGCTCATCATTGACCAGTCGAGCTGTCCATCTCTGTATGGCCAGTGGCTTATCAGGACTTTTAGGAGATGAACATGACCACACATCTCAAAATAGGGCTTCAAAAGGGAATGTTTACTTTTAATTAAAGTTTGTATACAATACACACCTATACAGTGTAGCTAGCCTATAGGGTCATCCCAGTACTGCACAACTGAGATTTTTTAAAGATGAGGTGGCGGTTTGATAAAAACAAATAGAAAATGTAGTTTAAATTTTGTAAATTTTATTAATATTTATAGAATTTTGCATTACAATACATTAATATATTTCTTAAATTTTTAATTGACATTGATAGTCAGCAGCAAAAAAAAAAAATAATATAACTCCTCAACACATCATACATATTTAACATGGGTTATGACAATGTGCCAAACCCCTGTGGATGAAAACAACTTTTGGTAATTGTAATTATTGATTGTTTCACCTTAGAAAGTAACAGAAGATGTTTGTATAGAGTGGACTAGTACATAACATTCTTTCAATACTGTATATAAATATCAAATCTTAAAGATGCTCCACCGCCAACAGAGGATAAATGCTATTCATCATTTAACGATAATTGGTGTTTAATCGTGTATATATATGTCTAATTAACACAAAAAATAATATGAAATAATTCGTTTTGCCTTTGGTGCATGCACAATCAGTACTTCATTCCATATAGGATGTAGTGCCAGGGATTTTTTTGGGATGCAATTAATTATTTTTCATATTTTTAACTTGAAGTAAAATTAGAAGCTTAAACTTTTCAACGGCGGTAATGGTGTAAAGTAAGTAACTTTTGTAACTGAAGAAAAATACTAAATTGTCTGCTCCTGTTTTTGATTGTGAAAAAATACCATTCGTCGGCGGTGGAGCATCTTTAAATGAGTGTTAATTTCATATGTAATTTTATGAAAAGAATTGTCAAAACCTTATATTGTTGGTATGACATTTGTACCACAATTCCCTGTGAGTAAAAAGGGCTCAATTACTGTTGACAACCCAATAAGTGGCCGGTTAAAAATGAAATAAGGGGGCACTTAATAAAACCAAATTAGGACTAGCCTTTCATAAAATTATTGCACAAAATAACCCATAAATCAATTTGAAAAAGAAAACAAAAGTGAAATTGAGGCCTTAAAAAGGATGATGGGTAATTACTCATAGGGATAATGGAACTTAATTATTAGGTCAAATATGGTAATTGTTATTATTGATTTTTTATCCTCAAGCTAGTAACAATAGATATATATATATTGTGTGGATTATTATGTAATATACTTTAAATTCTGTTGTATATACTGTAATTGACCCAATAAGCCCCCAGGGTGCTTAAAAAATTAAAGCAAATAAGTGGGACTTTATGATCAATAGAATGAAATTTAGACTAGCCTTTCACAAAATCATTCTATTAAGTAAGCAATAAATCAATTTGCAAATGAAATAGTAAGAAAACCAACACAGTTTTAATATTTTCAGTTTGCATTTAATTTGAAGTAAGTGAAATTGAACCCTTAAAAACAGGTGCTTATAGTGATCAGGGCACTTATTGGGTCAAATATGGTAATTTTTATTCATGTATTTTATATTACGTTTTTTTTAAATAGGACGGAAAGGGTAGGCCTAGGGTAGGAGGGCATGTTAAGGGGAGGAGATTACTGTTTGAGAGAGCAAGGATATTCATTTTGATTGCCTAATGAGAGTACAGATCTAGAGGTTACTTAAGATCAAGCCTCAGCACGGATAAGAAGTTTCCATTACATGCACTTAAACTCCAACACTGTTGCATAATGCCAATATCTCTTGGGTGCCAAGTACATTTTCTCTAAATAGGCCTCCTTCTCAGTCCTTACCACAAACAGGTTGCTGTTCCCAACCCTATAGGCGAAAGTTTTAAAATAATTCAATTGTCTTGTAAGCATGACATTAAAGAGGCTACCCAGGGGAAAAATAGGTACTTTGAGGTATACCTAAAGTGTACCTAAAGGCTACCTAAAAAGTACCTATCAGAATAGGTACGTTTTAGGTATACCTAAAAGATACCTATGGTTTTTGAGATATACCTAAAATGTACCCGATTTGGACTTTGAAATTCTCAAAGTACCTAAAACATACCCAATTTGGACTTTGAAATTCTCAAAGTACCTAAAACATACCCAATTTGGACTCTGAAATTCTCAAAGTACCTAAAATGTGCCTATGGTGGACTTTGAATATTTTAGAAATACCTATAATGTACCTAGTTTCAACTTAGTTTTTTTTTTAGACTACCTAAAATGTGCCTCATATTGACTTCATTTCTGAATGTTACAAAGTACCTAAAATGTACCTATTTTTGACTTAGGATTTTTCCATGCCAGGTCCAAGTATCTGAAATATGTTAGGATGGAGTAATATGTGACTATGATAAATTGATTCATGTACATATTAAGACTTGAATATATTCTACATTCTCAAATGTACTTCTTTCCTGTGTTTTCTGTGAATTAAATTACATGTAGTCTTGCAATTGGATGTGTCAAATTTCCTCAGAAATTTTCGTTTAATTATCTTCAAATATATAATCATTATTTAAACACAATAATACTATAAATTCATTATTTTTCCTTTTCAACATTTGTATAATCTTCTGTTCATCATTTAATCACAGTTATTTGAAAATTATAAGAAACAAATATGCTTGGTTTATGACGGTAATCAAAATCACAGGGCATTTCTAAACATGTAAATTTTCACACCTGCATTGGCATTAACTTAAATCTTCCCAAACATGGCCAATTTTAAAATTGTTTCACATCTTACAGGATGTAATAAACCATGTTTAGAACATTATGAAATAATTTTGATGACTTTCAGAACAGATTTACGTCAAAATACCTGTAATATTGGTGTGTTGAAATCCAGATTGAGATCGATGTACATGCAAAATAAATCCTTTAAATTTACATACAATTAAACAACTATCCATACATTCCATTAAAAGGGGTCTGGGGCCCATTATCCAGCTTGGATTAAACAAACACTCTACTTTATAGGTATGGAAATTATCGTTCAAATTAGTGATAAACACACGTGTAGTGAACATGTTCTCCAAGCTGCATGCCGTAAACCGATATGTATACAGTAAACAATTTTGTCGTAAATAGCTAGTCAGACTGATACTTGTGAGTAAATATTCTTTCCATTACAATAATACCAGGAATACTTTATTTATTTACTTTCATCAATTATCAACATCAAAATTGGTCGAAATATTTGTGCTGAAAGCTTCACTGACTGACTGAGGCACAGTCTGCATGCCGGAAACCAACAGTAAACACCGTTGTAGTAAATACGCTGTCGCTGATTAAATTATCTTTCTACTAGAATAACACCAGAAACACTTCAGTTATACAATTAAATCAATTAACAACTTCACCAGTTGAAATATTTGCCGAAAGTCTCACGGAGACAAGGATTTGTTTATGATGTACAGGGGAATCCCGGCCGGGGAATCCCCTTTGTTAATCACGTGACTTTTCGCGGGAAAATAGAGGAAGGTGTTTACGGAAGTATTTGAAAATGTAAACAACCCAGGCTCTCCTTTGCCGTGCCTACAGACGATGTTTTTGTCCTGTATACCACAGAAAATCAACTTGATGGGGGTTTATTTCATGCCTGTTAGCTGATTCATCAATCACGGCAAGTTTAATATGTCAGAATTCAGGTACGTTTTCAATTTTCACCGTAGCTCAAATTACCGGTTACAAGCAGCAGGTTGTAAATTTTAAAAATATCACAGAACCAAAATTTCTTGTTTTGGTAAATAAATAAGTCGTATAACTACTGAAAGCATGGCTTAGATTATTAGTATACCAAGTATTTCATGAATTTTGGACATAATTTAGATGAGTTTGAACGATTTTGATTGTTTATTATTATTATTTTTGAATTCACGGTTTGAGAAGAAAATATGTAGGCCTACTGTCTATTTGTTCTTTAGCTCAAAAAGTGTCTTTTATGGGTTTTGGTATGCAAGTTGTGATGTTTTGCACACCATATACTATTATTGAATTAAAAAATGTAACTTGTAATATTAATATATATCTGGACGTTGTCTTCATGCTGGCAACAGAAAAGTAGGTCTCATCAATAATCGTCACCGACATTGAAAAGAAAGAGAGTGTCCGGGTAATTTTCCTTAATATTCTGTTAAACAAAGCTGCAAAACTTTGATGATTGAAAGCTGTTACAAATATGCATGGAATATTTTGAAATACAAAGCATTTTATGGGTCCATATTTGCATGTAATTGGCTGGATTTTGATTAATTAAAATTATAATTCAAATATAAATTTGTGAAATTTATTTTTAAATTGGATACATAGTCTTATATGAATAAAGAAATCAAGCTATAGAAAGTAGAAGATATATATTTATCTTCAATTTGTACATAAATATGAAATTAAAATTTATTTGTTTATATTTTGGAATTTTATATACAGTATATTTCATATTTATGGTTCTAATGATTTAGTATTTATCTTGGTGAAATTTACTTCTTGATGTATATATGATGCTTCCAATTAACTTGTAATGATTCATATAATTTTTTCCAGGAATATCAGAATGGGCCATGGTGAGGAAAGAAGAAAACAATCACAAGTTAGACCAATTATTGGAGATTTGCACCAATCAGACACTTTCATTGGTAAAAATACTCATAAATATGGAAATGAATTGTGAATTATCAATGTTTGTGTGCAAAAGCAACTAATCAATTCATTCACAAATCTAGATGAATTAAAATATTAATTGAAATGATGATAATTCTAATTGAGAAACCACTAACATATTACATCATTCTTATAATTATTATAATTGGTCGCTATCCTTCATTCATTTTTTTTTTACTTTCATCAGGTAATACTGCTGTGTGCATTGGAGTTAAAAAGTGGAGAAGACACTTCCCCCGGCATATACACTACAAAAGATGATTATATTAGGCGTGGTAATGTATGTAAGGATTTTATTAAAATAGATTAATTTCATGTACATGTAGGGTAAACTTCATGTTTAGTTTATTTTCAGTGTTGTATGCAAAGCAAATGTGACTTAAAGGTATTTAATAGTTAAATGAGGGGAAACAATTTAAAAAAAAAAAAAAAACTAAAATATCCTTTTTGGTGATAAAATCAATTCTTTATTAGGTAATGTTCTTTTTCGAAAACTTTTCCAGGTCCTAAATGTAAAATCAAGACCTTGATTTCAAAGGGTTATATGATCACTTATAACCTTGATTTCGCTGGAACATATCATAGCAAAACTGAAGGCAGTTCAAGAGAAAAAACTGACCAATCACAGGCCTGCAGCAGATCTAGAGATTTAGTGATGCTCAACTTCAAAGCCATGCAATGTACAGTTAATTGAGTCTTTTGATGTATATCAAAGGACCAAACTATCTTCTCATCTGATGTCATACACAGAGCCTTCAGTTTCGCTATGACATATTCCCAGGGTGTAAAAGATTATAAGTGATCGTAACCCCTGGAAATCTAGGATGGGCCAAGTATTACTAGGCTCTTATACCTATACTTCAATTCACTGGAACTTCTTGGTTTATATCTGGTGGGTTATCATGACCTACATTGTGACCTTTGACATACATATACAACTAAGAATAGTCTAACATATTTACAGTAGGACTTTAGTTAATGGTGGAGATGTGGAATGGTAGTCTCATTGAAAGAAATTCTTGTTGACTGTTAAATCAAAATGTGTAAGCATTTGTTTCCCTAAGTTGAGTAAAACAATTTTTAATGAGCTTATTATAATAAAGCGTTTGATTGGTTAATAATAGCGGAAATTTCAATATGTCTGCATCCAATGATGTAAAGTGGCCTTGCTTCACATTTTGTTAACTCTTGTTAACTCCTTCTGAATGTTTGCATATCTAGAATGCCGTTGTTTAGATGGTGAAAACCATTCATCAAATCTTTCAAAAACTGTTTCAGTGTTAAATTGCATTACTGATTACATATTTCGATAACTACTGGTGTTTAGATCTTTTGGATTCCTGCATGTTTTAATATTACCATTATTCTTTCAGTAAACTCCAACAAGAATCACCAGAACAACTTATCCTGTGCAAATCCGTCCACATTGTGAAGAGATATATTCATCAGCTGCAATCGACATGGAAACACTGTACCCTTTCCCTAAGATTACATCGCCACATCCAGTGTCTTATGATGGATTAATTGATGTGAAAATGCTAAAAGGACATGGATAGTAAAGCTTTTGAAAATTACTGCATCGAACCGTGACTAATTTATTATCAAAAATATACATGTATCTTGAATGATGTATTCAACTATCAAAAATATTATGTTGATTATTTTTGTGACTTGCAATTGATCAGATTTGTTTTGTTTAAAAAGCAATTTTTAAAATTACAATAAACTTTTTAAATGTTTTCTATTTTCATATTTCTATATCATGTTTTTAATGAGTTGTGAGTTCATGTAGCTCTCGGGTACCTTTTAGGTAGCTTTCGGGTATGTTTTAGGTAGCTTTCGGGTACATTTTAGGTAGCTTTCGGGTATGTTTTAGGTACTTTGTATGTTTCGGGTATCTTTTAGGTATATTTCTCTGGGTATGTTTTAGGTAGCTTTCGGGTATGTTTTAGGCACATCATGCCACTAGGCACATATTAGGTATACCTAAACTGTGCCTAAAACATACCTAAAATGTACCTATATTGACTATATAAAACCCCTCATCATTCTCCCTCTTTTTCTTTCTTACCATAAAAGTACCTAAGGTATACCTTAGGTATACCTAAGGTATACCTAAGGTACACCTAAAAAAGTACCTAAAAGGTACCTATTTTTCCCCTGGGTAGATAAAAGTGATGTTTAACTAGGTACAAAACACTTTTTGTTTAAAGTGTGTATATTGGATCTTTATTTCATTCAGAAGTTTGTTTTTTGCCAATAAACCTCGAAATTGACAAAGCTAAGCCCTCGATGGGATGCCAATTTTAACAGATAGCGGCCATATTGGATTGTCAACAACACAAACCCACTGTTTTGTAATGAATGAGTGTATCTATACATCTATGTTTTATCAGCGTAATTTTATTTTTGGAACAGAGTGGGAATCATTTCTCTACATGAATCACGTCTGAGTAGGCAAAACTAGAGAGTTTATTAGATTTGGCAGACGAGCAATTTGAAGATCATGGGCATTTTATAAGATGGCAGGTTCATTCATGGGACAATGCGTTTTGTGTATCTTAAACAACAAAGTCTTTCTTGGCATTGACGTTGGAATGCCTCCAGCGGGGAAACAACTCCCTAGTCCTAACTTGGGTTTCTATATTTCCTTGATTCGAGTTAATTCCAATCTCGGCCACCCTCTTCAATGTTTTCGCTTCACCGATATAAGGGTCCAGTCATCTCCTATAACAAAAGCTCCGAACTGATCTACTTCCCAAAAATTACCCAAATTAGGAAACGGAGACAATTATTTTAGATTGATTCAATGATTTGGAAATATGAGCTGTTCATTTTAGATTCACTATCTGTACCTCTTCCATCTATATCGCCATGATAACTAGTTGAGATACACCCTCGGGTCATGTCCAATTGAATTTTTATCACCTAGTTAAGCAGGGAAATTTGAAATCGGCTGGACAGGGAGATAATTATATGGTATTTATATGTCTTGTGGTGCAGGGGACGGACACACTATTGTAGATGCTGTCCTTCTGTCGAGTTTCCTGTCCACTAGCGGAACTCCGCTCCAGTCATCATCTGTTAGGACCCAAATGGCAATGGCAATATACGATCGGTCATTCACGTACTGAATATCTATAGATAGGGTAGATTGTGTAAACAACAAAATTATTTCATATTCTAATATATCCTTCCTGCTGTGTAAACGTCTGTGTTGGCTCTGATTAGATATTTTTCATTCAATAGGTAGATCTCTATAAGTATAATTATTAGGTTCAGAATTGTTTTCTGGCTTTCAACAATCAAAATATTTTTGAGTTTTCAGACAATACTCAACAGAGTTGGCTCGACATTACCAGTGCATAATTCATTGGCATCGGCTTGGTGTATTCGTATATTTCTCAAATACCTCATATCTGAAGGACCAAAATGTCTCAGACAAATTTGAGTTTCAGAGATGTCAGACTTACAGGTCAAGGTCACCATAACTACTCACATAATCCAATGAAATGTATCTCTCTTCATATTGGTTTCGTTCATTTAAGAGTTTTACATGTAATAAACTAGTAACTGAAAACAATTAGAGATGTCAGGTCAAAGTATGGAGTTTCAAGGTTAAGGTTGTTATTATTTAACAAAAAAGTTAATATTTGAGTACCCTAAGGCAGATTTACACATTTTTGTCTTGACTTCACACAATAACAATATTATTACTAAGGTTACTATGAACATGCGCCATCAAATTTTTCGCAAATCATTAACATGGATCATACTTAATTTGATGGTTCGATACTGGATATTTTGCGAAACGCGCTAAAATAAAACTATTGTAAAAATAAGTAGATTATTTTTATAAAATCACCACAGGTGTTTGGCTATATAGAGAAAAGTATCTATAGAGTCCAATGCCTGTGATATCACAATAAGTTTGAAAATCGGGGGTGACACATTAAGGGCAGGCAAGGTGACATGTATGATCTCATTGTCTGGTCAGATACGATAATTCTAATGCGAGTACAATTTGATTTATTCTCTATTTTGGTATAATTTTATGTATAGTCATACCTTTCATGCTGTAAATCTCGGGTCAAACATTCAGATCCTCATTTGTATGTGAATCAGGCGCCATGGATATTTCATGCCATATATAGTCCTTTAGGTCCAAACTAAATAATAAGGCCTAAATTTATTGTTATTTATGAAATTTAGGGAACTTCTTAATTTTTTTATTTGAAGGATTAAAGGAATTATGTAAAATGTTTGTTTATATGTTTTTGTGCAACATAAAGTTAACAGTCAGTCATTTAATTGATAAGGGCATACCAGATTTAGAAGGTGAGGTGGAGGAAATCTGGAGTACCCACAGAAAAATCCACCAACCCACTTGTACAGTCAGTACCTGACAACTGCCCTACATGGGTTCAATTTTGAATCCAAGAGATGTAGGGTTTGGGGTTATTTGACTGACAACCCTAACAACTTGGCCACCATGACCTCGCATTAAAAGATGCCATTTGTACTGCATGGTGCAGAATATGGATCAGTTTATAGGGTAGAATATTTCTGTCTACAAATGTAGGATGTTTCAAGTATATTTTGATAACAATCATAACAGGGATATTTTTTACTGAAATGTGACACCCGGCCGTTTCCTATATGCATCATTATGAATTGATGTCCGCCATGTACTTTTATGGTAGTGACTGACTGCAGTAGACAACAGGGCTTTTGTTAGATAATTGATACATATTACAGATACATATTACATGTACATCTTACTGGAGACAAGCACAAGTATTGAAAACCATGGGAGCTGGCATGAAATTTAACTCTCCCTACCATCAATATTTTATCCATTAATTGTATGTATAGACTGAAAACCTATTTGGGGTATGAATATCATTGGTTTACATGGATGTCCATTATCAAGTTAGTTATATTGTGTTTCTGCAGGAGCCGCACTGGCCAAGTTATTAAGATGTCTGACATATTACCAAAAGCCGGTTGCAAAATCAAAAAGACATGGGGCTGTTGCACGGTTCTTGCAGCTGGTTGGTGGTTTTTCTCCAGGTACTCTGGTTTTTCTCCACTTCCTTAACCTGGTACACACTTAATTGTCCCTGGTTGATAATTAAGACATTAGATCGATCAAATCAAGTGTTCTTGTGTAAGCTAGTCTGGCTTAGTCGTTATGGTGAATTGACATTTTACCTCTTGCTCACCGTCCTCCACGGTCTAGTGGTTTCGGTATCTTGAACTCTAAATTGTAGTGGCTTAGTGGTAAAGGTATCTGACATTAAGTATCAATAAGCCTTCCACTCCTGAATCTTTGTGACCTAGTGGTTAGGGTGCATGTTTTCACCAGCCCTCCATTTATGGGTCATTAGGTGGCCTAGTGGTTCAGGTGTCTGATGTGTCACCTTCTACTACATTGGAGTGCCTAGTAGTAAAATTGAATGATATTATAGCACCGACTTGATCTTTAACTCTGTAGTGGCTAAGTGGTTAAGGTGTCTGACATTTTACCACTATATATAGACCTACACTTTTGGGATATAGTGGCCGAGTGATTAAGGTGTCTGTCATTTTACCACTGTATATACCCCTCCACCTCTAGGCTGCAGTAGCTAAATGGTTAAGGTGTCTGACAATTTACCACTATATATAGACCTACACTTTTGGGATATAGTGGCCAAGTGATTAAGGTGTCTGGCATTTTACCACTGTATATACCCCTCCACCTCTAGGCTGCAGTAGCTGAGTGGTTAAGGTGTCTGACATTTTACCGATATATATACCCCTCCACCTCTGGGCTGGGGTATATACAGTGGTAAAATGCCAGACACCTTAACCACACAGCTTCTGCAGCCCAGAGGTGGAGGGGGTATATACAGTGGTAAAATGCCAGACACCTTAACCACTCAGCTACTGCAGCCTAGAGGTGGAGGGGTATATACAGTGGTAAAATGCCAGTAGCTGAGTGGTTAAGGTGTATGGCTTTTTACCACTGTATATACCCCCTCCACCTCTGGGCTGCAGTAGCTGAGTGGTTAAGGTGTCTGACGTTTTACCACTGTATATACCCCTCCACCTCTGGGCTGCAGTAGCTGAGTGGTTAAGGTGTCTGGCATTTTACCACTGTATATACCCCCTCCACCTCTAGGCTGCAGTAGCTGAGTGGTTAAGGTGTCTGACATTTTACCACTGTATATACCCCTCCACCTCTAGGCTGCAGTAGCTGAGTGGTTAAGGTGTCTGACATTTTACCACTGTATATACCCCTCCACCTCTAGGCTGCAGTAGCTGAGTGGTTAAGGTGTCTGACATTTTACCACTGTATATACCCCTCCACCTCTAGGCTGCAGTAGCTGAGTGGTTAAGGTGTCTGACATTTTACCACTGTATATACCCCTCCACCTCTAGGCTGCAGTAGCTGAGTGGTTAAGGTGTCTGACATTTTACCACTGTATATACCCCTCCACCTCTAGGCTGCAGTAGCTGAGTGGTTAAGGTGTCTGACATTTTACCACTGTATATACCCCTCCACCTCTAGGCTGCAGTAGCTGAGTGGTTAAGGTGTCTGACATTTTACCACTGTATATACCCCTCCACCTCTAGGCTGCAGTAGCTGAGTGGTTAAGGTGTCTGGCATTTTACCACTGTATATACCCCTCCACCTCTAGGCTGCAGTAGCTGAGTGGTTAAGGTGTCTGACATTTTACCACTGTATATACCCCTCCACCTCTAGGCTGCAGTAGCTGAGTGGTTAAGGTGTCTGACATTTTACCACTGTATATACCCCCTCCACCTCTAGGCTGCAGTAGCTGAGTGGTTAAGGTGTCTGACATTTTACCACTGTATATACCCCTCCACCTCTAGGCTGCAGTAGCTGAGTGGTTAAGGTGTCTGACATTTTACCACTGTATATACCCCCTCCCCCTCTAGGCTGCAGTAGCTGAGTGGTTAAGGTGTCTGACATTTTACCACTGTATATACCCCCTCCACCTCTAGGCTGCAGTAGCTGAGTGGTTAAGGTGTCTGACATTTTAGCACTGTATATCCCCCTCCACCTCTAGGCTGCAGTAGCTGAGTGGTTAAGGTGTCTGACATTTTAGCACTGTATATACCCCTCCACCTCTAGGCTGCAGTAGCTGAGTGGTTAAGGTGTCTGACATTTTAGCACTGTATATACCCCTCCACCTCTAGGCTGCAGTAGCCGAGTGCTTCTAAAGATATCTGATATTTACCCCTATATATAGACCAACACCTTCCGGATATAGTGGCTGAGTGGTTAAGGTGTCTGACGTATTACCACTGTATATACCCGTGCACATTTAGGCTGCAGTAGCAGTTAAGATGTCTGACATTCTACCACTAGTCCTCTACCACTGAGTTACAGTGACTGAGTGGTTAAGGTGTCTAAAACTCACTTGGTCTTCATCCCTGACTTGTGGTGGCCTAGTGGTTAAAGTTTCTGACAATTTAGCACTAACTGGCCTTTTTTTCATGACTAACAATTCACCACTAGCCATATGTATATTGTCAAGGTAAGTGTAACTCCCCAGCTACTGTCCAGCTCGGTCACTTGATTGTGATTTTGTTGCCTTCTGTTGTTGACAGGTTGCTGTAGCATTGTGAATTTTATTGACTTAATTTTTTTTCTGTAACCAAAATAATGAAAAGTCTTTAAACTACAAGCTATAATTATTAAGAGAATTCTTTATAATGTGTTAAAAAATTTACAGTCTATTCAACATGTGAAAGTAATAGCTTTTAACAACTTTCTGTGATTTTTTAATTTAAATCTAAAATATCTCAATAACTCTCTAGATCCTGTGCAGGCCCAGCACTGTACGCGGTGGGATATGATAAGAGCGGTGGGCAGGACCTGCAAGAACACTGGACCGTGTGTGTCCCAGCTGGCGGCTCACTGCTGCTGCTGAAATCATACCCATGTAAACACATCCATAGCACTGATTACCTCGATGAAAAATGAAACTAAATTAGCCACTGACGACCATTCACAAGCTACACACTAACCCCTTTCATCCTCTGCTGCCTTTGCAACTTCTGTTTAGCTTCAGGGATTTTGGCACATGCCTTTAGGTATGAATTAAAATGGACAGTTATTTGTGGGAAGTTACATGTTTCATGGCTATATTAAAATATGGGGCAGTGAGTTAGGGAAGATTGTTCAAATGAGTGACCTTGACCTTCATTAAAGGTTATGGGTCAACTGTTCAAGGGTCTCCAAAGGAATTCTTCTCATTAGCCAAGAATCTCTGAGTTTCTTGGCAATATAGCATGATGAAATAGATAACTTAATTTGAATATATAATGGTATAAAGGTCCTGTAAATATATAAGGCCTGGGAAATTCTTCCTTTGCTCCATTTCAATATAATGATCTTATTCCAATTGAAAAAGGACTTGTTTTCTCTGGTCTTAAAAAGACAATATCTTCTGTTTGTTTTTAGATTGCTCAAAAAGTTCTCAAACAAGAGGTGCATGAGGTCTTTAAGATTATATCTTGGATTTGATAATGTGTACGGTTTTGACTTAGGGTCCAAAAGTTTGAGGAATTTAAAGGTCCAAACCGAATCCCTGAGTAAGGCAATGTCTTAGTAATCTAGATGTATAATAATATAATAGGTCTAGAGTTTAGAGGTTCTGGATTTGATTCCTTTAAGACGGACTACAGTATTGACTGAAATGCCTAAATGACTGGAAATCGTAGTTATAACTTGAGATCCATGGGTGTATAGTTTGAAGGTCAACAGCTCAAGTTTAGTCCACTTATTTCAGCCTACAGCAAATTATAAGTCTTAATGATATTTATTTTTATATTTATTTTTTAAGATTTCAAATTCCTCCAGTAATTATACTGATTGAAAGATAATTTTAAAATGTTAAGAAATATGCTGATAAAGTTGAATTAAAAAGATATCTTGATTTTAATGACTCAAAATTTTGAAATTTGCATGTAAAGCAAAAATCATATCATTGCCTCATCGTTGAAGTTAAAAACAAACAGTTTCTTGGGTAGTCTAAACATGTTCTGATGTCAGACTGGGGCGTTGGGGTCATTTTTACTTCAGATCCTCGAATATATATTCCAACTGGGTTTATCAGTTTCCCCAATATATTATTTACCTCTCCAACTCATAAACATGTTTGTGATAAGATAGCTTATCTCTACACTAAACAAGTACTTCTGTCTATGACATAACATATCACATACCAATTTGCTTAACACAAACTTTATACCAGTTTTATGAATCCGGTGTTTAAAGTCGTCTTGTGGGTTGTGACCCAGCAATGAAACCTGTCTATTCGGAACCTCTGTGTAAAACAGCAACTTTGCTACAGTGAATCTATATAGATGGAACCTGTCAAACATTGAATCAGGTATGAGTAAGGGTATTTTATACAAATTGTCTACACCCAAAACATGAAATATGTATACTGACAACCTGGCTATTAGGACATTAAATATCTCATCTGTGCATTAGGGAACCTTTCTACATTGGTCATTTCAGGTTAGGGAATAATATCCAAATGTAACTTGTTTAATTTGTAGAATCATGTGATTATCATCATATAATCAACAACCTGTCTACTCTGACATGCTCAGGGCTTTGTGACTGTATATTAGGGAACCCAGTCTATCAGACCATCAAAATCAGCATTTCAAGCCAACTTTAAACTTCCAACTCTGTACATAAGAAAACCTTTCTAATCTGACCAAGGTACAGAGACATATTATCTAATCTTTGGACATGGGATCAGCCTATAAATCAGAAACCTGTCTATTCTGACCATCGACATGAAAGTTGTGCATCTGTCTACACTAACACAGGAGGTAAAACTTGTTTATAAAGACAACCTGCATAGTCTGACAGAAGTATTGAGTCTGCATAATATAGGGATTTTAATTCTTCTCAAACCAATCACATTGAATCTAGCTGTACATACAGGAATTTGTCCACACTGACATAGGAAATTAAACCAGTTTATAAAGACAACCTCTTTATTACGAAATGGGGCTTTGAGTCTGTGCATCAGAGAGTCTTTCTTCTATGTGTTATCATGAATGTATTTGTCATTATGCAGTGTTGTGTGTTGTTATACAGAGCTGATTTAGTTCATTGGTTTCCCATTTACCTATCAATATTGTATTGAATGTTTATTGGATTAAAGCCTAAAGCAGCCCTATTACTGAATTTACACATGAAAAGATATTTCAAAAATTTTCAATGAAGTTTTTAAGTTAAGTTACTCATCTATAAAAAGAACATTCAAATTCAAAATCTGAAGAAGAAAAAAATCAAAATTAAAATAGCTTAATACATGTGAACAATTGCTGTATGTATATCAATATCAGTTTGCGCATCTCAGTATTGTCTACATGTGGACTGTACACTATATGTACCTACATTCTAATGACAGCCAAAGTTTGTCTATTGAAATTAGCAGTGAAAGGGTAGTTTGTATTTATAAGTCAGCATGAGAGAAAGCCAGTATACTATATCAGTAAGGCCAATCAGGGAAGTATAGATACCAGGTTTATAGTGATCTCAGTGATAGTGATCTGAGGCAGAAATAGTCACACAGTTTTAGCTTTACAGTCAGTGAAATTTGTAGCCTGTGATACCAGTAGTGGACTTGTGCAGCTAGAGCGCTATAGACTGTCAAGTCCCTGTCTGAAGCATAAGAGAGACAGCAAGTGAGATGGTCATGTGATATGTGCAAGCTCTTCTGTGTGTGAGGGAGCACAGGGAATAGAGAGATGGGGTTACGGAGAATGGACAGGTATTAACGATCACGGACTACAGGTAGAGCTCTCTCAGGTGTGAATTTGTATACCTGGCTTACAAATTTGAGGATTTAATACAAAATTAAGACCTGATCGACTTGATTTACATCTATCTGTCACGTAGTTTTGGACAAATTTTAACAGGTAAGATGTTATTGCATTTGTATAAATATTGTTTTCTTTTATTTTGAAAAAACCGAAAACGGAATCAGAACCTAACATGGTTATGTAATACAGGTAAATGTCAATTGAGAGGTCCTGAAAGTTGTCGTCTGCTCACAAAATATATATACCATACCAGTACTTTTTACTGCCAAACGCAAAAGCAGTTTTTTTTTATAATTTATAGTCATATTTATAACTTTATTGGATTGAAGTAAATGTCAGTAGTAATTTGAAGTGATGGGGAACATATTGAATGATTGATTTTTACTTTCTAAGTTCTCAATTTTTCATGATTTTATTTTAACTTTAATAGTACATCTGATACACATATATCTATCAGATGACGTAGATGTGGAATTGAAACCATCATCTGTCACATTGTAGTTATTTTTTGTGGATGAAAATTTGCACAAAGAAATCCCGAAGCTGTGATTAATATACATGTACCTCTGAAAAAGTTTGATGATCGAATCAATCTTGAAATTAAAGTCACAGTACTGTAAGAAAAAAATGTTGAAAAAATACTATTGGATACTAAAGTGTGGCCATGGTTACATGTGTATAGGTCGAGATAAAAAAGTGATATTACGAAAAACTTTAAATGTTGAAAGAGATTGAATTCGAAAATTAAACTCAAATATCTATTTTGGAGGTGTGAAACATACTAAGGAATGTTTATGTAAAAATAACTATTCATAGGAATGCATAAAATGTTAAAAATTTTAAAAAGTAAATTGTACTCGAATTGAAACTATGCCAAATAAACAAAAAAGGTTCTGTTTTCATTTGTGTGTTGTAGTACATATTATCACTTGTGCAGAACCTTGTGAGAAAGTTAAAAAAAGGTCTGAAGATGCTTAAGTGTTCAGAAGAAACTGCAGAAATCAAGATCAAAGAGTTGAGTTTTCACTCGGAGATGATTTACATGTAAATAGATCTTCTACGGGGAAGAGAAATTGTAATAAAATCTCTTGTCCAAAGTAGATATTTGACTGAAAGCAAACGAAAAATTATAGCAGATTTTATAGGCATGCAAATTTTATCGTCCAAGAAATTTACTTTCAGCTTGTGGATTTCTGGTTTTAATGCGACAGTCGCCATAAGCAATTGAAGGCTGATTTTCTGCATGGTCGAGATCTCTGAAATGTGTTTATCGTGTGTGCGGTGTCATTTGTTGTATTTTATAGTTGTTAAACTCAAGTTGTAACTAGTTAGAGTACTTTACAGCCCATCTGTACGATATGCTCAATGCACACGATGCAAATCGGTTTGAATTATATTTCAAATCACTGGTGCACAACTCTGAATTTTAACGACGCATCATTACAAGAATAATTTCCTTGAAAATTGTCTGTCAAGTTTTTTGAAGTTTGTTACAAGTCTTAGAATTTAACATTAATAATCACAAGTTGCTTCACTAGGTTGAATTTTTTTGTTCAAATATTGATTGTTCACTTTGAATATTTAAATTATTGCCATCAAATAGAGATAGGAATAAGAGATAGTTGGGCATGAGAACATTTCATCACCAAAGAGTGGAAGTACTCGGGAAGATAGCTTTGGTTGGTCTTGTACTGAACAAGAAATTCTTTTAATGTTGTCATTTTTCAAATAAAATATGAACATGATAGAAAAGCTTGATAAAATTATAACAATTTATCAAAATCTGTTTAGCTTTAATTTTATCCTCTAAAATCTAATCATAAATATTTCCATAGATTTCCGTGTTATTTCCTGTTTCATTTAGGTATAAGTGTATAGTTAAGCAATTTAATACACTATATAAATCAATGGATAAGAATTCAACCTGAAAAAGCAAGAAAGTTAATAAAACTTTTAAACTATGATAAGATAATAACTATAAGGGTAGTATAGGGTTAATTAATGATTTTGATATGATATTCCATAAGTTAACATCAAATGTTACTCTCCTACTAAAATGGCCTTTCTAGTTGTCAATATGTTTTTACAAAATCCTCGAAAATCACATAATGGTAGGCTGTTTAGTGGTGTTTCTCTAAAAACAAAATTTAAAATATAAAAGATCAAGACTTTCAATACTGACAAAATTCTCCATTTTTTGAGAATTTATAAGTGTCACTTTCAAGTGGAACTCCTTGGCGATGCAGGTGTAACGAGGCGGTTTTGAGGTGGAAATGTTACGCTTCGTTTACCAGAGGCTGTTAGCCTAATAATGCTCTATTAAGTACTTATTGGTCTATATGAACATGCACCAGTGTTTGTTCTTCCCACTTGAAGCCATGTGGGACACCAATAATATTTTGTGAGCCAGAAACAATCATTCCAAGGTGTGGTTCTATCGTAAATCTGTTGGAGAATTTCACAACCGAGGATTGAATGTTGCTTAGAAAAAAAAAGTTGATTTATTACAGTAATAAAATGAAAGGGTAAGCAATTTGAGACAAGAATATTAAAGTCTGTGATTTTTCCCATAGGCATTTTTTTTTTTCTTTATCAGCTCATGCATATGTTGTAAGAAATATGTCTTCATATTTTTATTTCAAAATAATGTAGTCTGAAAATGTATGTTATAAAAATGAAAAAAGATGACTTTTTTGGTCTCTTGGGGTATAAAAGTTATATAAGATAAAAACTAGTTATCAACTTCTTCTCAATAACCAAAAGGTTACTGTGTCTATGGCATACTGAGGCAAATTTCTATTTTAAGAAAATAATTAAAAAGTTTTTAAGGTTTCGTGGTTCTAATTTGTTGAAATATTTCAAACAATGAAATAAGAAGTCCGTTTTATCATTATATTGGACTCGTTAAACATGCTGAGATATAAGACTAACCATGTTTACTAAAATGAATAACCTTGACCTCAGCAATTTGTGTATTAACATTACCAAGTAAATTTGCATGAATGACCTTGACATGCATTCAATATTACCAGCATAAAAATTAAAATAATATCATAATTGGTCAGATGGTCATATGACAACAAAGTGATGATATACTCATGGTTCATCTAAAAGGTCAGAGTTTGAACTCTCAGCTTAATCTTCTTTGAATTCTGGACAATTGTAACATCATTTAGAATTCCTGATTATGCATGGTTCTGTATCTGTGTCTGTTCAGCTGTGAGTATACATATAATGAGCATTGAGGGTTGTTTCGATACATGAATTAATAAATATTAAACAAGCACCTGTTAATGACCTCACACACATGTATACCACATATTCATAGCCAGTTACCAAAATTTTTAAAGACTGGTTTGAACATCAGATAAGTCATTGTGATTTCCCTATTTATAGATAGTTTTTTTTATACAAAGAAAAAAGGTGATCAAATTTTTGATTTTTTGATTCTGCAAAAGTAAGTTAGGCACATATGTATATATATACTTCTTCAATGGAGTGATAATCTATTGAAATTTTATGGACATTTATATCAGAACATGCAGGTCTTTGTAGTGGGGAAAAAGCCTGAGTTCTTGAAAAAAATCATGGATCTACAGCCAGCATCCAATACAGGGGTTTTGAGATATCAAAATGATGTGAGAAAAATACAATTTGCCGAAGATAAGTCTCACCTTCTGGTGGTTGTGATGACACAAAATCAAATCAAAATATGACATCACATTCACCGATAGGACGGATTATTATCAACATTAAATTGTACTTTACTGATATATCGTTTTGAAAATTTGTAACCTACATATTGCCTCAAGTAGTCCAGAGACTTAAGACCAAGAGATATAGAAATAGAATATCAGACACCTTAACCATTCTGCCACTATGTAACCTAAAACAGATATTGAATAGCTACAGGAAATGTATATTATTTTTAGCTTGGCCTGAACATCGTTAAAACACTTTCTGATGAGCTAGATTTCCTGGGAGACTAATTTTAGTTCTCCACTACATCACAAGATTAAAAAGGCCTTCACCAAAATACTGTTTAATAGGGCTTAATTATGACTTAGCAAGACAGATCTGGCATGAAAAAAATTCATACATCTTCACATGAAGTGCCATCGGCAACGTAGATATACCTATGTCAGCTTAACAATCTAAAATTGAAAAAGTTTCTGTAGATTATATATCAGTATTTTGTTATTCAAAGTATGTCTATATTTGAATAAATATCTTGAAGTTTCACTTTTTCAGAATAAAAAAATTAAAGATGTTTTCAAAACATATTACAATAATTATGGTATATAAATATGAATTTATAACATGTATTAAGCTAACCAGGCTTTTCGACCTTGCTTGACCAGTGCATTGTGCAGGTGGACAGAGTAATTATATGGATTTTACTGACCGTCTCATGCATGCTCACCATTTACAATCAACATGCTAATGAGTTGGCATCGCATGTCCACTTTGCCTGACCAGGGGTCATAAGAATGTGGACAGGGCATGAAATGGTCAGCGATTTTATCCCACCTTGACAAGATATAACACTTCAATCCTTTGTTACTGGAGCTTGACCCATGTTGACCATTACCTTATATGGTGATTATCTATTAGAACAATTCTGAGCAGAGCATATTTATGACCATGTTTTAAGGAATTTGATATTCTGATGACCAATTAACAAATATTAATGATCATGAGAGCTTTTCTTCTGTCCGTCAGTACACATTCTTCAGACAGTCAAATCGATTGCCATTGCTACTAAAAAATATATTCCAAATTTTATCGAAATCATTCCAAGCAGTAAATAGTCCTGGTGGTTGCTAAGTGGTTTAGAAATTGTCCTAACATATTATCACAAACCCTCCATCTCTGAGTCATGAGTTCAAAACCCACATGGGGCACTTGCAAAATACTGACTACTGGTCGGTGGTTTTTCTATGAGAACTCCACTTCCTGAGCCTAATACATTCTTAAATGACCCTTACTTTGAATAGGATGTTTATACCAAACAAACTGAGAATCCCTTTACAACTTACCACTGTAGTCACCAAATTAGTTGATCCTTAAAATTCGGTGATTGAAAGCTTCCAATTTCAATTTACTTATCTCCATCTAATCAACATACCACTAAGTGGATTATGTATAGCAGTTAAATTATCATAAACTGTAATTGTATTTTAAAACTTACAAAATTGCCACATTTTCATTTTTAGACAATAAAAGTTGCTGGAATCTTGTAAATACTGCAATAGTATTGATTTGCTTTTGTTTGCAATATGATAAGTCTAATAGAATCTTACATTTGCCTGTTAAATGGACAGGAAGATCTCAATCGGGGTGTAAGATTTGGGCTGGTCAGCACCAGACTAGATTAGTTGTGATAAAAATTAACAGACAAAACTTTGTAGGTCTTAAATCTTTTTGTGTTTGTTGTTGACATGTTTGTTGTCTATGTTAAATAATTTTCTGATGTCGCTTTATTGAATCTTTAAAAAATAACATTACCGTTTGTGAAACGTATCAGTCTAAACATGTACATTTTTCATGCCATCAAGATATAATATTTCAAAACTAAACGTCAGATGGACTATTTCAAAACTTTAAAAGAAAAAAAGGTTAACAATATCATCATAATTACCTTTAAAAGCCGGTGTCCTCAATGGACCAAATCATCAAAGCACATTAATGTTCACTAGTGTATATATGTAAGTTCGTCCAGTTTGCTTGCTTTTTATGAGCACTAATGGACTGAAAACTTCAGTTTTGATTTATTGATCGAAAATCAATCAGATATTTAATGTCAATAAACTGCTCCAGTTTTTAAATGTTCAACTATTAGAAGTATTTCTATGACTTGCAAATATCTCGTTTGTAAACATAAACAAACAAAGTTGTCAAAATATAATCCAAAGTATCAGAAGTGACTTATTGAATGATTTGACCTTCTTCAATTTTTTCCTAGCAAAAATTACCTCAAGTCTTCCGTTCCAATAAAAAGATGTGATGTATTTGAGTAATTATTCTTTTTCTTTAATTAAATAATAATCTTCTAATTATTGTGTCAGCTATATTTATCTTAATTACTGGGGGAATACTTGTATCTCATAAATATGACATGCATACTAAGCAATGCTACTGGATATAAATGACCTTGACCTCAAAATCAAATGTTTTAGTGTATCTTTAGTGTATATATATATAAAGTGTAATAACTGAACGTGCTCAAGTTTATGATTTTTTTCAATGAGTATTGCACAATTATAATTTACTGATGTACAGATCATAAATTAAGAAGGTCAAGAAGCATTGCTTAATATAGATCGAAAAGGTTTTATATTAAGTACAAATCTATTTCAATCATCGTTTTCCCAAGGCTGCTTATGTTTAAAACATCGAAGAATTATGATGGTAGTATTTGTAAGTTAAATGTTGAAAACGTGCAGTGGAGTGATATGTCAAGGTGATGATTGGTGTTATACTTACTCTGAAACCATTAAAGGGGAAGTAATCCTTCAGTTTGCTGATTTTACTTAATTTTACACTAAATTATACACATTAATGTTTGTTGGAATGCACTGCAAATAAGACCTCCCTACCCACCCATCCAGAGAAGAAATAAAGGTCAAAAGCGTTGAAGTTGGAGCAGGGGGGTCTTATTTGTGGGCAACCAGCCTTATAACATTAACCTAGTGGCCACCATCTTTGTTTTTTGAAGACATGTCATTGTTGTAGAAGTTGTCAGACACACAGTTAATAACAAAACGTTCTAGCATATTGATGAATAATTATTTACATCGAAAAAATCACCATTAAGGCCACATTTTTTCTGATTGTGTTTGTTAGTCAGATGTCCAACGTTCATATCAAGTCCTTTGTGGCACCGTGATGTGGCAGTTACGAGGTACTGGCTGTTATGCCGTTAAATGCCCCAAACATTCAATTTGATTCAATAAGAAATAAAAATGAGATTGTCTGAAATGTCATCCAGCCATTTGCTTAAGACAATGAGCCATTCGGGTCCTGTAAAGCCAATTATCAACACACAGGTGACTTCTTCTTGTAAAAATGTAGAAGGCATCAGACGCCACATGATTGTCGTCGTTTCTAACAGAATCTAACAGTCCTTTTGATATAAATTGAAGCGACAAAATGTCCTCTTAGTTTCTAAAGTTGACCTCCAGAGACCTGCCAGTTAATAACGAAAGCAGTAAGAACGTTTACTGCTAGTATCAGTATCATTAGATTGTCTTACAGCGTTACACGGTTATTGAAATGGGGGAGCTGTTATTTCAGAGGATATGTGACGATCAATACGGAGATACATAAAACTGAAGTCTCGGAGGACTCATTTGAGAAAAAACTTTGTTTTAATAAATGAATACTTGAATGTGATAATGATAGTTTAATTCTATTTGGTATATGTCATTATATAAAAGATATATACGATAAATAAGTTAAACTTCTTCAAATGAGATTTTTTTGGTTTTTTTTTGTTAACACTTTACACATGTAGCTTAAGTTGACTCAAGACCGTCCATTACTTAAATCGATCAAGCTTTTCATCATTCTCTTTGCTTCATCAGCTATATTGCACCCATTAACTTTTCTAAATTGCATCAGTTAAAAATCAAACTCAACCATCTGAGGACTTAATTGGTCACTAGTTCTCTCCAATTATTTCCTTGTTACAGATAAAGATGAAATATTGAGTCTTTATTCGATGATCTTGTTTTTTATAACTGGATTCCCCGCCAATCTGTACCTTTGTGCTGTTAAAGATGTTGAAGTCCCTCCACCTGCTAAAGCTAGCTACATGGCACAAGACGACTGTCATTAGTTATCAAATTCCAAGTTTTACGGAGATGAGTGCATTTTTGAATTTCAAATTTGCTACAAGATGGAATCAGTTCTTCGTTAAAATGATAATCCACTCTCCTGTAGCGATAGGGATGCTTGCGTGCTTCCTTGTTCCTAATACGGATATATTTAATTTTTACGAAGCTCCGATAAGAACATTTTCGTTTGTATGGCCAGAGGAGCCTTTTTCCATCCAGGGGTTGATTTTTATAGTGTCATAGATGCCATCAAAGATGATTTAAATAGAATATGTATCCCTTTAAGTTAAGATATATAGCATTACCTCTGAACTATAGTGTAAATAACTGAAATAAAACTTTCACACATATTTTTTCACGACTCGGACAAAAAATTATTTGCTGTTAGCGGTTTCCATTTTGTTAATGTCAAAATTACAACCCGTGAAATGTACAACTGAATATATTATTGATTTAAAGTGAATGTTTATAGATTTCGTGTAAAAACATCAGGGGCTATCATATCGTATATCTTTATGTCAGTGACATTATTCACTTATAACGTTCTTTCTTCATCCCGTTTTATCTTATGAAAGTGTTTTAAGAAAATAAATCACCGATGTCCTTTGTAAGTTATCAGTGTCATCTCTTGCTTGTTGGTAGAAAATTTCTTCGAGGTTAGTTTTTAGGCAGATGCAGTTTAAGAGATTTGGCTGTATGTATGACTACTATTACTTAAGTCGCCGTGGTAACAGTGCCCCTAGTACCAGTATGATAGACTCGAACCCTCAAGCGCAGTATGGGACCTTGATCTGGCTGGTACCAACACATTACACAAATAGAGTTGGCAGAATGTGTGTGCTATGAAATCTAAGAAATATGCCTGTGTTTCGTTTACGGATAATTGAACCACATAAGAATTAGCTTTGCCGTCCAGCTGTGTTGTTAAGCTCTTGGCTGGACCCGTGGGCTTGACATGTACATTTGACTAGATTCCAGAAGTTTCATTCGCGGTGATTGAATTGAATTATATTCATTCTGATTGCATGGCTTCGATTTTCTTTAAAGTTGGTAAAAGACTGCTACTAGGATATGTAACATTTGGAAATAAAATTTATTTAATTCGATATTTTATGAAAACATATCTTCATTTTGATGATGGACTTTAAATTACTGCCCAGAGCTAAATATCTGTCCTAATTGAAATATTGGGTTAACATCGTTTCGAATTCTTGCAGTGAAAATGCTGTTACCAAGAAAGAAATTGCTTTTTAACTTGATTGGGTTGAAAAATGGAAACAGACGTATCGTTTTCGTGATTTTGTTAAGACATTTGTAAACTAATAGAAGAACCACATTTTACCTAATTTCATATTGCACTTGCTGTTTCAGCTGTAATATGCTTTACCAGATGTATTGTTTTCTGAATAAAATTTGCATATTTTATGTCATCGATTCAGGCTATATATCGAAGGGCATTTGTAAATTAATAGAAGAAATACATTTAACCAAATTATACAATGCAGTGACTGTTTCGTACTGTGTATATAATTTGTATACCGTATCAGCCCAATAAGTGCCCAAGATGGTTGAAATAATTGAGGGGAGAAAAATGAAGGGGTGCTTATAAGAACCAGAATTAGGCTAATATTTCACAAAATGATAGCAAGGAGAAAGTCATTAGTCAATTTGCAAAAATAAGAAAAACTACACAGTTTTCATATTTTCAGTCTGCATTTAATTCGAGGAAGTGACATTGAGGCCTCTGATGAAGAGGAGGGACACTTAAAGGGATGTGGGGGTTTATTGAATCGAATATGGCAATTACATTTTAGACCCTGTCTTTAGAAAGAGCTGCAGGAGCTCATGGTTCAGGTTTCTGATATTATACCAGGGTAAACCTGACCATCTATCAGTAAAAACCTCTATATTGGAAATTTCCAGAGGCCAGAATGCAGGCATGAGTATATAGTCACCTGAGGTATGGCGGTAGGTTGGTAGTTCATCTCCAGGAACTTTGGCTTTCTTCCACTGCCAAAGCCTGGCACATAATTCCTTAATGACAATAGATATTGATAGGGCAAACATTTCAAACAAAAGAATTGATAACAAAGTGTAAAACATCAGACTTTTATGGTTTGGAACATATTCAATTTCTTGCTGTTTCTAAAATGAAAATGGAAGTTTGTATGTCAAGTGGTTTTGAAGATTCTTGGAAGGTGTGGGGAATATCAAAACATTTATCATAATTGTTAAAAGGTGTTTTTCATTTCCACGTGATTTTGAGAGGGTGTTTTATCTCTTTGCCACCTGCTGCCTGCTCGAACACTCAACTGGTACTCCAAGAGTCCTTCGCCACAGGCCTAATTAATTACCTTGTCTCTGTTAAGTCTTGTTCACCCAAAGGCTTGCATCTTGCATGGGTATACACACATGTACCCATGCATGTCAAACATCAAAAAGATACAGGAAGTCAGATAAGGAGCCAAGTTGCATGTAGTTGGAGTTTGATTATTGTTTGATGGTCATGTGACCTGGAGAAAGGTTTAGATGTCCTGCTGATAGTCTGGGTCAGTTGTGGTCAGTAGAGTGTGTAGCTATGACTGTGGTCATTGTTTATGCTAATTCATGTTGATGGGCCTTTCCTCCATCTGTAGTTTGCTGGTGTTGTTAAAGCTTTAGGCTACAGAGTCAACACCAGCCAGGATCTCTAATGCGTTTATAAACCTCACACTAACTTGTCAAAAGGCCAGTTCACCATCTTGATACTTTATAAAAAAATCAATAATTCGTTTTCTTTAATGAACACCCCAGGCATCCACCGGGTCCTTTGGGAGCCTGCCCTTTATCACTCCCTTGGGGTCCCTTACAAGGCAGCACAAGAATTCTGGTGCCCAAATATTGGTTAGCTTTTCAGAAAATGAGAAATAAACATTCAATGTTGTTAACTTAATAGCTCAAAATTAATGTTTATTCCTAAAACTTTTTATATTAGGTCATAATTAGAAGAAAAAAATATGTAAGTGAAGTATTTCATTTTCTTTAAAATTCTATTGCTGAAATATTACTTTTTTGTAAGTGAAATATTATAAAATTCAAGCTGAGTCTACTTTGAACAACTGAGTACATGCAGTCTTAATTAGGGCAGCTGTTCAAATTATTGTTAGCTTGATGATGATTTATGAAAAATTGCAAATTGGCATATCCTCAATAGATTCAGCTTTTCATTGCTATTCATGTTTTTATTTTTCATGAATTATATATACAAGTCATACATTTGATTTAGAACTGATGATATTGATGAGGTTATATTATTCATTTGAAGTGGTTGATGTTTTTGTTTTAAGCTAACAAGTTTTCAAACAACTGTTTTAAGTTGTTATATTGATCTTTACTTGATAAGAGATTAATGACCAGGTGTATTTAAGATGAAGAAGCAATGCGGTCCTCAAAGGTGATCTATTTTTCTTAATTAGATTTTAAGGAAAATTTCACATAATTAATTTACCCATATGGATGAGAAGTACTTTGTATTCATTTCTGGGGGGTGGGGGAAGTGGTATAACTAAGATGAAAAAAGAAAATGTTGTATTTTAATTGATAATTATTAGTTTTATCAACAGCAATTTAATATTTTGATTAACAATATTTTAATTAATTTAGCCAAATAAATGTAGAAATTATTACAATAATTGAATCAATACTGTATTTTAAATTTTTATGAGAAAAATTCAAATTATTCAAACTTCTTAATTGTTCAAAATTACAAAAGACAAAGAAAAGTAGAATTGATCACATGAGAGAGAAAAACAATTAAGTTGTGATTTTGTTTGTGACTCACAAACAAGGCATCTAGATAAATAAAGATTTTGACATTATCAGCTGATGGCTAATAGTAGAAAAATAGAGCAATTGTTTTGGGACGTCGGGGATGTCCGATCTCGTTCGTATTACTAATTTAAAGTCAAAACAATTGGTAAGATCGCTCTGGGGTCAATAACTGTCTTAGGACATCGTCCAATCAGAAAGATGAGATAATCATTTGCCGTCTCTATTATGTTGAACACCCATGCGAATGCCCTATCATGCTGGGGCAGCTTGTATCGGACTCGGATTTCAAAGAAACGTTTACACGTATCAGATGTTTTGTCAGATATCCGCGAGAGTCAGACAATCTACCTGTGAGATACCGATCGGGCCTTTACAATGTCTACCTGTACGTAATTCTAATCATAGCAGGTGTACACTTCCGAAACGGATGAATGGGGAACGAGGCCCGGGGAACGGGGGTCGCAGCCGTAAACAGCAAACGATACTCAAAACATTATTTTAACTCCAACAATTAAGTTACAAAATTAGCTTTATTCATTTCATTATTTAATAAGGTTTAAATCAAGCTGTCTTCATTGCAAGACAATGTTTTCTCCCTTCATCCAAAAACGTAAAAGAAATTCCTTAATTTCTGCATTATTTATGAAATTTATTGGCAAAGAAAATTAAAGAAAATTAAATTCAAGTAATAGGTAGCATGCAATTAAAACATTTAACATTTTTTCTGTTGCTTAAATGTATATATATTCCTAATAGTGTATATCAACCTTAAAAAAAAAAAAGAAATCCTTGATTGTATAATTAATTATTATTATTTAATTAATTAATTAACCTCCCTGATGGCCTCAATATATCTATAACGAGACTGACCCTGCCGTTTAATTAAAGTTCAAACCCAGTCTGATATAGAGATGATAATTTTCATACCGATCTAACACGGGTGGTTGACTGCGGATTTGATCTTCGCGTGAGATACACTATACCTGTACTTCAGCTATGTTTTACCTGGATAAGTCCCCGAGCCTCATTAACAAGCTAAATTTTCTTGGGGACGCCCTCACTACTCGGGTGCGTCACTCCATTCTTGTCTAAACAGTGGTACAAACTTAATCTGAGACGTCTGCATGTTTGCGTATCAAAATGTGGAAGTTTAACTTTTACAATGTTTTAACATTCAAACTTATTCTTGGGATTTATTTCAATTGAGTTTGGTCAGCGACACACATGAGTCAGTGGATTTTACGACTTTTACACCTGTGAACTCTGGTCAAAACACCTGTGTTTCAGGTATGAACAAATGTTTTATTGTATTGATTTTAAACAGGTAAATTCTGCTTTCTATTTTAGGTTATTTTCCAAATATTGTGTTGTTTGAGAGTGAAGTTTTAAGTTTTAAAGACATTTTGGAAGCAGTAAAATGGATCTAATTATCAAATTAAGGAGATATCTTGAATAGTCTTTAGCTGCATGTACTAATTTTTATTGTTACTAATAAGATCTGCAAAATAAGTATTCTAAAATCAAATTTCAAAGGCAATTTTCTTACCTTTGGTTGAAATGTCAAACTCTTTTGATTACTTTAAGATTAACCAATACATCAGTCTTTTCTTAGCTGTAACTTTTAGGTTTATGGTAATTTGGTATGTAATAGATCTAAAGTGTGAAAACCAATTCTCTTGTGTGAAAAACCTGTAACCTTTTATTTGTATTTTCATTACCTGTAAAAAAAACAAGAAAGAATTAAGTCTTGAACAATCAAATTAAAAACTAGTTGTTAGCTCTTAAAAAGATAAAAAAAAGTTGATATATTGATAAAAGACAGATGTTCAAAATTGGTTTCGAATATTATAAAGCTGTTTCTTTCTTCCAATTCTTTGTTCATTTTGAAGTTAATGTTGTGGGTTTAAGACACAAAATTTGTTGATTATACAACTTTTTAGTTTCCAATAATTATTTCCTTCAAAAATGTTACTTGTGCTCTTCATTCATTAAAATCATTTTTTGACCCTTTAAGTGAAACTTCAGCGAATCAATTACCAGTAAGTGATCTTTCTTTGACAATTGAAACAATAAGATGAATGTTGGTAGCATATTAAATGAAGTGTTTCAAAATCTTATTAGAACAGAATTAAAGAAGAACAATATATGTACCAATCAAAAACTGTGTTAAGATATGTGATAGAAGGATATAGCCAATTGAATCAGATGTTATATTGAGCTTGCAGTCTCACATTATTTGAGTAACTGTAACATTCTCCTCGCCAGACTTGATGAATTAGAAATTTATAGCTTGTCAGGTTGTTGGGGAACTGATGAATTTGCCTTCTGTTTAACATATACAAGATGACACTCAACTTTTTTCAGAGTTATGCCCCTTTGTTACAAATCAGTGAGTTGGCTTTAAGTTGGCCATATGGGCGACAGTTCCAGGTTATGTTTAACATTATAATACTGCTCAAGGATTTGTCAAATTTGGGTAGTGGAGGAAAGCCAAAGTTTCCAGAAGTAACAAAAAAAATCCTGCAGCCAGTACATGGCAATTGCTCTCATCCATGTGGGTCGACTCCAATTCATAATCAAAAGTGGAGGGCTAAGGGAAGAACCCTGCAAGACACCTTAACTATGCTCATGACATCATTACTTCATTTAAACATTACATCCCTTGAGTTCCTGTTATTCTGTTAAATGCAGTAAATGTGATAGTCATAATTGGATTCAATTTTGAAATACAATTTGTTAAAATTACAATTATCGCTCCAGATTGTATTTGAAAGCATTTTATTCTAAGTGTTTTGATACATCGGCTGCAATTTATCCATCATCATAAAGCTTCAATTCATTGACAGCTACGATTATATAACAAGTCTAAGTTTCAACTGAAAATATTCTATTAAAGGTGTAGGGTTAGAAATTCTTTTTTCTCTTCCCTTAATTCAGAATTTGCTGATTGAAGTAATCTAGTGTTTTGGACACACACACCAAAGATCCAATATTTCATCATGCCCTCGACTGCAATAATCGGACAGAATGTCCAGTTACCAATAGATTTGTGACAGATATAATCTGTAGATGATCACCTTGCAATAAGTCGTAAAGCTGTCACTAGGGGAGACAATTCAGTAATGAGCTCATATACATCAGATATTGATGCCTCCCCAGACGCTAGTCCATGCTGTCCCTGGTTCAGGCCAAGTTTCTAGCTTTATGCTGGATTTATTTCCAAGTTGTACATTTCTGACCTCGATGGACATGCACACTTTAAAGCTCACAAGGGGACGCTGCATGTGTGAATTCGACACCGATTTTATAATTCGGCCAGAAACTTCGGAGTTTCGTCTCGATATTCTGTATCGTCTAGTGTCATCAATTCATTAACGCAGCTAGTAATCATCTGTCCCTTGGGTGATAGACAACCAACACTGGTATTGACTTTTGCTACATTTGTGATGAAAAACTTCTCCATTTGTGTGATAATTAATTTTTTATTTCCACGGTATCCATTTGCCATGTGTTTCGTTTGGTATTGTTGCTGGCCGCGTAAAAACCTCTCACAAACCTCTAACAACCTCCCACAAACCTCTAACGTATGGCTGTGTAACCTCGCCTGGCAGAACCCTGATGTGTTTATTGATGACATTGTCATAGGATGAAATATTTCTACCACCAGAATCTCTAACAGTCAAACAGGACTTGAAGTGTCTTGCTGTGTATTATGGTTTCTGACCAGACTTTAATTGCCAGGTTTTGTGATTTAGTTCTGATTTTAGCAATTCATGTAAATCATCAAAGCACACCTTAGTGTAAAAATCCTATACAGTATAGTTACATAACACTTTTGGTAAAATAATTATCAACCTTTAGAATGATGAATATGAAATGCCATACTGAACAAATTTGTATTATCAGACAACTGGATTATAGAGAGCAGAACGTGGCTGAGTGGTTAGGGTGTCTAACATTCTACCACTAACATGCTGTCCACACTTCCCCGTCCACCCTCTGCCTTTAGAACACAGTGGCTGAGCTGTTCCGGTGTCTGACATTCTACATTCTACCACTAGAGCAACCCCACAGTACTCCTCCCTCCACCCTCTGCCTTTAGAGCACAAGGACTGAATGGTTAAGGTGTCTGACATTCTACCACCAGCCCCCCTCCCCCCTCCAAATCTTTTCTTCCACAAGCCTTCCTCCTTTTTGACCATGGTGCCTTTTAGCTATAAAATGGTTACATTTTTATACATTTTCCTGCTAGCCCTCCCCTATAGGTCACCAGGTCAAGGCCTCAAGAAGGTGGGCTTGTTGATTTCCTCCAAGAACTCTGGCTTTTATCAACCACTAAAACCTGACATATGTCCCTATAAACGACATAACAGAAAACACAAACAAACCCAATGATTCAAGTGTCAAACAGGATCAACATTCGTAACAGTTAGAAAGAGCAAAACTTGGTCTTTGTTGTTCTGTAATTGAAGATGATTAAGTGGATGCGTTGGAAGCAAATTTCCGATGTGATACAATAATCCCTGACTGTATACTCAGACAATGATCGCCCTCGATAGATGCATTGATGAGACGCTATTCATAAGGATTGAATGGTTATTTGTTCTTTTCAAAATCAGATGTTTATAATCGCTATTTATTGCCACTGTGAACTGCCGTTATGATGACAGAATCTGTTATATTATTGATCAAATTTGTACCTGAAAACATATTTCTATATCTGTAACAACATTTGATTGTTTTATTCCTAACTCTAAATGCAACATTGAACTCTTCCTTTCGTTAGACTGGGATAGTCCATTGTTGTATTGCAGGGATGAATGGATTTATACTGTAATTAGACATAGTTTCCATGGTAACATATCTTAAAATTAATCTTTGATGATATTGAAATGTCCTGATGCCTTTTGACATGTAAAATCAAACATGAAATATTCCTTGATGATGCTTTGAGTAAAAAATGAATAAATTAGCAGGATAAATGTTTAATTCATATGACATCATCAGTTGAATTAAAATTCTGAATTGTTAAATAAAAGTGATTGAATTGGAATGGTAACAGATTTGTAACCTTAATTATAGTTTCTCTTGTGATTATGACAATTTTTCGATAGCGACATTAAGGTTCAAAGACATATTTAAGTTGAGTTTCTATTAGAACATTTCCTATTGCGCCATATGGTCTAGAATTACTTCATTATCATCTGTCAGAACCAGTTTGTAATTTTCCATATTGGTTGTTCTCTTTAGAAATGAAAACAGATTACAATTCAAGATGGAAAACTGAAATAAATTAGATTCTGTTTGTAGTTTACGGGAATATTGATTGTAAATCTCTGAAGCTTTTCGAAACGTTACGTTCTGTAAATTTCATTTTGGTTTTATCTAGAAATAAATCACAGATTTGATTTCCTGAAACATAACTTCTAAACTTTGGTTATCTGACAAGATGCTTAATTTTGATATTTACATGTGGAAGAATAAAAAATTATTCTCTTATTTATTGATCATGCGCCAAAGTTAATTTGACAAATTAACAAATTGCATCATTGCAAATTCATGGTTATAAGTAGAAGAAAATAAGAATCTATAGATGTAGGTACTCAAACAGAATTTGTTGAGAAAAGATCTTTAACAAATATTTCTTAATTATTACATATATTAGATATGCTGTGATTTTCCAATAATTTCATTGACTAATACATGGTCACATGACCTTCAATTTATAACATATTGACTCTGTGTTTCCATTTTTAGAAACACTGAGTCAATATTCCTTTGCAAAACTTCATTGCCTATATGCTGCATTCTTCAGGGTGCCGTTCTTTGACCAATGCTTTTCCAGTGATTAATATGCACATTAGGGATTGGTTTTGTTAATGAAACAACATGTCTAATAATAATTAAGGACCTTTGTTTCGGTCCATATGGTGTTATATCCCAGCAGGCACATGGACGTCACATAGACGTCAGAGGGACGTCAGAATCCAACGTTGGATTTTGGTCGGATACAAGTTGGATGTGAAAGTTTTTTAGACGTCAGAATCTGACCTTGTATAGACGTTGTAATCTGACGTCAGGTTTTGACGTGATATGGACGTTGGATGTTGACGTGTTAATTAGATGATCCATAGCTAGTTTGTCCTTTTCAATTGTCAGTGATAAAAATGAATGCAAAAGTGCAGCATTTCAGGATATATAATTTTTTAATTAAATTAAACTCAACAACACTGATATTGTTAACATTAAATTAAGACACTTGGCACATTTACATTCATTTTTACCACTGACTTGAATAAATCATTTCATCTTGAGGTACAAAGTGATATAAAAAACATAACACAAATTACATTTATCTGTATATTTTATAAATTTAATTTCTTAAACAAAAATGCATGGTATATATCTTTTATTTTAAAAACTTTAGATATAATAGTATCATTCACCTTTAATTGTAATACTTACTGAACAAGTATCTTTCCAACACATCCTTGATTCAGAACGATTTTTAACTTATGAAAGACAAACAAATCTTGAATTATTAGTTCAACATGAACCTTTGAATTAAATAGTTAAGTTTTGTTCTCAATTGAATGTCTTTTTCCCTTGTTCCAGTTTCTTGAAAGTATTGAACTTCATTTTAAACAGGCAATGTCATCTTCTTTCCACTTAATATTAATGAAACAATATATAATTATGAAATGTCATTTTGACAATTGTCGTTCAAGGCCTATGGAGATGTACATATAAGCAAGAAACAAAACGCATCGGTAATATCCTTGAATGAAAAGACACAACACTGTTCATCAAGTTCGGTGTTCACACGTTCCCTCGTCTGTCAGAAATTAGTATTACTTTGAACTAAGTGAAATGGGAGTATATTGACTTCAGCCTCGTGCATTCCATTGTTTACATATCTGAAATCATGCAAGAAAATACTCTTTAAGTGAGTGAAAAACCATTATTACAATCTTTAAAACTTTTTATTGATGTAAATAGTTATATATGTATACATTATTTACAGTACGAAACACGAACACATGCATATACCCAACTAAACACAAGTGTTTACCTCATCTTCGCCGAGTATCCGATTACATAATATGATCTCTGTACGTACGCTTGACTATCGTTATATTGGCGAATGTGTGCATGTACATGTAAACAAAATATTTGAGAACTTACCTTGGTAGTCTGTCCTTTATCATCGTGTCACAAGAAGGAAAACGAGGGGAAGTTAATTGCCTGTTAATGCTGTTGCCGAGCTGTGCAAAAGCGCGCGCACATAGACAAAGGAATTAACTGACCGCTGGAGTGACCGGAAATACGGTTTGTTTATATCAGTGTTTTAATAGCAATCGTTTAAATTTCGTAACGGTATATGCATTCACCAAGCAGCTATAAACAATAGTGTTTACGAATACAAAAAACAAAAATGAACAATGAATAAATGATATATTAAAAGTGTAGAACTAGTCATGACCTATTTATCTCCCTTGCAAACGTACTACACACGTACGGCTTCAGAGACAAAACCGGAGCGAGATTATCATTGGTTTAATTCGATATGTTGCTATTCAAATATGCATTTTCTGACATAAAGACCTTATGCGATCACTATGAACTATATTAGTATGGTTTTTGAAATAAATTCTATCAAATTTAATAGAAAAGTGACTAAAATCCGACGTCATATAGACGTCACATTGGACGTCGCCTACACGTCGGACTTTGACGTCGTCGGGACGTTGTATAAAGGTTACCGACGTCATGACCAAAATCCAACGTCGCTACGACGTCTAACCGACGTCATGTGCCTGCTGGGATAGCCCTTGTAGAAATTAAAACAATGACCTCAGGTTTTGTTTTTTCTCTTGTGATGTATACGCAACACCATATGGACCTGAAGAGAGGTCCATAATTGAATTAATTATTATGAAATTGGATATATATAATTCTGTGATGTGTTTGTTTAAAACTTATTTTATGTGTACAACTTACTATTCAGGAAATGTTATATTCATAAGCCTTATTTTTGAAATTACAACAAAAATATAATATAATAATGGGCTAAAGTCACTCTATATAAATATGCTATAGGCAAAAAAGTTTGAAATATTGGTAAAGTATGTGTGTCATCAAAGGGTATGTATTTTTGTCTCTCCTGTTACTAAAGATCAGGCTAATTCCATATCTAAAACCTCTTTATCATGTTTAGAATGAAAAAATAATAGAACCAAATGATCCTCTCCAATAGATAAGTGATGAAGCATTTTTTACAAATTTGTCCAAACAAGATGTCATGATATTTGTACATCATTCCTTGAAGGGATCCGAGCCCATTCTAATCCTCTTTAGACAGTTGACTAATCTTTATATCTGTTTTCTTGTACCCCAAAGCAAATCGACATTACTCGGACAGGGTTGAGTCGTGACAATCAATTTGTAGACCTGTTCCACCTCATTGATTTCACTTACATACATATTTGTTCAATGTATTCCCTGATCTTAACAAATATTTACTTTTACCTGTAAATCATTTATAAATGCCCAAGTGAAAACGTTTTTTGTTTACTTTACTTTTCTTTCCATGTTTTTATATCATGTCTATTTACACCATTTTGATTTCTTTTGATGTTTCGATCATTTCAAGTTTGAAATGAAGTTTATTGTTTTTGATATCTGTATCAATAAATTGTTGACAAATCATAACAGGTATGAAAAAGATGATTTTGAAGTTTATCCACCAATCTAACCTAAAATGTTAGTATTTTATAATGTTTTATTCTCAAAATTGATAAAACTTTTTTTTTTCAATTTCTATGAAAAAAATGTTGATAAATAAATTGTATAACATAAAATGGCGACACTACTGTTAATTAAATCACTTTAAATGGAATACATACTACAAAGGTAAAGATTGAATTAGGAAGGCATTGGGTGTAAAAATTACCAATAAAAGTTAAACTTTCAAAAAATGCAATAAAAAATGAACAGACACCAAAAGGAAACTGATGGAGTGATGAAATAGCTGAATTAACTGTACAATATGGGAACTGATTGCTCATAAAGCCTGGATATAAAGTCGGATTAGAGCTTCTGGACAATATCTCTGTTGAAGGAAAAAAGGAAATTTAACTTATACAATGGAGCTACACTTTGATCGAAACAAAAATAAACTACTACCATACTGAACATTCAGTAACAAAGCCTAAAGTTTTGCTTTATAGACCTCGACGGCTGTGAGGGTCGATATTGTCTTGCTTTGTCAGTGTAAATCACATAGCAACGTTCCTGATATCAAATCAAGTTTAGTAATTGGTGTTAGAAGTTTATCCACTTGAACAGCCTCATTGTGATATTGGTATTTTTCTTGTTTTGTTCGGTATCTGTTCGCCTAGATAACTCGTAGCTTTTGTCCCATTCTGTGTAGATCCTATGATCATGATTCGGACCTATTAAGCGGACTGACTTTACCTGCATGTTTTAATTAAAGACTCGGATATGTCACAGGTGGATTAGAGTTTAAGAGACAGTTGAAATAAAAAAACGTTAATCGCGAGTGCCATCAATGCGTGCAGTTGTTGTCTGTGCAGGTTGTTCCAGTAGAAGCAAGCTCCACAGGTACCACAGGTGGTTAAATCTGATAACACCTGGCTGTTTGACTCTAAACCAGCCCTCACAATTCAGTGCATTCTCAAATGACTAATTGGTCTTCAAAATCACAGCTCGTTATGAACATGTTGAATCGGCAATTCATACATGTAGAAATATCATATCACTTCAAAAGTTTGCATTAAAAAAAATGGAGAAAAAAATTTGATTTGTCATAATTATGCATGCTTGATTCTTTAATTTTACTGATAATTGGTTTTTTTATTCATTTTTTATCACAACAAAAAGAAATGGATCATATATTTATATATATGGAAATGTGTGTGGGGTTAATTGTTGATTAAATATTTCTAAATGACCCCTTGTTACGTTAAAAACCACTTAGTCACAATGCTTAAACAACTTACAAACAATGCATGACAAAAACTCTTTAAGGTCAAGTCATTGACTGAGAAATTAAAATATCCGAAGAAAATTCAGAGTTTTTATAAAAGAAAGTCAGTGTAAGTGACAGGTGTCAACTCTTTAAAGTTATCGTAAAGTACAGACACCAACGGAATGGTCAAGGTCATATTGAACGGCACATTAATCAAAAATTTAATGTGCCTAATTCTTTATCGAGTATATAAAACGTGAATTGTTTTCGTGTTTTTCTAGTTATTAAATGTTCGTTTGAAATAATTTTTATCCACGCTTTCAGAAGTAGAATTATCTAATTGATTTCGCAGTCTTTCCTAATTTCAATATCACTTTAAACTGCAAGTGAATGAAACCTACTGGTACAAGGACACATTTAATTTATAACGTACACAATATTTATCATATTACACGAAATTGTCAATATACCCTCCGTGTTTTTTCTTAACAATGATCAATATGTGTTTTTTTATTTGCCTATTCATACGTAGGTACAAGAGCGTTTCCCATTTCAATCCCGAACCAAGGAATAAGAGTTAAAGTCTGCCAGCTAATTCATGGCCTGAAAACAAATTGATTTCCCAAACATAAATGAATAGCTGTCATTTAAATTGGAGAAAGAGGTATCACACCACAATTGTGTTTTTTGTGGTTCCGAACAAAGACGAGGAAATAAAAGAAAAGCATATCAATAATACGATGACAAGTACGACACACAATTGATATGTTAGAAGGTTCGCAGCTCTGCAGGCTTTGTTAAATAAAGATTGAATGTTTTACTGGGGTGATTGATTCCAATAGATGAAATCAACACTTATATGTATTTCGACTATAACATCTACTCACAGATTTTGATTTGATTTCTTTTATCAATTTATTTGATCTTGTTTAAACCATGCAGGCATTAATCATATTTAGGTAGTAGATTTTCTTACAAGGTATAAAATTACCCAATAACAACTTTTCAAAGAATATCTGTTCATAAAGAATTCTTGTCTGTATAGAACATCTCTATATCAAGGAAATCTGTTTATAATAAAGGATACCTGTCTATAGAGAATTTCTCTATATGAAGGAAACCTCTCTATAGAGAACATCTATGTGAAGGAAACCTGTCTATAAAGGACATCAGTCTATAAAGAACACCTCTATATGAAGGAAACCTGTCCATAGAGAACAACTCTATACAAAGGACACTTGTCAAAAAAGAACACATTACTTGTGAACACCTGTCTTTAAAGAAAATCTATATTAAGGGCACCTGTTCTTTTGTCTTGTCTGTAACAACAATAAGAATGGGCTCATTTAAGCTGGGTTGACAGCATAAGATTGAATGATTTCAAAGTTGCAGAGAAGAAAGAAAACATAACGTAAAACTGAAGGTACCAAAATGCAATGGAATGCAACTGATATGGATGATGCAATTGAAATGGATTTTTTGTCTGATGTTGAAGTTTTTGGTGTAAAAATAGTTAATTGCTTGGCTGGCAGTTGCAGTAATTAAAAGCACAAAAACTGGAAATGAGTTCCGTGATATCTATAGGGCAGATTTAAAATATAAATATACCTCTGGGAGATCCTGAGCTATGCCTGTTGATATTCCTGATGATAATAGGATAAATAACAAAGAAAATACAAAGATTGATACCGAATTCGACACAATAAGCGCCCAGGGCATTTAAAAATGGAAGAAAAAAAATGCAAAGGTGCTTAATGCGACGAAATTATTGCAAACCATATGCCTGGGCAATTGAAATTGAGGCCTCAAAAGTGGGAGGGGCGCTTAAAGGGACACGGGCGCTTATTGGGTCGAATACAGTATATAAAATTCCGAAGAGTTGGTCTTTGTTAATTATGGATATATTTCTCTTAGAGTTCTAACAAGACACTTACTTCTTTGTATAAAGAACAAGCTTACTTAAACATAAGTAAAACTAACTGTATAGTTGACCTCTATATATAGAGATAACCTGTTTAAACAAGATACCTCTGTATACTGAACTAATGTCTGTTAATAACTATCTAAAAAGACATCTGTATATAATGACATTTCTGTCAGTAAAGCGACACCTGCTTATAACAAATACTTATGAAGCCCACCTGTATATAAAGAACACCTAGAATGTATATATAAAGAATACCTGCATATAAAGAATAACTGCCTATAAGAACATTTGTCTATAAAGAACAGCTTTTACTTTGTCCCTTTTGGTATTCTTATAGATATGTCTGCCATGATCATAGCACATCATATATATATGACATTAGAAGTATGATAGAGGACTGAGAGTTTCCTATGTATGTATATATACCCGCTTGTATCAGCATGTTAACGCACAAGGTAGGAGCTATATTGGGGGGAGCCAGTCTAGAAGTATAGCAGTCGATCCAGACCCGAGGAGTACCCAGTGTAAGGCCGATGGTATGCGACACTGATTTTACTTGATTATAATATACACACACTTTTTATCGCTTGGTTGGCGTAGTAGTAGGAGGCCTTATATACTTACTCTCTACTGATACCGACAGCTGTATATTTAAAGTGATCGCTGGGATGAGTGACAGTGGGACTCTCTATAGAGCTCTGTACAAAGCTATATGTTACATTACCGAGATTCACAGTGTGTGTAGAGCCTCATAGGATTAACATCGATGGTGGTAGTTTCGATTTCTTACAGTACGGATGGGATTTATAATCAAGGTTGGTACATTTAAGTTAATTTTTAAAAAATAATTTCGTTAAAAATGAAGTTTTTGTTGAATTATAATACGGATGAATCTGTGATTTTTTTTTAGTCAATTTTATGAAATATTATCACAGACATAGTTTTAATCCTTGCAGAACTCCTACTCTACATGAAAATATATTGGTTTAAAAAAAAGTAGCATGTATTCTTTCTTGAGATTTATTCTTTTAGTAATTTAATTTTAAAAAAAAATGCAACTCTCATTATTATACAACTGACAGTCTAATAACCGCATGTTTGAAGAATGTATTAAAAAATTCAAAAATCTAGAGAATATTATTTAATTAAGTCAAACAAATAAACCAGAATGCTCTGAACATTATGAGCTATCAAAATTGATCTCTTGATTTGTAATTCATAAAGGAAGTGACTAAAACAGAAAAGACATTTATGGAAGTACAGATGATGATTATTTTGTGTCACATCGTTAACTGTGCTGTAGGCTACACCAACAAGGTGTGTTTAATGGAGTTGAATACACGAGTTAATTCTGAAACTCGAACAGATTTATAATACAACATGATGTCATTATCATCATTTCTCATTACTATTATTCAAAAAAAACATATCCTGTTTTCTGATAAGTATTGACTACAGGTAAAAATAATTAGCACATAGCTCCAAGGTAAAACTTTGTATTGATCAAGGTGTCGCTGTGCCGATTGTGAGTTCCTTCCTTCTGGGTATAGCAAATGTAATGGCTGTTCTTTACGATGACTTAATTATACCTAACGCAGATCGTGCTTCACAACTTTACAAGCATGAGCAGCTTAAAACAAAATTGATATCAAATGTAATTCATCAGTCTTTAAAAATATGAATTTCAGTAAAAAAAATTCATCTGCTGTAATTTAGAGGCTTTCAAAATTTCAGAGAGGTATTTATATTTTCAATAGCGTTTCCAGGATAACGTGTATCGAATAGTAAATGAAATATTTTCTGAGAGTGACAAGTCCATGTCAGTATGTCCCACTGTTTGCATAATGTGGTCCCTTTGTTTTAAATGTTAGGGGTGAAACCAACTGATTTGGGAGGTACATTATGTTTGGAAAAAGCGGAAAAAAATGAACAGAACATGAATATTGCTCAACTGCTTTAAAACTTTCTGTTAAAGTTGAACTTAAAATTATTTTTAGAGATGTTGATTCGTAATTGGAAAAAATAAAGAAATAATTGGAGACGAACCTGATATAGCTCTTTTACTTGTTAAACTGTTTCATATATGAAACTATTATCCTAATCAAAATTGCTTACATTGCTATATCTTTCGTGTAAATAATGTAGAACTCCTGTGTACAAATAAGCTCACTCTTTATAGATAAAGCTCTTTCTTATTATTGTAATTAAAATTGTGTATGACACATGAATGTGACATAAAAAAATGAGGGGAAAAAAAAGACTATTATCCTATTCTGGTGTTGGATTATAATGTAAATTAGGGAGGGGTGGGAGGAGGGAGGAAGTTTTCACAGGTGGCTCATTATGATTCCTCAGTCTCAAAAGGATCCAATATGGCTACATTATATACCGATTAATCCCTGTAGCAAGGAGATTTAAGTTTAAAGAATTCATCATTGTTAAATGTAAAATGATTTCTTTGAAATTTATCCGGAGTTGCTGCTCCTGTATCTTGGGGTCTCCATACACCCCATCCCATTTCCTTGTTTACTTTGTGGCCATACAAAATATTTATACCTGAAAGTCGGACAAAGAAATCGGGTGGATGTGTAACATGCTTCATTGAACTGGCACAATTTTGGTCGTAATGGCTATTTGGGGGATGACCATTAGCTCATTTATTCCCTGATGAAGTCGGGTGTTAGGAGTTACAGAATTTAAATGACCACCTCGAACCTATTGACCACAGGTCAGTTTGTAAGGCCGACACCTCGGAAGTGATATATGCGACACTCTTTTATCTGTGGAGAGTTAAGCCAGGTGTGATGCAAAAAGCTGAGTTATTTAATGTTGCTACCACTGTGGATATTGATACTTGTGAAATACTTGGAGTCAGTTTCTAAAAAAATAGCTGATGACTTAATTATTCTTTTATACTGGGAACGTGTTTTGTGTCATAATTGGAGTTTGGAATCTGTTATGGCTGTTAATTCTGAACTTGTGTAGCTTACAGTGGAGAACTTGTGGTTCATAGGACCCTTATTGTATGTCTTCGAATCGAACCCCTGCCCTCTTGGTAAGTGACAAGTATATATATATATGTTATCATAATTTTAATTGACAAACCCTCATTTTCACCTTTCATCAAATTCAAATGTATAAATTTTAAGATCTATAGCAATGACTTGGAAAATTTCCATTATTTTAAAATGATCACTGTCCATTTGAAAATCACTGGTCCACTGCCATATGGTCGCTGACCGGTTGTTACACAACTCGTGGGAGGCAGATAATGTCAGTGGACGGTATTGACCCTATGTAACACTGACAGTTAAGTGAGTTATACAGCTTAAGGGCATAGAAAGCCATGACATTAGTAGAAGAGTTCTACCAGGGGAGATAATAATTGGGTTAGTGTCAGAGTTATTGCATATAAGGCAAGATCTATTATGTCCTGAAAATTGATTTTCACATTTCACGGTTCATAGCTGCAGACTCGTACAAGGATAAAATTCAATTTATCGTTTGAACAAAATTTCCGATGGATCATTTATTTCATTTAAAAAACTGCTGGCTCCTTTTTGTATCAAGTATCATTAATTTGAAAATTAAATATTGAGGGAATTATCTCCAATATGGAAAATGTTGAGATGAATCTCGGTAGAATCAATCTGTAAAAACAATTTAAGCGATGTAATGGTTCAATTACACGGTAACTGATATCATCAACCTATAAATGTCATTTGTAAACCCTGTATGGTTAAATTTACTCCGAACTGAAATTCATGATTATGCTTGTTGGAAAAGGCTTTTAAGTAGATTAACAACTTGACTTCTGGAGTCAGTGTATATCCCGGATTATCTGTAGAACGTCGCTGAAAATACGGAAGGAGTGGAAAATATGGATTAAAAATAAAATCGGCAACATGGATATACTTCATTGACGGATCAAGGGCTCGGACCGAGTTGTTCAAGAACTAGAAGTATAATAACACGAAATCAGGCCGATCATTATTAACAGCAATCCAAGCCGATAATATACTTGTAGACAATGTCAGAAACACATAACAAAGCTTTTGGTTGGTCTAATTCAAGGATTAGTAAATACGGGCCATGTTCTTCAGTGCCCAGGAGCCGATTAAAAAGAAAATTCTATACACAGTCAAAATCTGTTCCTTTAAGTGATTGTAATATACAGTTCACTAGTGTCAATTTTATGCTGGTTGCTGTTTTGTCAAACAAAAATTCTGTAGCCATGCAAAACAAGAAATGAATGTCCAGTTTTCATACAGATTTGGCTTAAATTTGGATAAAATAGCGAGGGAGATACATCTTAATTAAACTCTGAATTAGCAATAAGTCCCTTAACTTCATGTAGAAATTGAAGGAGTTTTGCTTTCTTTTGTACTTTTTGAAACAATTTTCTTTTCAAATATTTGATATGTGGTATTTTATTCGATGTGTTGAAGAGTAGTCGCTCGAAATGAATTGTTCAATATGCTAAATTAACATCCAAGCGAACAAGTTTATGTTCATGGTTGACAAAAATCCTCAAATATTAACTCTGGCGTCCTTTGATCAGAACACTATGAATATGTTTTAGTATCGGGAAGACCAGATGAAAAAATTGCAGATTTAAGACATCAAAGTCTAGATTAACAGCCAGGAGAAAAATAAAAATTTTGTACAGAGTGTTTGAGGGATGGAAAAGGAGTCGCACAAAATTGTCGAAGAATGGTGATGAGCTGAACCATGAAATAGGATATTCAGCAAATACCGACATACGAATAAAACATTCGGCAGCATATTTAATGATGTGTTAAATTTATATGGGTTGTCCATTCACTTCAATACAACAGATTGAATATGACCGTTCTTAAAACGGAACATTTATCAAATATCCATCATATCAATTTTTTATCGACAAAGACCACCGCTATATAGGTGGCGCTCTCACATAGCGATACAAAAAAGGTTCATAAAAAAAGGTCGCCATCATGTCCATCGAATATCTACCTCGCTGAATCCGTGTTAATATTTTATGAACTTCAAGCACTATATTTTAAAGTTATATTTTGTCAAGTAAGTCAATTTTCTGAAAGAATTAAAGTCAATTGTAAAGATTCAAAGAAATTATTAATGCTTTGGTTGTCCAGGCATATAATTGATTTCATGCAAAATCAGGAAAAGAAAAAATGTCGTAAATACCTTGAGTATAAATATGCAATTGTGACTATGGATTCCCTGAATTTGGTAGAGTACTATACCGTTTATTAAAATTTCAACATAAATGTGACTTAAAAATAAGATGGTATGCAACGTTACATTAAGTTCAAATGTTGAAAAATCTTCGAGTTAAAAACTTGTCTGCAGAGTCTTTTGATGCCCTAGTAAGTGTTTCATTTCAGTATTTTCACAAGTTTTAATTAATTAAAGTCATTAATTTCTAACGAAACTTTATGATCACGAAATATTAAAATTAATGGTTATAATTGTTTTCTGTGTAAAGTAACGAAGACAGCATGTCTCTATATATCAAATAACATATTCCTAAAAGGTTTTTAAAGTGGTCTGCCGTCACAAAATAATTGATATGAAATCATAATTTGAAAAGATTTTACTAGATTCACATAACTAGGTTTTAATTCTGAGCTCTCAAAGTGTAAATTATCGTTCCAAGATATGATAGGAGTATACATTTGAAATAAAAGTCGTTCTTAATTTGAAATTATGTTCAGATATTATACTCCTGTAAGTGGATGTATTTAGCTGTTTCCTGTTAAAGTAAAGGAGAGTAAGGGGGGGAGGTGGGGGGGAGAGAATAGGTATTAGAGGGAGGAGGGGATAGGAAAAACCTGGTACTGGTTGACATTAGTGCTAAGACTCAATGGCACCTTCTCCGCCTCTCTAAGGGTCTCAAGTAGCTAAGTCACAGTTATCCTCATTAATGACAGTTTTAATTGAAGTTATTAACTTCATTCCAACCCTCTCAGCTCTTAGACCTGTCTGGATACAATATAGTTATACAGCATATCGCACTATTCCTCCGAAAGGTCAAGAATGAAATGTTTTTACCTAATAAAATTTCCATAATACATGTCACGGAGTGTGGTCTTAATACATTATAGAGTTTATAATTGTGGTCGTTATTGAAAATAATTGTCTTGCGATGTGTATACGAACTGACTCAATAATTTGATCCACAATGCAAGGACCTCATGTCAATATTGACAAAGTACTCAACAAGCATACTGATTTCTGTCGACCCCGAGTACTGGAAAGAAAAGTCAAACTCGTACACAGGATCTACTAACACTGGCCTTACACCTGACATTTCCTCCATGTTTTTGTTTCTCCCCCTCCCCTCTACACAGTAACCCCTACAATGTCAACATAAGGTATTAGAAGGGAGGGAAATTAATTCCCGGTAATGGATCGAAGAGTTCAAACAACTCTGTCCCGACACTGGGGCCAGTCGTGGATACATTAACATAAAGATGTCGTTATCTTAGGTGATAATAAGATTGTCTTATTCCTCCTGAAACATTGAAAGCGTTCTTCGCTTTTATATCTTAACTTTAGAACAGGTTGTAAATGAAAACATTTCTGCTTCGTACTTTAAAAACCTGTTACGAATGTAGTGTAAGGTAATTTTTCTGTTTCATAGCTGACGGCTATGAATTAATGTACAAGGTGATCATGTCGGTGAATTTTAAATGGAGTCATGTGCATGTATCCTTCGTTTTATATAAATATACCATTAAAGATGCCCCCTCCGTCCGATTCTCTCCAATCACCACAGGCGCTAAAATGTAAAGCTGGTGTCACTGTAATCTTTTCTCAAATCAAAGAATGAATATTCATATATTTTATCAATTAAACTAATTGTATATCAGTGATCATTGATTCAATTTCAATTAGGCTGTCAAAAGTTGCAGTGGAAAACAATTTCTTCAGAGTGTGCATTAATATACATTCGTCATTGTCTGAATTGCTTATATTGATGGTACTGAAGATATAATACATATGTTTTAGGGATTTTGATGCAGTGACTTTTAAAAAGCCTCCTTTTTCCCTTTAAATGTAAAAGTCAGATTTCAATTCCATATAGGTTTTTAGACTGAATTAAAAATTCAAGGAAAGTTCTTTACAAGTATAAACCTCAGCTGTCGGAAAATTAAAGGTTACACTTCCTGAAACATTGAAAGGTCAACGTCTTTATTTTAACATTTAAACACAGAGCATCGCTAATTGAGAAATTGATTCTTCTCTGATGTTCTAAAGAACTTAAGTGTGATATATAGAAAGGCTCCAATCGAATCTAATAAAGGGAGACAATTTTAAGTAGAACTCTTTACTCGATTACTACTAATTCCCCTCTATCTATTTTATCTAATTAAGGAATTAGGGGTTTATATGGCCCCTTAAGATTTACATAAGAATTGGGTAGCTCCCTCTGATCCCTGTAACTTTATAGCCCCTATCTCCAAGGGGAGGTAATTATCTTATCAGGATTTGTAATTGGCTGGGTTGGATCACCAGATTAGGCCTAGCTAACAACTGATAGTGCCACTACAGTCAGGGTGTCCAGTACTGGACACTGTCCAGTCTACTGGGCATTTCTCAGGCTCTGGAGATAGTGTCAATGCACAAGTTTGGTTCCAAGTTTGGCCCCTGTTTGTTGTAAACACGATTTTAGCTCCCTGTCCACCCCGTACATCAAACAGAAGGTCAGTGCATCAGCATAATCCACTATTGCCTGGCCCTAATTCAATTAGCCCCAACAACAGAGTTAAGGGATCAATAGACAGAGTACAAAGCAAATACAGCTTAAAGGGGCCAGAACCTGCCGGAAGGAATAAAGGGACCAGTTCATCCATATCAGCTTGGTCTTTGGTTAGGAGAATCGTGTAGTGATCAATTTCATTAGAAGTTATAATAGCCCTGTAGATTAAACAAATTTGGATGAAAAAGGGCTAGCTGGCCAGCTTTTCACAGAGGAGTGATAATGCCTAATAGGGGCTGTGAAGAATAAAGGGGCCTATTTCTTACCCTGTTTGACCAGCTGAAAAGCTTATGGATGTGATGTGTTAAAAAAGCACCTGTTTCCTGGAGTTTGTGTGTAGACTTTCACAGTGGTGTTTATGGATTAGGGGACAAAAGATTAAGGGACAATTGGCTTAAAGGGGCCAGTTTTGTGTTCTGTACCTGGTGGGTAAGTGTTTCAAGGTTGGAGTCACTGTTGTTCTTAGTAATTAGGTTTATACTTAGGATTTGATACAAGCTTTAAAGAAATGTGTAATATATTGATACAGTACCTGCCACAAATCACATCACACACACAAATACTCTGTGTAAGATCACAAATAAATAAATACTTTATAAAAATATATCATCTCTTTAATGTTTGTGGGAAACACTGAGCAACAGATTTAAATGAAAATTCAAGAACCAACCACACACAGACAAGGAAAATAGTGTTAAATCATTTGAAATCTGGATTTAGAAATTTACTAAAGATTTAAAGTCTCTATATCAACAAAGAGTAAGATTATTGAAACAGGTGTGATATAAAAAAAAAAAAAAAAAATCTAATATATTTGAGGTACACAACATAATCTCTATAATTGCATATACACATTCAATTTTAAGCAGTCATTTTTAAAGAGATTCTTTTCTAAATGATAATTATATTCACTTATTTTATATTTGTCAAAAACATACCCATGCATGCATAGTCCTTAAAATAAACTGCAAAATTGTTGACTTCATTTTTTTCTATTATATATATATATATATACCATAATGCACCCTGTAAGTATTGAAAATTTAAGAAAATGACAGCCAGTTTATAAACAAACTCCTAGACTTGACATGTTGTTGATCAGCTTAAAATGGATCTAAGGCTGTCTCATATTGATAACACTTGTTTAAAAAAAAAAATGAATTAAGTTTCAAAATTTTGACGGCTACCATCCATCAGTAATGTCCACACTCTGACAGGGTGAGATTAGACTCATATGTCTGTGGGGGCGGAGCGATTTGGCCTTCCTCATCTACACGATGATGGAGTCTAAAATAAACAAACATTGACAAGTCACAGGCCAGTGATTTTGAAAATTAAGATAGGATTTGTGTAGCAAAGATAAAGTAATGTATCAGTCGAGCTGACATCTTTTCATCGTCTGTCACCCGTGATTGGTTGGTTCCCATACTTACCTGTACTGACCACAACTGACCATTCGCCCCCTCTGGTGGTCAGTGTGAGCGGTCAGTGTGTATAGGGACTCGGACCTCGGGACATCCTCTGTTTAATTGTGTGTCACGGGACCCCAGTGTGTTCTGTGATAATTAGTTCTGTACGATTTTGACAAATTTAATTAAGAACTCTTTAGCAGTGTCTCGTGTCAGTTCCAAGGTCTCCGGGCTACTAAAGTTGAAACCGCGTGAAATGTATATTGGATAAGTTAGAATATATAAAAGGCTCAGGTGTGATTTTAAAGTTTAGCTGGATTTACTACCTCGAGTGGTGAGAGTCAATTTTGGACAGCTGATATCAGATAATCAAAGTGTCTGGGACTTAAAACTGTGATATGGACTTAATTCTTCTATATGTTGGTGAGTACATCATGGAGGAAAAATTTATTTTCAATTATTTATAAAAGAAAAAAAAAGTTTTAAAGAAAGAAAAAAAAAATGAATAAGGAAAAAAATGAACAAAAAATTTCAGTGCTTGGGTATCAGAAGCTATGGATGGCTTCCAATTAATTATGATTTAGTCCAAATCTTAAAACGTTTTCAAACAATATTCAATACTTTATAGTATTTTAAACTCTGGTTCTATTAAATCCCTGTTTTTCACTTCAAGATATAATCAGTTTGGTAATTAAACATTTGTCTATAAATCAGTTGAAATTTAAAACTTTAATCAGATCTGTTGAGATAAGATGGATAGGCTTGACTAAATTGAAACAATATGCTACTCCATAGCTAAAAATTACAATCTACATTTGAATGAACTTGTCCATATGTGTAGGTTGGTTGTGGCTTTGGTACATACACATGTACAACTAATTCATGTCTATAAAAGTATATTGTTTAAAATCTGTAGAAAAAAAATGCCTAAAGTTAATTCATTATCAAGTCATTTTATTTAATTGAAGAATTAGGAAATCAAATAACTGAAAATTGACAATACTTGATGCCAATGCATGCATAATACAAATTGATCATTCAAGAATCCAAAGCAAAAAAATCATTTTCCGAAGAAAAAAACAACTTTACATAACCCTATAGCTTTATACTGCCAAAGATTTCTGCAATGAAATAGTGAAAATTAATCAAACAAATATCTCAAATAAAGCCTTCATTGTGTTTAAGCAACTTGGAATATAAACATTATTTTGATCAGACTGACTGTACATGCATGCAAATATCCGCCAAAACTATGATGGGAGTACATTTTCTTGGTAACTTTTTTGCCTTTCTTAGCACCTGCTCCTTCCAAAATATGCTTTAAAGCAGTTGAGCCTTACAGTAACACACCTGGGAGACTTTCACCTGTGAGGTTGTTTACCTATTTACCTAATCCAATCAAATAACACAAGTGTGTGCGAGTGAAATAAAACAGTCCATAAAGGATGGAGCGGCCTTTATTTACAGCCACGATATAAGTGGTTAATATCGTTTGTTACTGACGTACTGAAACCTTCTCTTATAAAGTCTCCGATTTGTGAGGGTTAATCCCATCGAACTTAAGAGTTTGTCATATCTGTGTGAAAGAGGTTTCATTATGACACCCAAAGGGTCACCTTTGCCAGCTGTGATTGGAGTTGTGTCAATAAAAAGGGGAAATAAAGTTAAATAAAGTAACCTTTATGGCTGTGTCAGTTGTAAATTTTTCCCAACAATTTGTGTAAATTTTGGAATTCTGCTGAATCGTTTTTCATGGGTCAGGTCAATTTCACCTGTCCTTCGCATGGAGAGAGTACAACTTTTTCAACATTTATCGTCGCAATTGATTATTTTTATCAGTTTTACCCAGAGGAAAAAAAAGACAAATTTGATATTTTTCTGAGATAACGAAGGTTACTGTGATCTCAGATAAAAATGTTAATACCTTTTGTCTTAACACCAGTAGTGGGTGTCCAGTAATGTTGGTCAAGGCTGACCGATGGTCAGTGTTACCCCACACCCTAACCCTCCCATCGCTATGTTATCTATGAAGACTTAAGTCACAGCTACTGACTGAGGACCTTAATACCGTTTTCAAATATTTGCTGAAAAAGTCACTGATAAAATTGTCAGTGCAGGGTATATCGTTGGGCTTAGAGAAAATTTGGGGTATCTAAATGAACCGACATGTGTCATTTGTAACAATATTTTTGCCGACCACCTGCTTAACGGCTTTTCTGGTGGGATTTGCAGTGTGTATTCATGTTGTGTAGTATTATAAATCTTCTGGATATTAGAAAAGTGTAAATATCCAAGTTAAAAGAATGATGTAGTCACTTGATATATTAAGTCTTGTGTAAATCGGTTCGGGAGCATAATTTGATTTTCTTTTCTTTTCTGAATTAAGAAAAAGAAAAATATTATTTCTCATCATTTTAATTTTTTGTTGTTTATAAGACATTTAAACTTTGACCATGTGTCATTTTTGTGATGATGGTGATAAATTCCTGAACACCAATGACCAATGAGGTCGACTAGTCCAGAATGGACAAACACAATTTCTTTTACTCTGGTGAACAAAAGTCTCATTCTTCTTCTTTTCCTGACTCAATGGTAATTATCTGTATGTTTTCGTGTTGCCAAAAGTCAGACTCTATCCTAGGGGTCACCATTGACCCCTAATCCATCTAATTGACTCCTGACAAAGCAGTCATTATGGCCGCTGACCAGCACAGTTGACCACCAACCTTTGTGATACTAGCCGCAGCATTCTATCCAGTGAAGATCCTACGCGACACCTTGCTTTGTCAATAATATTGTTAGCGAATTATCTGTAGTTGCTTTGAAACGTATTGGGGAGCAGTAATCACTATAATTATGTATTCTTTAGTCGCTGGTTTCAGCAGACATTGTTATTATCTCCCCTTTCACTGGGTACGACAGATGCGATGTTCATAGCGACACATTCTACGTACGACATCTCGCACTGCACATACTGTATAATTACCTGTCTCCGAGAGTTAAGGCTTTCAATGTAAACAATAAAGGTCAAATCAGCCAGATTTCCTTCCGCCAAATCCAACACTTGTCATTAGGAAAACCTGAGAAAGCTACCATACTTCTGATTTTTAAAAGAAATTTAAAATGTTTGATTTGCCAATCACTATAAATCAATCCGTTTATCTATACCACTAGTGCAGTGCTGCACAGATCATTCAGAACTTTCTCTATTGAACTGGATGAATTAAAGCTATGACATTTCAGGAAATATATTCTCTCTTTTATCATGAAATTGTGAAAGGTGTTTGCTTATATAGAATTGAAAAAAATAGTTTTGTGGTTGCAGGCAAACAGATTTGTGATAATTAAAAGAAGAATATGGCGTTGACTTGTGACATTAAAAGCCAAATAAGCTATTCAAATCATTTAATCAGCTCATTTGTTTTATAAAAACTTTGCAATTTCCAAAGAAATATTTTAAATTGATATATATAGAAAATCATATTTAAGAAATTCTAAAGTATTTTATAGCCTTATCCATATTTGTATGGTATGCATTGATATATATCAGTTTAATCATATAGATATTATCAATTTTCTTACATATTAGGGTATACTATTGACGGTTTGGTGCCTAAAGCAATATATTTATAAAGGTGTAAGGTAATTAGTAATAGGTGCCCTCACAGGTTATACCTGTATTATCCTATCATTAATTAACTCTACAGGGAAGTTTTACCTGGACAATTAATTATCCTGACCATGTGTTCACCACAGGCTCAATAGGTAGAGTCATGAAGGCAGTAAACCAGAAGAAAATATAATAATAACTAACTAATTACCACTTAACACGGTCAAGGTTAGCCTTAATGTCCTTGACAAGATGACCACTGGTCAAGTTTGACCTTAACGTGTCCTTGGGTGGTCACTTTGATGTTTTACCATATACATGTAATGGTCATTCAATATAGGTAATTATTTAGAAAATAAATTGGGTATATATATCATCTTTGTAAAAAAATATGTTACATTCTCTGAGAAAATGGTTATGGGAATTTTAAGCTGCATTAAGATTTGTTTTGGTAAGACCAATGATGTATACTTTTATAATGTGGCAAAACATTATTTTATTTAAGTAGTATAATCATTAAGTATTCAGATGATATCCAAATCCATTGTGTATGCTAAAATTTGAAAATACCAGATTACTTAAATTTAAAGTGTAAAAAGTAAAAATGTAGTAAAAGGCTGTAAAAAGATTTTATCTAAAGTTTAACATTTGATTTGAATTGTACTAATTAATGACGGGAGACAAATTACATATTTCCTTACCAGCATGATTTTGAATTATTGTTGTACTTTCCCCTTTTCTCATACCTCATAATTTTTATTTAAAATTGTATCCGAAAGAAAGAAAAAAATTGGTGTTGAAAATTTATCATTTGTAATTTCCTCTCGTTAAAAGAATATTTTGAAAATGTTTACCATGGTAGCGTGATTCTGTAGATATACTGTTAATTGTGTCGGTGTTTTAGACGGACATGCTGTGATGTGTGGGTAAATGGACACACTACAGCTGTGCTATTATTGAGAACAGACAAACCATGCTGAGGCATTCGTACCTGGTTTTTTATACTTCGACATATTCACCAGTATTCTGGGCAGACATGGAAACAGCCGAAATATTTTTTATCCGTTACATTACTGTGGATGATATAACGGAATGTTAACCAGCTTTGTGGTTGGTCAGTTACTAGACTCACGGTCTAGTGCCTTTCTTGTCTGGCTGACCACTTGTCATTTTTTGTAATGTTTAAGGGATAACTGACCGTCCGTATTTCGACCAATAGATCTAGAAAGTGTTAAGGATTTTTAATAAATATTTATAGACTATTGTCTGGACTCTATCAGTCATCAGTATAGGAAACATTATACAAAGGTGTTTAAGGATATGCTAGAGGTCTCCTTACTTAGGTACATGTCTTTCATTGAACAGAGATTTGTAGTAAGTAGATTATGTATGAAGAACTGTTATAATCCCTTAAATCCGAGTAAAGCCTTCCACTTATACTTATACCTGTTTTGTGTTTTTCAGGAGCCGACAACATTGCATAAAGAAAAACATTTGAATTCGACAGTGGATATTTACAGTGGAGGTGTGACCGATGTGATTCAACAGACGAACTCTTCAGAAAGGAAGTGTGATTTTTGACAATTACAGCAACAGACCTTGATTATGATGTATATCTAAGATTTAGCTAAAAGCAAACAACGATGGATTCTATTGTCCAGATAATTCTCGTCATGGCTGCAGCTTTTTGCAGCTTCTGTAATGGGGTAATAATCTACCGCATTAAGGAAGAACGAGACCCTGGGGTAGTTCTCGGTAATGTTGGTGTAGACGCAAACATAACAGATACAGCATCAACAACATTTCGATTCGTGGAGACAGGAAGTCAACATTTCGAAAAGTTCAATATTGAAAGTCAGACAGGAACACTGAGCACTAAAGCAAAGTTAGATCGAGAGGAGCTATGTCGTTTTAACAAAACTTGTGAATTAAAACTCCGAATCGCTGCTGTGACTACAGGAAATACAAGAGTGGAATGGTTAGAAGTTCGCATCATTATTGATGATATTAACGATAATGCTCCGACCTTCAAACAGCCGTCAATGACCTTGGCTATATCTGAAGGTTCACAGAGCGGAAACACATTCCCGATTGTTGGAGCAACTGATGAGGATATGGTCGGAAACAACTCTCTCCGTGGATATCAACTTAGTTCTCCTAGCAGCACATTCCGGTTAGTAGTTGGTGACGAAAAACCTGATGGTAGTTTAGATGTCAGTTTACAATTGATAGAGGTCTTGGATCGGGAAATCCAGGATTCTTATCAGATTTTCGTGATTGCAAAAGATGGCGATAGTCCTCCAAAAACTGGCATGTTAACTGTTGATATTCGAGTTACGGATATAAATGACAACAAACCACAGTTTAGTAAAACACTTTACGAGGTCACAGTTGAAGAGGATATTTCAGTTGGTTCCAATATTCTTCAAATCAAGGCTTCAGACAAGGATATCGGGCCAAATGGAGAAGTTCGGTACCGTTTCAGTGATCGAGTGGGAACAGATATAACGTCTTACTTCAGTATCGACGAAAGATCTGGTAACATCAGTCTCGTTAAGAGGCTTGAGTATGTACAAGGCGGTAGTTACACTTTTATCGTTGTTGCCTTTGACCAGGGAAATCCATCGAATGACAACCAGTCGACTGTCAAGGTTACAGTGGAGGATAAGAATAACAATTCGCCGGATATTAATATTAATTACTTAACTCCAAAAGATGGTGAAGTGATGGAAAATTCCCCTGTGGACACTCCCATAGCACATATACAGGCATTGGACGGAGATATTGGTAAAAATGGAGAGGTCACATGCTCCATCGACAATCCACTATTTCGTATGAACCCGATGGGTGGAAATGAATTCATCATCGTGGTGAACGGTTTACTTGATCGGGAGGACCAAATTGAACATATCATCACCATATTTTGTCACGACGGTGGAATTCCTTCCCTCAACAGCAGTAAAACGTTTGGAATGCAGGTGACAGACGAAAATGATAACAAGCCTGAGTTTATGAATCGTGTGTATAACACTAGAGTGACGGAGAATACACCCGCTCCTGTTCTTATCACCAAGGTCAGCGCCATGGATTCAGACCAAGGCATCAATGCCAAGGTCACCTACAGTCTACCCGAGGATACCCATTCTCTGTTCTCAATTGGAGCACAGTCTGGCATCATTGAGTCCCGTGTACCTTTTGACCGAGAAACTGTTGATCGACTTGAATTTCTTGTGTTTGCTGTCGACAATGGTCTGACAGTACAGCACACTGCTTCTGCTACAGTCATACTTACTATAAGGGATCAGAACGATATCACACCGAAGTTCACACAGGATGTGTACGAGTTTGATGTGTATGAGAAATTTCTTGGATTTTTCGGGAATGTGACAGCAACCGATGATGATTTGAATGAGAATGGGGAAATTTCTTATATAATACCAACGGAATACATCACGATGCCTTTCTCGATTTCAAAGACAACAGGTAGACTAGGAACGTACCGTGAAATGGACCGTGAACGACAAGATCAGTACCATTTCAGAGTCATAGCTAGGGATAATGGTGCCAACTCTCGCGAGAGCTCGGCTCAGGTGATTGTACGAGTAAGAGATCTAAACGATAATGCTCCTGTCATGACTTTCCCAAATGAGACAAATAGTTCTATCCTTCTGTCTTACCGAGCAGAGCCAGATTCTCTGGTGACGACAATCGTTGCCGAGGACGCAGACATTGGTGAAAACGCGGAAGTGAATTTTATCATTTTAAGTGGTGATGAGAATGATTTATTCAAACTTGACCTGCACTCTGGTGAAATTCTTTTAAAGCGGAAGATTAAACTCTACGAAATAAAAATCTACACGTTGGAGATTTCATTACAGGACAATGGTTCGCCTCAACAGAGTTCCCGTTACGATATCAACATTCAGGTACAGTTTGTAAACAGTACGGTGATATCGGAGGAAGTTGTTGTGACTAGCGGTAACATTCTTATCGCCATAGCGATAGCATGCATCACTTTTGTACTTTCGACAGCTATCATCATATCAATCTGTATCATTCGAAGGATTGACATGAAAAAACGTAATTATAACTCTAAAAGTGCTGAAGAGATGAAGATCATCCAAACGATGGGCCGAGGTAGTAATCGGTCATCGTCGTCAAAAGGATCACGGGACGAGTTTCTGTCACCGCATCACATGATAAACAAACCATATAGAAAGGAAGTGAGTTTTTCGTTGGATGATGAACAGGATAGCGGATTTACTTTCACCGTCCCTCCGAGTCTCACCTCGTCTGTCCCTCCTAGTATTACATCCTCCGGAATGGTCACCTTCAAGGCTGGCGGCTCCACGATGGACGATCCCTCCAACAAACAGGTTAGTAGTACATGGGTCAAGTTCAAGGATGTTGGGTCAAGGTCATGGTCATTATTAATTTAAAAGATGTTTAGTTAACCTTTAGGTAGAGGTAAATGTAGTGTTTCAGCTGTACCAAATATATTTGTTACAGAATTTATAGACAAAAAAGGCTTAACAATTTAATTCTATTTTGGGATTATCTCCCCCTAGATTGAAATTGAGGATCATGCAAATATCGACATTCGTATAGAGATTTACAAAATTACAGATTTCAGTCTAATGATGGTTTTGGTATTCTAGAGACTTGGGGAAGGATTAGCTGTATTTATGCCTTGATGTCTATAGAAATCTGACGAGAATAATCCTTAATATTTGTAATCTAATCCCTCAGCTGTTAACCGGTAAGATAGCCAACATAAGGAGCAAAATGACCACTAGAATGACCACTCAGCACACTGAGATCTTGTCTCAAGTACCTGATGGGTCAAACAATAAACACACTCCCCTTTACGATAGTAAGCTCCATTTCTTGTTTACCAACATCCAACTGATTTAATATTGAGAGTCAATAAGACCCCAGTAATAGTCTATTTGCCGCCGTCAGACAGGGCTGTCCTGTGGCCCCTATGACAAGTGTTCTGACAACACAGCGGCAGGATGGGAACTTTGGCAGCTTGCATCAAAGTCTTTGTCCCTGTTTGTGCCGGCCTGATTAATTCTAAGAGCCATGTTTGCATGTTTCTTTAATACAATGATCATACAAACAGCCCATAACAGGTATTACCAGATATCAGATATCGCCTCTCTGCGCCACCCCGGGGGAATTAAAGAATTATCACCTATTAGTGGTTCTAATATTTGCAAAATAAATTGCTAAATAGGGAAAAAAATCTTATAAAATATTAATATTACCTGGTTTTATTTTGTTCTGCTTGACAATTTTAAGGTAATGAAATTATATTAACGAAACCTGAATTGGTCGATTGTTATATATATACCTGTTCCATTATCCTATGTATTGAAGGCTTATATATTTGTAGATATAAGGTTATATAAATTTAGTCTGCTATCTCTCATTAAGTATACAATGCCAGGGGGTTTTAATGTTGTCCTCAGACAAATATTATAGAATCTTATAATCATGAATATTAATTTACTAGAGATAGCTTAATTTACTTACCAGAGTTATTTATGGCTGTTAAAGATATGAAGAGAGTCTCCACCTAGGACGAAAATCAATATTTTTGAGATTTTTGAAATACAACTAAAATAAATTGGAATATATACTGAACTTGAAATTGTAATCTAACCTTCGTTAATTGTAAATTAATCAAAGAAATAAAAGAAATAATATTTATACATATCTACAATATATTGGTTTTCAAATATCCAAAGGGGTACAACAAGGTGAAGCAATTGGTCCATCATTTTTAACACAGAAAAATCTTTTGAATTTCTTGTCTTGATTAATGAAAAATATAAATGGCTGCAAACCTTGTGTTCTTTGAGTAAGGATTAAATAGCAAACATTTAGACTAAAATCCTGACAAAAAACTGCAGTACTGATTGTCAGTTCTTTTTTTTCCAGATTGTTCCCCAACAGAACGTTGGGCACAGTAGAGAAGGAAGTAATCTTTCGGACAGCAAACAGAAGCAGGTGCATCGCATGGCCTCTCTACGTGTTCAACAACAGCTTCTGATGTCGCAAGATGGAGGTGGACAGTCTGTCTGGAGGAAACATCCACAAAGTACTGAGGTATGTCAGACCTTCAGCAATATCTTTATGTACAAAACAATAAGGAAGTTGGGGTGAGGATATAAGTGATGAAATGGTTGAGGTGTTTGACTTTCTGTTCCTTCCACCTCTTAGGTGACAGTGGAAAATGTCTGCCTACAAGTTTAAACTCACCAATTTTAGATTATGTATTTGAGTTTTGCAAGGACAGAAGCCAAATATTAACTGGATTGTTTTCTTTTCCTTCACCGATATTTAAAATTTTGTCTTCTCTTGGAATTAATAACTGCTTATTAGATGGATGTAAAACACAATGGATGTCTACTACACGTATATCTTAGACATATAAATTTTTGTTTGACTTTAGCTATATCAATTTTGACCAGTTTTTTCCATTTAAAAAAAAAAAATTCTGAACATGCAGGTGTGCTAACCAATGATCAAAAGAGGTCTACCCTAAGCCCCAGAACATATAAATCTCTATGTTAAAGCTTAAGAGTAAAATCACCCTCTGCAGACAGGCTATTTCTCATATTAGCCCTTCCTATTTTAGATATATAGATACATTACATAATACTACATCCATTAATATCTATATGTTAAGACCCTAATGGCATCATTGGCGCCAATTACATATTTTTCAACACGCCACATATTAATTATTAATCCTTGACAAATTGTCTATGTAATCAATTTGTATATTTCTAAATCTCGCCCTGAAGAAAACCATTTGAGTTTCTCTCCCCGGGGATATTTTTTTAATAAGTAATTAGTCGCCCTGTGGCTGTAAGTCTACGGCTGACAAATTAGATGTGATTGTTCACCAGTGTCAGTAAGATGACGGAGAACGGACAGGGCGTCGGAATGAATGGTTCGTCGAGGTCAACAGTTGTAGGGTAGACTTGGTCACAAAAACTCTTGTCATTGTGTTATTAATTGGTTTTTCATACAGCCTACAATTTAGGAAGTGTCTAAAGATCTTTTACTTATTTGGGTGAAGTGTTGAATTGATTGGCCTGGCCACACTTGGCCCAGGGAGGTACATTGGTACCCTGAACCACTCCTTAACTTATTCACCCCTGAAGACACATTAGACTCTTCTAAATCAAAGACTAGACCAGTCCATTATGTAATTTTAGGGGTGAGTGAGTTAATATCTAGTAAACGATCAATGTTTTTCAACCTTTAATTTACCCTAACTATTCTCTAGGTAATCATGTTTAATTTTGATTTAAAATGATGAGTTCATGAATCGTATTTGTGTAGATATAATTTATGGAATAATTCAAAAGAACTTTTTTCATATGCTTTATATGTAGAAGAAAATAATTACACCAAAACGTACTTGCATCATAATTATGTACAATTACATCAAGAAAGGTGTAAATAAATTTACCTGTATATCGATTTAACTGAAATAATTAAACTGGCATATAAGTTTCATTGAAGTTATGAACTGTAAAAAAAATCAATTAAGAAATCATCTCAATAATCATGTGAACAATTTACAATTTTATGCTCCACTTCAAGGTTTAGCAAAAATATGAAATGATTTGTTAGGTATTTCAGAAAAAAAACCTGAATGTATCTTAAGTTCTAAATCAGAATATATTCAAAATCATCCAATTCTATTTTTGAGCATAAAAAACTGACTAAAAAATTAAATAACAAAAAAAATATTTAAATAAAGCTTAAATATTTGTTTGAAAAAACCAAACAGTTGAACAGTTTTAAGAGAATTTGGTGATAATAGGTCTAAAAGTCTTTGAATTCAACTGAAAATTTCAATTCTCTTTAATTTCACTATGGTGCTTTAACGTTTCAAGTATTTGTAGTATATAGGGCAGAATAACGATAACACACGCTAATCCCAAGGTTCTCATACCAAAATAGTTCTACTTCTTCACCTTTGGAATCTGCACATTTATTCTAATTACATTAATTACCCCTGACGTGCAGGTGCAGAGTAAAATATTCGAGCTAAATATCATCAAATTAACACACTTAGTTTAATGTTAAGGTTTTTAATTCAATGAGCCCTATAGATATATCTTTCCCAGCGGGAACATTTTTTCATCGTTACTCACCTTAATTTAACTTAAATCTAATTAGGATAGGTACAATCTTCGTTGCATTAATACCCAATTCTCCAATTAAGTAACGACTGATGATAAGATAATGTTTTGTTTTTACAGATGAAACAGCTGCCAGTACCCTGTTCCCACAAGGACAGTCACCATGACGATAACCGTAGCGACATGTCAGGAGAATCAACAACTAGCGACAGTGGCCGCGGAGGCAGTGAAGAAGACTTGCGCAACGCCGGCCTCTCACATCCACCCGAGCTTGGTGAGTTGATCAATCTGTTTTAAGCATATATCAATAACAAGATATTAGATTTTGAGACATTATCCAGTGTTTTCTCCCATGAGGACGTCTTTTCTGGTTCAAAGGTCAAAGGTCAAGGTCATTGTTTGAAAAAAATAGATTGTACTGCCTAAAATCAATATGAACCATACTGAAAGTCACAATATTCTATCTTAATGATATGCTGCAAAAATTATTTCAAAATTTTATAGATCAAAACCTCCTCGATTCTAAAGAAAGATAAATATTATCATTTTTAACCCTGAATCAATTGAATATGAGGTCAAGGTTGCAGTTACTATTAATAGAATTATAAATGTAGTAAACATGCATTCTATTGGGATATTTGGCGTAATTGAGATAGGTTTTCTTTAATTTCTTTTGATGAATTAAGGGATCGTATACAATCTCTGATATTATAGGTTTGGAACGGTAAAGCTAATTAAAGGTTAACAGATCCTTTATCACTTGTAATTGAGATAGATAATTCAGTTCTAGTGAATTCGTAGTGAAGCGTAAGTTAGATTAGATTATGGACGTTTCAACAAAGCTATACAACCTATATACATGTATGTACATATTTATAATATTATGATTTGTTTTCTTTGGCAGATCACAGTGGAGATTCACGACATTTCTCAACAACAGACAGCAGTGGAGTGTCTTCTCTTTCCTATAATTCAAGTGCTGTGAATGGCGGGAGACCTATGTTTTCCACATTTGGACATTCTAATACTGACAGTTTTCCTAGGAATCCCCATAGGAATCCCCATTCCCAGGGAGGCCGCAGCAACTCGCGACCTCCTCGCCAAGGTCACAGAGTGCAAAGACTTCAGTCGGACAATTATCATCCGCATCATAAACAATTTGTTGACATTCCACGGCCGCCCTCGGCTGATCTACGTTCTAGTAGGTGTTCAGTGAACAGTGATAAAAACCAAAGAACAAATCGCTTACAAAGCGTCACTCCGACGTTTGACGATACGCTCAGTGAGAGCTGTGCGACAACAAACCGTGATGATGATGACGTTACTACGACTTCTGGAAGTTACACAGTGAACGCTGATGAACTGTGTAATGAAATTGATGAACTGTTTTTGAAATCTGACACTGTTGTATGATAATTTGTGATAAATAAATGTCTTCAATGTTGTCGGAGGACAAAAAAACAGTAAGAAAAAACATTGAATATAATGAGTGAGAAAGAAAGAGAGAGAAGAAAATTATACAGGGTATATGTGAATGATATCAAAAACTGAGAAAATTTAATCAATTTATATTTCAGTGCTAGTTATAAGTTCTTGCCAAATTTATTTAATGTTGATTACTGAAATAAAATATTTTGTTTTGAGCTGTACATTTTTTGATAATTTATCAATCATCTTTAACCTGAAACAAAATTTAATGATGTAAGGGAGGCAACTCTTATTCAAAATCACAAATAACTGATAAATGTACTTAACATTCTAGTCAGTGATTAAAAATAATTCCATTTTTTGTAGACACCCATTTTTCATCTTTTCATTTTAAAAAATAATTCTATGTTTATGAAGTACAACATAAGTCAGGAGCCAAAAATAATCATTGATTTAGCCCATGATACTTCCGTTAATTCATGAGAGTTGTGTATCATGATCAGCACTACCAAAGACATAGAGAAAATTCTCAATAAGTACATATGAATGATTAATATTGAACAAAATTTTCTGTTTACAATTAGGGGACCAAACTTGTTTTAAGTTCAAAAGATATTTTTATGTATGATGTAGAAGAGACACAATTTAATAAAATCTATAAGATTTAGAATGAGCTCAAACATTTTAATTTTATAGTTTATGTGTCTAGAATCTTTATTTCCAATCATAATAATTATGTAAATGTTAAGGATGATTTAAAAAAGCTTGCTTATATAATTTAAATTAAATATTCTATAATTGTTATTGTTTTATTAAAACAGGTTCCAATATAGATATTTGATATTGATAGATCTATAATTCCTGCTGGTCAATTAGCCGTGTATACCTGTTGTGTTTTGTGAGATATAAGTGTATGGTTTATATACTGGGTATACAGTTTGCAGAGCCAAAATTAATATTTTACACTTTAATGCTTTTACATATTAAAAACAAATTAAGAATGCTGGACAATTGGTTTCAAAAGTAAAACTAAAAAAATATCCATGATTTTAATGGAATTAGCGATTCCATTATCATAAATGTATATGTAATATTATGGCTTGTACGTAATACCCAAAGTACAGTATTTAGTGCAATATTCTGTGTAATTGTTTGTTGAATGAATGTTGTTGATTTTGAGGACGTATGGAATGTCTGAAATTGTTTTTTATGGAGTTTAAAAGTTTAACTTCTTCATTTCTCTACAATTCAGAAGAATTTTTAAAAGAGTTCTTTGGAACTTTTGATATGTGTGATGTGATCATGTTTTGTCTGAAGTCAGTATTATCAACATTGTAAATTCACCGAAATATAAAATATACTTTAAAAAATCAAATAATACAATAAAAAACATATAACTATATTTATTCTGTTGCTTTTGTTTTTCTCATCAATGCTTGAATCTTCATGGTGATGATCAGATCAGAAGTGATTTTGCATTTGAAATTGTATAGTAATTTGAATTCAGTTCTGTATTAACACTACATTTCCAGAATGAATCTTCAAAATTTATTACCGTATTCGACCCAATAAGCGCCCATGTCCCTATAAGTGCCCTCCCGCTTTTTTAGGCCTTGATTTCAATTGTCCATGCATAAATAAAGACCAAAACTACACAAAACTGTATAGATTTGCAATAATTTCGTCTTATTAGCACCTTCTCATTTTTTTAATTCTTAAAAAATACCCTGGGCGCTTATTGGGTCGGATACGGTAATAAACAAGTTTAACTGCCAGCATACCAATGACCTCAGATGAGGTCGCAATACAAAACAGATGCAAGATTCTCTGTAATCATCGGGGCTCAAATTTCAGACTGTTTTACTTGCTTTTTGTAAGTAGATATACCAGAAAAGCAAGTGAAAAAAATATGCACTTGCTTATTTTAGCAAGTAGCTTTTTTCATGGATAACTGTAAAAATGACATTTAGATTGTGAAATATTGTTCTAATGGAAAATATGAAGACACAGTTCTTACAATAATGTTGTTGATATACATAATGTTCACATACACCTGATATCATCATGCAAAAATAAATGATTTTATATTTAACAAAACTGATTTGAATTCCGATATTTAATTGCAAGTTAAAAATTATTTAGCAAGTACAAATTTAGAGCACTTGCTATTTTTAGCAAGTGACAAAAAATGTAAAATTCGAGCCCTGATCTATGTTAACAGTGAATGTTCACTTCGCTATTTGCCAGCTACATGTACACATGGTACCTAAGACATCTTCAAAACACATAGATGGTCCAAGTTATTATAAAAATTTAGTTCATCTGTTTATTTTAAATTGTTCAGAAAGTGGTGATAGATGTAGTATTCACAATAAGCATATAACTTTTGTTAAATCTAAAAATTACCAAATTCAATTCACAGTTACATTTCAGTCAAGTTTCAGTCACAGTATATATGATTCAATTAACTACTGGTCATGGATATCATGAATATCACTGGTCCATGCAGTATTTGAGCATAAATCAAATCTAAATCAGAGGCTGGAGCATGTTAAAACAAAATCGTTCAAAACTGGCAAAAGGTTTACATATTCATTTCTGTGAATAAAAGTGAGAGACAAATGTCACCTCCCTGGTTTACACCTTGAAAGGTTTGAAAGCATTTTTGGTCACAATGATCTTTGAATCAAAACCAGTTTGATTGGTGACATTATTAAGGTATTTTGTACTTAACATTTTATCATATCACTGTACACTGTGTTTGTGTCTTAAATATATTAAACTCAAAATTATACACAAAGTTAAGGAATATTTTACACTTCACAATGAGTTCAAGATCAGACACATCAGTTGTTTCATCAAAGCGAGGTCTGTGCTTAAATAGGGGGTGAGATACAACGAATATAAAACAAATTATATCGTTTAAAAACATTTTTTTCTAGACGCATTGCTAAGAAATACAACTTCACAACCCCCAGTTGTTCATAACATAAAACGACTCGGGACAACTTTGAAATGAAGATGAAATAATTTCTGCTTCGAACTGCATGCTTTACCTACAGGTACTTTGTGGTTGTATTGAAGATATAATTAAAAGGTTTTGTAGGAGGTGATAAATGGAAATTTTAGTAATCAACTTGGCCCAAGCGTTCCAAAAAAGAAAACTTTCTCTGCTTCATTGACGACATCCGTCTAATCCGTATTAAATCAGAGTTGCTTCCCTTTGAACATTTAATAGATAAGAATAGGTTAATCAAATAAAGGAATTGATGGCGGCAATAATTTGAATCTTCATGACACATTAACAAATTTGAAACATGTCTGACTTCATATCCACATAATCCGTATGTGTTCATAAAGCTTGTCAAATGGTCTTCATTCTTCATATTTTATCCTTGAAACTGTATATTCGCCTTTGGTATAATTTATCAAGGGATTTCAAAAACCGAAACAGCGTTATTTTTTGAGAAAAAAAACCATACTGTACATTAAATAAAGATATAAGAAAGTTGCAATTATTACATTTATTTTACAGTTGTAAAGGCGTCTCAGTTGATAATGTTTCAAGTATAAGTTCACTCCAGGGGTTCCGATCACTTACGATCTCTACACCCCTGGACTATCTCATAGCAAAACTGGAGGCAGTTCAGGGGAAAAAATCCGAACCAATCACAGGTCTGCATTTTTTTTTCTTTGGAGATTACAGAGAGAGCGAAGCCCAACTTCAAAGCCACACAGGCAACCACAGTGTACCGTTATACGGCTCTTTTATGTACATAAAAGGAATAAACTACCTGTTCTGTTATGTTGCCTCAAGTATTACTATGAGACAGTCCAGTGATGTAGAGATTGTAAGTGATCGGAACCCCTGGAGTATTGAGGATGAAGTTCTTCGGGATTGCAATGACTCGTGAGAAGTAAGATTCCTTTTATTTGGTTGGTTTCTGTACTGTTTCTGTCCTCCCTCCAAACCCACCATTACAGTGTATATTTTTATTATTGTAAATGAACTTGCGGCGGCATAATTTTGCCTTTTTACACATACATAACGATTTTTGTTACGTGGTTTAATTTTGAAAGATTAATTTTCAGAATTTAATTACACGCGGAAACAAGTTGGCTTACGATAAACGATGCTACATAAAATATAGATTACGCATTAAGCCGCAAGTCAACTCGTAGAATTATAGAATTATAATTTTAAAATATTTTTTCTTGAAAAAAATAGAATCTATATGGATTCCAATGTCTGCTGTACTCGTCTGACCTTATAGTGTCAGACGAGTTTGATGGTGGACCAAAGAGAGACAACTCTAGTGAGTGAATGTGTGTTAGACTATGATATTGGCATTTAAAAAAATCTTTATATCAAAATGTATCATAAAAGTTATGTGATAAATAGAATATTACACTCATGACTATGTAATATGGAATTAATCAAACTCGTTACATAATTTTTCAGCTTGTTGCGGATATTAAGGGAGGCAATTTCGCAATTTCATATTTAATAAAAGTCATTTCGCTGTTTTGCCGTGACCTGACACAATGATACTCAACCACCGTGCGGTATTAAGGACGACGGCGGGAAACATAAGATGACCCGCGTATGAAAATTAACATTTTATTTATTTTAATCAAATTGTATTTAAAAAAAATTAAAAGCCGTTTCGGAGAGGTATTGGGCCTTTAACATTGTGCGTTAAACTACAATATAATTGAATAAAAAAAAAAGTAAATGCATAAATAACTTTGGTACTTTAGCTGTGTCACAGAAATGTCGATGTCTACACTACCCTACCTAATCTATATTAACCTAACAAAACCTACAACCTGTAGTCTGTGGTGGCTTGCAATAAGCTTTATCTTTTCGAATACCAGCAGAGGATCTTTGACGTGCATGGCGTGACTGACCGTATACCGGACCTCGGATTGGCGTCCTTTCCGAAGGACAGACTGAGTACGTACAATTCCTACCATAATTTGAATTTATCCAATACCCGAGACTAGACAGCCAATCACGAGGAAACTATCGGGGAATAAAGTATAGAGCCATACAAAGTTCACCATACAAGTACACAACATTCACATTGGGGAACCAGTGTAATATATATGTAGCTTGCACTGTACTGTACATCCATACATGAATATTTACATCCCCCGCTACATGTACATGTATATATAAAGTCATAACGAATTTTGGCCATGTTCAATCTTAAGGGCTAAAAATCCCCTCGACGTGGTTTAATCTCCAAAGTCGGAAACCATATTTTTTGTAGTAAAAACGTAGTAAAGCAAGTCACATGCTTATCCCTCATTCATACCATTGGCCAAAATATAGACACGCATTATGGGTAACTAGTGACCACGTGATTGTGTGTTTACTTCCAAATATAGTGATATAGTTTGGTGGCAGTGTACAGTAGATTTGAAAAATTCAGCAAAATGAAGTGCAGGCTTTAATTATGTACACACAGCTTTTTAACCTTAAATAACATCTATATAAAAGTATATATATTTTTAATCTACACAACATTTGCAATAGTTATGCAGAGTTCAATTTTGGACAGGTCTGCTTTTTGTGGTTTTGTGAGCCTGTAAAAACCATGGTAACCAAATTTGTTTTTTTGAAAAAATGCAAAAAATTGGGATTTTCAACCCAAAATTACACCCCTTCTAAGAGAATTTTTTTTCTTGAACACAGTTTAAAACCAAGCATCACTGCCGTGATAGCGGAACTGAGCCTATTTCGACATAGGTATATCATTAAACTTTTGAGCAATCTTACCTCGTACCCCAGCTATCAATTTCTGCTGCTACAGTATCGAGTTTTTCCATCTTAGACGCACATTCGGATACCCTCTAAACCATTAATCTCGAACCCATTTTGGGGAATTTCTTTATGCAAATGTGAAGCCTGCATATAATTCTCTAGATTGAATTCACCAATTTTAGGACATATACATTTTTTAATTTTTTATGCATATAATAAAACAGGGGCTTTCTGCTTAATAAAAATCTCACCCATGGCCATTCGGTCTTACTGTACACTGCTACCTTTGCTTGCCAATTTTCGGGAAAAAAAAAATATATTTAAAAATATTTAGACTACAAAATGTTATTATATTGCATGAATATCATTTTGTCATGCACATATGTACTGTTTTACTACAAATAATAGTTTGAAATTAGTTGTAAAACTGTCAATTTCATATTTAATCTGTAAATGCTACATGTACATGTATAATGCGAATTGACCATTTCAATCGGTCTAACTACAGCTAATCTGGGATCAGCGAAGATCGGCTACTCCCGGCTAAATTCCTAGAATTCTAAATTCATATTTACTTGCTTTAGGTTTCAGAACAGATAAATATAACACAAAAGCCCAAATTATATGTACACAGCCTATTACCAGATAAGAGAAGTCAAAGTAAACACAATCATATTCATGAACACTACTTACCCATAAAGCAATTCCATATTTCGGCCAATGGCATGAATGAAGTATAAGCATGTGACTTTTTTACTACGTTTTACTACAAAGAACTCACGAGTGTTTTGTACTATTATGGTTTCCCGCAGACCGTGGTTTCATTTCCAACATTTGAAATTGCTAAGCAATATTATCATATCATTGTTTAATTTCCAAATTCTTTCCAACCATATGGTTAAGCTTCTGCGTAGCCCACTAGCCCACTTAGCTTTTAGGGAAGCTAATACTTGTATTCGTATTATTTCCAGACGCGTACGTAGCTGCCACGTTAGCACATAAGCCCGTGCATGCACATCATTTTCCCAAGTATGTGTATTAAAGTCGAGGAATTCCAATATTCGAGGGACGTTTGGAATGTACTGGTCAGTAACTTTGTAGTATTATGTCTATGTTTTTTGTGAAATTCGTTTTAGAATGAGTATACCACGTGTATACATGTACCACGTTTTAGAATGAGTATACCACGTGTGACGTGTGAGAGTGACAGTCTATACATTGTAAAAGAGTATTGGAAAGTATATATAAAAACTGTATAATGTATTACCTGTAATATTCGCGACTAGCTAAGCTCGCCTTCGTATCAACAAGCAATAGTGTAACGTCAGGTCATAAAAGCTACTTTGGTTAGATTGTAACATGTAGGTCCCTCATGATGGACTGCCAGTTAGTTTTAAGAGGTTAATGGTATTTTTTTTTTTTTTTTTTTTTTGCCCGAGAGGAATTTAATTTGATTCTAGGCATTTCAGGTTTGGAAGCAGAGGATAACAGATCATAATATGGAGAACATGAATGTTTGAGTTTTTATGTGGTTATGCTCATTCTGTATGTGGATTAATTAGACCGAAGCAGCTGTCTCTTAAAATGAGCTCATTTTTTGTTTTTGTTTTTTTTGTTTTTTTGTTTTGTTTTTGTTTTTATCGTAATGAAGGAATACAAAAAAGAAAATGAGCTCATTTTAAGAGACAGATGATTTGGTCTGTATGTGAATGTACTTTGTATGTATTTTGTACCCACATACGTTTCGTAAAGTTTGTCTGGTGAAATCATAGCATGAACAATATGAAAGTAAGAAATAAAGAAGTGCAAATTCTAAATTATGAATCGATCTTCTTGCTAAGAGATGGGATAAATTTCATATCTTGCAAGTCACTATTTATAAGTGCATATTCATTGAACACTTAGCATCAAAGATAACGTACTAACCTGAAATATTTTAAAATGAATTAATTTCCTATGACATCACGAGAGTAACGTTTTTAATATATCCTACAGATGTATCAGCATGACCCATTTAGAACGCGTAAAACCTGCCAAAAGTGACCGAATGGCAACATTTGAAATCTACATTTTATTTTTTTTTCCACGCGAGAGACTCCCACGGGCCCTTTTGCAACCTTTATTTCTCACCTGTGGCGCTCGCTCCCAAAAAAATGCATCCAACACCCTTCAGCTACAGTACGTGCCTGTTTTCTCATCCTGATCTATCACAGAGTTCACTCAGTCACTGGGATATATTATTATGATTGTTATTGTTTTCCTTTTTATAATGACCTAATAATGGAATAAAGTTGAAATGACCTAGCTCGAATTCATATTGTAGTGCACATCGTTTACGTTTAAAATCGGTCTGGGTCGATATTGAGCATGGCGTACACTTATATCTAGCACATACATTCATACTTTAGTTCCTTTAGACGCTTGATTTCTATTGGCGAAACAAGTAAATCGTCTTTCTGACAACGACGAAGCAGAAGTTTGTTTGTCAACCCGTTTGCGTTATGGAAGTTTTCCATAAAATCAACGCCTTTAAAGATTCTGAAGAAGAAAGATTACTCAAGAAAGTACTGAAAAATATAATTGAAAGCGACAAGTCTGTCATTAATTTAGTAATTGACTCATGTAATGGAAAACGTGGATGTACATTCTCGGAAGCAAGTGTGGAGCTTGCACCGTACGTTCACGAGGATTTTTATGCTGACGATTTCGGACTGATTCCCATGAAACTGCTATTCAAGTTATGTATTTTGGAAGATTTTGTAGGAAAAGGAGTCGATTCTGCAATGGACGACAAAGAAAGAGCCGCTGCTTACCTGACAATAATGGAATTTATTCAAGGTAGATTTTTTACCCTCTTTGACGCAAAGCTAACAAGGCTTTTAACATTACAAGCCTTTTGCATTGTGATTACATGTAGGTTTTCTCTATCCTATAGATACTTCAGCTCGTGGAGGAGAATCTAAAAATACGTTATCAGATATATTTAATCACATATTGTTTATAAGTCCATTGACATTGTGAATGGAATTTCTGAACTAAATTTATTGAAACACTACAGTAACAAATACATGTAAAGCACTCAAATCTCAAACTGGTTAAAATCATTTGCTTGCATATTGTTTCTCCGCTTACTACGTAGCTTAAATCTGAACAACATGGAATATCTATAATGTACATTGTGTATATGTAGAAGACAGGGAAAATAACATTCCTGTCGAGTGCCCCGGCCAGGAATCGAACCCGGGTCTCCGGCGTGGAAATCTACGGCTCTACCGACTGAGCCAAAGAAGCATGCTCCGTCAGCTAAGTGACAGAGACCGTATTTAACACTATGTACAAGTCACACCGACCCGCTCCTTTTACATATATATATCCACATACAATACTGTACATGTAAAATTTTATAAATGTACAAATGTACATGTGTGTAGGTGTTTATGTCACAGGGAACTGGCACGAAATTTTTTAACCAATAGTATACATATATATATTAACTATATTATATATATATGTATACTATTGGTTAAAAATTTTCGTGCCAGGTCCCTGTGGTTTATGTCATGATTGAGTTCATTTTATGCAGTTATTTTTAATAAAAATCTAAACATTTTTCAAATTGAAAATAAATTTTTGTGATATCCTTAACTTTTTTCTTATTTTCAAAATAAATAAATAAACAAATACAGAATATTCACTGTAAATAACCATCTCACATCACTGTCCATTCCTCCAAGTGGCCACAAAACACATTTAATTTCTAATAGTCCGGCTGATCAAGAAGAAACAGTTATCTTGCAATTGGCCATTTCAAAAAAAAAAAAAAAAAAAAAAATACAGGGTACTCGAATAAAGAATTTAGGAATTGTGCAATAAACATGATTATGTTCATTTGTATTGCAGAACGCAGAATGCATGGAAAGGCAATAAAGGAAATATCTCAAATGTCTGATGAAACTTCGACTTCCCTTACAGTGGCTCTTGCTCAGCATCTGTTCTCACAGCTGATTCCAAACAAGAACTACTTGGTAGATGGTATGGCAGAAAAACTTCCTGAAAAGTGTCCACACTGTCAAGCTAACATAGAAGCTGGAAATACATCATTAGGTGAGGATATTAGAAATACAGTTCAACCTCGTTATCTCACACTTCTTCAAGTTTTATGACCTCAAAATGTTCTGCTGTTTCCAGTAAATATATATGCCATTTTCGTCCCAATAAGCGCCAATGCCAGGGGCTTTGAAAATTGAGGGAAAAAACGGAGTGCTTAGCAGGACCAAAGTTGGAATACAGTCTACATAAAATTGTATAACCTTTCACAGAAGTTAGCCAAATTAAATCAATTTGCAAAAGACAGAAAACATCAAATGAAGAAACCATTGTATAAGCTAACATTGTTATTTGGATATTTTTCATGCAGCGTATACACATGTTCTGTGCCAGAAAATAAATATGGTACATTTTACATATTTTCATTTTTAGTGTGCAATTTGAAATTACCAGGTAGTGAAATTGAGGGCTCAAAAGGGGAGGGGCACTAGTATATGAGGCACTTATCGGGTTGAATACAGTAACTCAAATTAACCAGATACCTCAAAGTATTATCATGGCTTTGCTCACATTAATTTATAGCAGTATCAAGTTTGACTGTAATATCACAGGGGCTTTGCATGAAGTTCTAATAATTTGTATTATTGTATCTATATCATTGGTTGGAACTTTGTGCTAGGTCCCTGTGTGTAATATAGTCTACCAAACAGAAAAAAAAACTAGATAACAGTACACCAACTGGACCTCTTGATGATTCAAAATTTTAAAGAATAAAAAGAAAAGAAATAAAAAGTCAAGAATTCCAAGCTTAATATACTCAAAGTATTTCAAACTTTCATTATGTGTATCAATTATTTGATTTTTCAGGGTCAGCATTCACCTGGCATGGTAGAGCGGAAGTCCTTGTCAATAAAACCATGGCTGTAAGAATTGTCAAAGAGGTCTTATCACAAAATGAAGGTACTGATGAAAATTACGGAGAGGATTTAGAACCAGAAGTCAAGAAAAGGCGATCAGAAACTGAGGAATTGCCAGATACAAAGACTGAAATTTGTCTGGAATGTGGAGATGCTAATAAAAATGTTCTATTAGACTTACATACCATTGATAAGGTTGTAGCTGAATCAATAACTAATTCATTTGCACAAGTCAATACGAAGAAGTCTTTAGATGATCTTTTTATTCCCACATTCTCTTGTTCAAGTGATTGTGTTTCTGTTTTTCTGTATCACCCGACAAAAGACATTCTACTTGAGAGCACCGATTTGTTGAATTTATGGAATGTGACCTTCACAGAAAATTTGCTTTCCTTGCATACTGTAGTTTGGCTGTGGCTCTTTCTTAACTTTACAACGTTCATGGTGTCGGGGACACAACTGGAGGAGAATGTGAAACTGGACAAATCTAAATTCCACGAGTATATGAAGGACAGATTGAAATTTTATCAGAATTTAGAAACAGGAATGCCATTTTGTGTTAAGGAAGCACAAAGACCAGTATCAGAGGATTTGAAATTGTATTGTTATATCAGGCAGCCCAGAGAGTAGCCTATAGGCCTCTATGATCCACAATAAAATGTATTACTACTGACCTGTAGTCAACAGTCAATGTTTAGTTCGATGTTCACACCTCTTTCTTGATCATAATTATGGCCCCAGGCGAATGAAAAGTCGCTCAAGACAGACTTTTAATGGTGTTTGGGTTGTAAAAACATGGTCGCTTGTCACGTAAGACAGGGAGTCGCTGAAAACAGACCCATTATATAGCAAAATACGTTGGGGGGTCTCAAGTAAGGTCACATAAGACAGGGAGTTGCTACATACAGGGGGTCGCTCAGACAGTCTCAACTGTACATATTTGATTTCTGATTTCCTTCTGACTATATAATTCAAGATTATTAGTCTTCCTGCGATGAAAATTCACAGCAACACACTGCAATATAACACGGCAGAAAACTGAATCCTGAGATCCTCAATAGTTTTTCAAAGGGATCCAAAGTCATTATTCAGGTAGGTTTTTGGAAGGACATTTTACTCAATGTTTGTGAAAGGTTTTCTTATGTTATCATTGTTTTGTTGTTGTTTTTGTTGTTGTTGTTGTTTTGGAAAGGTAGTGGGCCTTTAATTAGCTACTGTTGTAAGAAAAAAGATATCCCCTTCTGAAAGTCAGTCAGAAGGTGATATTTTTTCCCCGCTACAACAGTAGCTAGCCTTGAATGTGCCCATGTTCCCTACAGTACAGGGTCAGGGTCATTATGTGTCTTTATCAAGCTGTATTTTTTTCAGTCAAGGTTATTCCATCACAATAACACCAAAAGAACAAATTTCCATAAATTTGTTCTGAACTTTTATAATTAATTATCAAATTCTGTATTAATAACCATTTTAATCTATATATATATAGTTGTGTTATGCTTTGGATATTAGGATATTTACATGTGATATATTGACTTGAAGTAGAACAAACAGAAAATGGTTGACTTGATTATTAAGAATTAGCATACTTTTACAGTTAACATCATTAATGATGACTTCATTTTATACAATATGCTAGATAGGAATGTTTTGGGAGGCTGTGGCATGTTTGCTTTCGTCTACTTGTAACAGTTGGACACACGTCTATTTTATAGTCCTATCTCACTGAAGCACACCCCTACAGATACCATTATGTTGACAAGTGAGATAATCACCTCTAATATATTGTTAGTGTCTTCTTCTAACATTGCCTAACTCGTTTATTTCATTCTCATATTTAATACTGAAACAAAATCTGATTTTACCAATTACTGTTTCCATGGAAACGTCAAAAACAAAAACTTGAGGGATACAACACAATGGAATACACAAGGGTCCGGACTAGACAATGGTTGATTTTGGAAAGTTATGCTATATTTCTGGATCATGTTAATTAAAGATGCTCCACCGCTGACAAATGGTATTTTTTGATTATCAAAAACAGCAGCAGACGATTTAGTATTTTTATTCAGTTACTTAAGTTACTTACTTTACACCATTACCGCCATTGAAAAGATTGAGCTTCTAATTTTACTTCAAGTCAAAAATATTTTAAAAAAAAGCAATTAATTGCATTACGAAAAAAATTTCGTGGCACTATATCCTATATGGAATGAAGTACTGATTGCTCATGATCCAAAGGCAAAATGAATTATTTTATATTATTTTTTTGTGTTAATAAGACTTGTGTATACAGGATTAAACACTAATTATTGTTCAAATGATGAATATCATTTATGCTCTGTCGGCGGTGGAGCATCTTTAATATTATAATTAGTTCCGTTGTTATTATCAAGTGAATTATCGTTTGCATCCTTCGTCGCTATATCGTTAGATTCGTTTGTCGTTTTATCGTCATTAGCATTTGTCGTTGTTGGGGAAGTAGTATTTGCGTTTCCATCGTTAGAATTTGCATTGTCTGCGGATTCCTGCAACCTTTGGACCCAGGCTCGAGCCTGCGCTGAGCGAGGGTAGTTACGGACAACAATGTCACGAAATTCTCTTTCATTTTTCTCCTGTTCCTGAATGAACCAGTCGTCGATGTTGATGTCGTTTGCAAACCTTCTTTTTCCGCCCGGGGTCGTAGAGGCTCGTTGATTGTCGTATGACCTAAAGACAGAAAACCGAAAACGCGAGAGTGTCACATTTTGTGTTCAAACATGTAAAGATGATAATGCAAATATGTTAAAGATGAATAGAAATGAAAAAATATATATATATATAAACTGACAATATGACCAATTAAGTCAACTTACTGTAGAAAATACAAGTCTTACTTTCAAAGTACAACTTACTTTCAATGTTACCAATTAAGACACGTTGACTGAAATATATAATTATAAATATATATTATTTTCAGGACCAGTCTCTTTTCGATTTAGACTTATTACTCTGTTTTTGGTTACCATTCAGTCACAACAAATACTTAAATAATATGGAAAATTATTACCTTCAGTTTGAATTAAATGCACATTCACAAATGGATCATATTCTTTTCATTATATAAAACACTCACCCCTATAAGCCGTTAGTTAGAAACACAGCACCATGGCGGAAGAACAGCCTATTCCTCTCGTGGAAAATTAATACCATCTTCTGTGAGTATCACTCCATCATGTCTGCTGTGACTTAGAAGTGTTCAGTGATTTTAAAAAAAACATGAAGAGAGATCTTGAGTTCTATAGAATCGTGAGAATGTGAATGTTCTTCGAAGTGAATTTTCACACATGTGAAAGCATCTTCTTCGCTAGATCGTTATGTTGATCACATCAACGTGTAATGAAAAGTAACAAGATGAAAAGTGTTTGAAAAATTTTGCATGAGTGATTTTAATGACAACGTATGGCAATTATGATGTTATTAAGACCTCCGCGGAATAATTCTAGAAAAAATGCACATAGTCCCGTGAGTTGATGGTTAGATATCCAAAACCACAAAACTCCTGTTGTTGACTAAAACTTGTGCATTATGTACCGTTTGTTCATGACATTTCTCAGAGATTTGTCAATTCGTCCAATTTCTGTCTCGTCGAGAGGAACATCGCCCTGTAGATATTCCTTCAACTTTTCTTTGTGTTCTTCTTGGGCATCCATCAGCTCGCTGGAAAATAAATAAATAAATAGAATATGATCAAATAATTCTATTTTCATCAAACTATAAAGAGAAACATATTTGATATTCTACACTGAATAAAGCTTCCATAGATTGGTCTAATGTAGTCCAAATTTATATAGGAAATAATCCAATTTTTATAATTGCATTACATAACAATGATACTTGCATTCTTTTATATAGCTTTCTGCCCCTTCTAATGTTTTACCAGCTCTTCAGATAATAAACTAACAGAACCTAAAACCTTTTATTTCAACGATTTTTACCAATGAGTAAATACATTTGCTTAAAATATATTTCTCTGTAGCCGTCTTGGTCCATTTTGTCAATAATTGAAATGAAATTGTCAAAATCAGTCTATTTCAACAAGAAGCTTGAAAAATACATCGCAAAAATTGCTTTACTTAAATCTTTTTCAATTTTCCAGAGCCTCAGGAATTGGCTAGCATTACCTAACCTAACTCGTTTCGGACAAAAAAAAACTTACTCAAAATCTATTTCTCCGTCGCCATCCTGGTCCATTTTGTCAATCAATCTATTCAGAGCCTTTCTTCGCATCGGGATGTTAACTTGCTATTGAATATTTTAAAAAATAAGACACATCAGTTGAAAAAGACATCCAGATAAGGAATTCAACATGCACATTGTTGCATTAAGAATCATAAGAAGCGAATTTCTCTGTTCTTTATTTACATTTATGCGCTATTAACTGTTTATAAGCTTCAAAACGTGTTCAAAACAATAATAAGATTCGTAGTGAGACTCTTTAGTACTGTGTAATTTACCCAGGCAGTAAGATATGGCACTAAAACTAGGCAAGACGTTCCATAAACATGTGCAAATAAAGAAATAAATTAATAATATTGAAAATTAGTAAACCAGTAAAACTCAAGTTCTGGTTATTTCCTTTACGTAATGTATGACCCGTTATTTATGCGGTTTAACATATCCACGAAAATTTGATATTTAGCTATTCTAAATGTTCATGGAATAGTTTTCAAGACATAGATGCGTAAACAATTTCTAAATATTTCGCGGATCACATTTTCGCGATCAAATCAATATCCCGTGAAAATAACCGGCTGTACGGTATCACGTACAGGCACTTACCTCCAACCCGTCCATGAATTCCTCCCTTGACAATGACCCACTCTTGTCACTGTCGAGTTTGATGAAGAGTTCCACTAACGAAATGTTCTCCATACGCGCATATTCCATCAGAACGAGTAATGGATCTTCGTTAATGAGATCGTCTTCGTCCTCGTCATCATCTTGTTTTCCTAGAACCTCCCTATCAGCCTTCCACACGACGCCATATTTCACCTTAAAGCCTTCACGTTTGGTTTTTAAGTCAGACAGAATTTCGTAGAATTTTTCATTTACGCTCTGATCCTGTTGAAGAAAGGTGTAAGTAATGTTGGATAATCGTAGCAAATAAAGAAAAAAATGTAAAAGTAATGTCGGATAACGGCATAAAGAATATTTTTTGCAAAATTACCGTTATTGTATGAATTTGTAAGTAACACCGAACACATGATTAAGTGGTACAATTTTTTGTTCGTGTATGAGTTGTGATTGCACTAGCCTGTACAACCTGCTAAAATCTGCTTAAGCGCTGAAATGTTAGTTCACTGACAAGACGCGTAATTGCAGCAACTACATGTCGATATCATTTTAACAAAGAACAATAAAAATGGCTGTTGATATTGGAATTTTATATTCACACCGTTCCTATATTGTAGGAGGCGTGATTGATTTCAAACTTACTCCAAGATCAATCAGATCGAGACCTATGTTAGGGTTTTCCTGGACACACTCCAGGATCCTCTGGGCACTTTCTGGAAACATGGGGTTCTTAGCCATCTGAAACGGTGTGACATACATATGTATTTATGAAGTATTGGAAATCATTAGTGGAAGTTCTCAACGTGCTTTATATAACAGAAAGTAAAAGAAATGTATAAATATGTATATTGTTCGTATATATATTTTTTTAGATTTCTATTGTTATTTCATTTGCTCGTGCAACTGCAAAGATTTAATAAGATTGCGCTACTTTCTATATTTTTTTTACTTTGTTGAGAACACAAGCACGTAAAACTTGTCCGCGATACCTTAATGCTTCAAGGAAAGATATATGTTTTTTACTTTGTTGAGAACACAAGCACGTAAAACTTGTCCTCGATACCTTAATGCTTTAAGGAAAGATAATCGCATTGTGTGATTACGTTTTAAGATGTATTATACAAACCCGTATGACTCGTAGCGTAGAATTGTGCTTCAGCCCTTGTAACAGACATGTGACACAAGCGTCTGTGAGACGATTGCAGCTGATGTCGAGATATGAAAGAGCCTGATTTGTCTCAAGCGCCTTACTCATCGTGATTGCACCTCGTACGTGAAAACCATTCCAAGAAATATCGAGCTTTTCTAAATGACGGTTTACCTGGTAATGAAACGAGTTATCACAAAACAATGACAAGAACAATCTGCAAATTTGAACTGAAAGAAAATATATCTAAAGAAAAAGAAAAAAACAATCACCATCCGTAAAAATTCTTTAAGAACGACAGTTTTTATAACTAAGTACCCGAAGTTCGGCGAAATTAAATGACTTCATTGACAAAATCGATAAATACTGCCCCCTGACCTAGAGCCAACGGTTATGCAACCTCGACCATGTGGAGAGGGAAAAAGACGATTCAAAGTTGACGTACTTGTAGTGCTTTTCCAATGGCTGTTGCTCCGCCCATTCGTAAGTGGTTCCAACTGAGGTCCAGAACTCTGAGAAAATCATTTGTTGCTGTAAACATAAAAAAATAATGTTTTTGTACGATAATATTAATGATTACCGAAATGCTTTGAAGGAAACAACCGGGACTTTTGCTTTACAAGTTAGATTTTATTTAATACATAATTTTGTTACATATTACCAATAGTGAGCGTTAACTACTCTCTGTCTATTGAGCATGCTTCTTGGTTTCAGTGCTCGTGGTCAGATGAGCTTTTAATATAGTGATACTGTAAAGCAGGAAACGATCGTTGATATTTTCTTTTATCGTTTGCAACTTTTCCTAGTTAGTTGGCGTGATGGTACTTTCATTAAATGTATAAAAACCAATCTCGTTGATTTGCTATCCGTAGTTCACTAGCCACTACGAAAACAGCGAGGATATTTATAAAATATTAAAGAATATTTCATGTTATATAGTATTACTGAAATTAACATTGAAAGAAACATACCCAGGCCGTCTGCAAATACCTCCCCTCCTCTCTCACGGAACTCGTTATGGCCGAGATACAGTTCTCGTAAGGCATGGTTTTCCTGGGTAAAATAGAAAATTGGAGCGGGTTAGTCAGGTACAGTCGTGTGCCAAAAGTCTTAGTAATTTTTATTTTTCCCTATATATTCTATGTATTTTTACATTTTTTATTAGATTTTTCCTGATCTCATCTAGGCGCAGAATTTAATCAAATTTGACATACTTGTAGAAAATTATCTACACTTTCAGCTAATAATATTTACATAATTTTCCTTCGTGCACTTTTTTAGAAAACCGTATTTCATTACCACGCAAAACTTTTTCGTTGCCATTTTGGTAAAAACAAAGAAGGAAATGACGTCATAAGTTTAAGTGGTGCACAAAAAATTATATATTTTGAAAACGAAATATCGGAAAATTATACAAATATTATGAGCTGAAAGTGTAGATAATTCTCTACAAGTATGCTAAAATTGATTAAAATCCGCCAATAGACAAGATCAGGAAAAATCAAAGAAAAAATGTAAAAAAAAAAAAAAAAAAAAAACCCATAGAATATATAGGGAAAAATAAAAATTACGAAGACTTTTGGCACGTTACTGTATCTAGATGGTCTGGAAACGCACTCCGTCCATCGGCTCCGACTCTTTACAATCTTTACAAAATACTGGAAACAATCTGTCTGTCAGTGATCGGTAGCTGTTAAGCCACTCGCCTCACATACATATGTAGTTGTATAACTGTTACCTGTTTCCCAAGTTTATATATATATGTCTATCAGTAGATGAAGGTCGCGATGGCAGAATGGTTTTAAAAGATTACACAAAGATTACACAAGCCCTCCCCCTATGAGTTGTGAGTTCGAATAACATGTGCGGCAGTCGCCAGGTACTGACCACGGGTCGGTGTTTTTTTGTCCGCGTACTCCGGCTTTCCTCCACCAACAAATATGACACGTTCTTAAATGACACTGACTGTTTAACTGATAAAACCAGTTATGTGACTAGAATTGAGTTTACACAATTGATTTTAACATGATTCAAACATGGACTTTTGATTCTTATACAGATCTATGTCTTATACTGGGACCCTATATACACGTATGAATATGTATAGAAGAATAACAAACCTGTAATCTAAATAATATGCTGACAAGTAATTATCGTTTATGAATATGGTTTCAGGTATATGTGAATATCAATTCTTCAAGTAATTTTTGTCAACATCATATTTAAGTAATTGATGTATACTTACATCTAGCATGTCTTTAAAGAATAGTGCATCGTCCTCCACGAATCCATTACCTGATTTAAAATCAAATCGGTATTCTTAATGAATACTTTTGAAATGATATTAGACGTTGTCTTCCTATTTTATTATTAAAAAACAAAATTATTAAATATTGTTCATGTTAAATGCTGGCAGTGCAAAGTTATAACTTTTTTGTATTAATTTTTTTCAGAATATCAAAATCATTTTCACAAGGAGATGTCTTGCTTGGTAATTTCAATGATGTTTGGAGCACCCATGAGCATACTGAGATTGGTATTTATCTTATTTTCATTTTCATTTTGAAACTTACCTGATAGATCTAGTCTTCGTACGTAGTTATTGTTACAAAGTGCTTTACATATCGCCTCGGCGCCTTCTGAACCGAGATGGTTCTCTACAATTTTCTGATATGAAATTGAAAACATTTCAGGTTTTAAAAGTTTCGTGAAAAAATCATAGAAGTTGATTTGTTGACTGACTGTATGTTACATGCATTTCTGTAAATTTTGTAAATGTTGCTAGTTATACAGTCTTTTCTGTCATTTACAATTTGTATATCATTCTCATTGCATATCTTTTCCAAGTTACATTTTTTTTGTGTCAGCCAACTTAGATATATTATAGTGTGTTTAAACGTCAGAGCCTGATTGTTCAAAGCATGGTTGACTAAATCATATGATAAGTGAAATTTCCATTTCTCATTTACTGCAAAATTTGTGACCATATCTTCACTAAACTCAGCAAGAATGTAAAGAATGGAGTTCTTAAGATTCTTATAAAATTTTGTGAAATTCGTATTTACAGAAATTATTTTTACTTGATTTTTGAATTGTCGTTATAGTGTTATCAGCCTAATCACCTTTTGAACATTTAAAATGTCCATCTATAAGATAGAAAAGTATTAATAAAAGGATTGATAAAGAAAAATTAAAAGATAACTTACCACGTCGGTTAAGTAAGTATTTCGGGTCAACACTTCGGCAAAGTATCTAGCTCCACGTCCCCCAATATGGTTATTTTCTAGAATTAAAATGTCGATGGACGAATTTTTCTGGAAATCGAAAATACTCAAATGAAACGGGAGAAATCAGTTGCATACTATCATTTTTCATATTAAATAGACATTTTTAAGAATATAAATAAACAAATTTAAAAAGAAAATATGCATAATGTATATCATCGAATTATCGATGTTCCTGATTCAGAATAAGAAGACGTTCTTGCTTAAATCATAGAGAAGTTACCAATCGAAAAGTGTACATCTGCATATCCTTAATACAAAATGTACTCCATTAATGAAGTATCGACAGAAGACTGAACATAACATTGCATTGACGAGCGTTGGTCAAGTGGTTCGATGCTATTCTGCTTGGTAGCCCTCAAGCCCCGCGCCTCTGGTCGCTTGCAACTAGTGCAGCGGTCAACGGTTCTTTTTGGCACTACAAAAGCATTGCACATCTTTAAATGATTATAGATGTTGACAAGGCCAACTTCAAACAGACTTACCACCAAAGCTGTAGCGAAGGCTTTGCTGTCCGTAGTCCTCAGTACAACGCTTAATAAACTTAATGTCTCTTTCGCTAACTGGTTGTAAATCAGCTTCATATACTTAGCGCCAAATTCTTTACAGGCCTCTGTATAGATTTTCTGGCTTGAGTCTTCATCGTTGTTATCTACGTAATAATACTCTTCGTCCTCTGTTATGTAGCAAAGATAAAAAAAAAAATATTACAAATGTAGATCCTAGAGTATTTTCTGTTTCATCCATTTCAAATCTGTTTTTGAATACTAATAACGATTCAGTGTCCAATCCTAATTTCAAAAAACAACAGTACTGAAACATGAACTACTATAATTGTGCTACTCAACTTCACACTTGAGGAAATAGTTAACAATCTTATAATACTCTAAGACATTTTAAACATTACCATGACCATCAGAATGCATTCTCACTAAAAATACGTACCATCGAAATCAAATTCATCGAATTCATCAAAGTTTTGTCCTGTTGTCCACTCTGATTGCTTCCTCAGTTTCGCTTTCTCCACGGCGTTGTTTTTGATATCGAACGCGCCAGACGCGTGCATCTCGTTAAGTTTCTTTATCCGTAAAACCTTTGTGGGCGGGTCTCGTTTGTTCGGGGTCTTAGACAGCCTGTACTTGTTGGCTAATGCTTGAGCCTTCATACTTGTAGCTGCTATACTCGTGCTGTTGTTGTTCCGCGTTAACAGTGACGTCCTTCTCTGTAATTGAGAATAAAAAATAACCAAATTGACACAAGGATGATTCCGGTGTTAAAGAATCCTCGATACTTCAGGAGTTCTTATCATTTACAATCTCTACAGCCGTGGACTATTTCATATTAAAACTGATGACAGCTCAATGGAACAAATCTGAACCAATCACAGGCCTGCAATTTTTTTTTTGAAAACTACAGAGAGAGCGACGCCCAACTTCAAAGCCACTCAGTCAACCACGTGCACAAGGATCTGATAATTAGTTACAGATTATATAATCATGGACCCACCAGAGTGCCCTAAGACCATTTTTAGACGTTTTAGAGGTTTAGATTAAAAAACGATAAAAATCGTATTCTACATGGTACGAGAAGGGTGGAAAGCCTTAGACTTCAAATTTCCAACCCGCCTACCTTTAGCGGCTATAAAACATATTTCTAGTACATCGTTATAAAACTGTTTCTACCGTTGGAAAGAGCGATAAATTTTCCTTCAAAATCATCCTACAAATATATACAAAGTGCCGTCATTAAGACGAAGGTAGTCGAGTTAGAAATTTTGAGCTGTGAGCTTTCCACCCTTCTCGTATATAGTACCATGTAGAATACGATGTTTTACAGTACGTTTCTAAACCTAAATAGATATAATGCAAATGATTCATTTCGCGAATTTCACGTGTAAACATACATTCGAAGAAGTAGCAAATATATTTAGTTTATAATAATATAGCAATACACAAAAAATACGCATGTGGCTTTCCGCGGTAAAAAGGTATCTGCTTAATTCGCTTAAATGTTGTACATAACCTCAGTATGTTTCCCTTGATAACGGATAAACCAGATTCTAAGAAGTGCATGTCTCTCGAAGATAACATGGAGATTAAAATATTAGAAAGAAAAAAACAATACTTCAACGTGAACAGTTAACATCAATTCATAAATCATATATTATCACAATACATATATTTGTATTTGTCATCCATAATTTTGGAAAATTACGACATTTAGTTACTTGTATTGTGTCAAGACTGGTTTGGTTAGCACGTCAAAGCTTCGTGAAAAGAATGGGCGTCTTTTGCAGGAAATGTTAACAGTGAATGCCGACTAAACTAAAAAAAATTATGAGTATTTTCCTATAACAAAAAGACTTGTTTATTCAATATTGAAATCACTTCAATATTTAGTAATTAACATGTCTTAGAATTACTGCAATGTAAATTATGATTTATTTACATTCGATTGTAGGTTTTGAATTGTGAAATATGATTATCAAATAATCCTCTGAACCTAATCTAATTGCTTGACTATTATTACAGCTATATAGACCAAATACAACCCATCAAGACCGAAAGCATACATAAAATCACAAATATCGTTTTTCTTCTCTATTATAAAACATTAAATACTAAGTATATCGATTTTCGTGGGGATTTCTAAAATAAAGTATAGAGAAATGTTTCTGAAGACTAAAGCTACAAATGCTCTGATCTATTTTGAACGAAAATAAAGGTCAAATTTTGGTTGAATGTAGGTCAAATTCTGTGAAAAGCCGCAAACCACTGTTTACCAGTGCATTGTATAGTACTTAAAACATATTACACATTCATTACACAGACGGTGTATCGACGGCTTTTGAGACACTGCCAAACATTTGCGTCGATTGGTTAGACAGGATTTACCATTTACAACAGGTGTTCATTTGAAATGCACTTTCCTCTAGATCAAATCTAGATCATCATAATGTGCAACACACGTGGGTATGTTCTTTATAGAACACATATATATTGTACACAAAAGATAAAGAAAAAAACTTCCAATCTATCATACGTTCTATTTTTGCGGATGACAGAACCATATGGTTAGTATGCCTTTTGATCGGACGCGCGATGGCCTCACCCATCGTACCACGTGGGTATATTCTTCGGTCATTTTCATATGCTCCGTCACATGATCCGTCATTTGCTCCCTGCATGACTATCGACATTGACCAGTTAATGTGAAGTAAAGACAACCCAACTTGACGAAAGAGACTCTCACGTCATTGATCTGTGCATATGCATATTCATACAAATGGAATCACGTGAAGGAATTATATGAATTTCCGGCGGTCGGTCGGTAGCTGGGTTTTGCTTAACATCCTATTAACAGTTGTACCTATTTTAGGATACCACTCTTCTGTAAGATGACGCTGTGTATGTTGAATACGTGTGTTTTGGGAAACTGCGGTACGCCATTGTTGTATCTCCATGCAAAAGTGAAACTTCTGCCCATGTTATAGTGTTACCTTACTGCCACAACAGACTTTCTAAAGATAAAGGGAAACACATGAAACCCTTTCAAATATATATACGCTTTAAAGTAGCTAGAAATTACGCAGAAAACTTTAAAATTTTAATTTCTAGTTGATATATAATTCTCACCTGTGATGATTTTGCCTTTTTGGTGATGTCGGACATCACCGATCCCTGCCTCAGCTCCATGGTATCCATGGTAAGTGTCTGTTGTCGGAAATCCTTAGGGCTTGAATCCGGATACAGTTAGATATATATTCCCTTCTCTGATAATCCTATTCCATAGTCCAATCAATCGATTTCTTTAATACCAAACATTGTTTGAACCTTTGTTTAGATATTGATCACAGGCGGTTAATTCATGTAAGATTCACATGTAATTCGTTTTGATTGTCTTAATGAGAGCGAAGTTCAGCGTTCTTCTATTTCCTTGTTCACCAGGTAATATGTTCATATGATTGAAATCCAAAATTCTTCTCCGTCTTGGTATGCAGTATTATAACACTCATATGTTCACAGGGTAATATTTTTGTATCTATATACAAATTTCTTCCATGTCATTTAAAATATCCGCGAATAAACGTAAACGTATCTTCATGTTAATATAGAGACCACCATATTGGATCGCTGCTACAATACCAAATGCAAATGTAAGGTAACTTTGAATGTGGGTTTGTTTTATCTGTACCCGATCACCATATTAAGCCCGATTAGGGAGTGGGTTGGGTAGCCACTGACCATTGCATTACTAGATTAAAAACAATACACAAAACTTCATAGCGATACCAATGCACTTATGTTTATTGTATTCTAAACATTAGGACAGGATAATCCCACCTGGTAATCAAATCAGTGATCCGTAACTAATACATAAAACTGATTTTGTTTTTAAATATTGTCAGCTTGATGATTTAATTCATGTCAAGATCTACTTACTAAAAAATATTATATATAAATATATCGAACATATTCATATAAATTCTGGTTTGATAATGTGCAAGATATACTTTAAAATGTTAAATAAATGAATATGAAAGTATTCTTCAGTGTCTAATTCTTTTTGTTAAGCTTGACATGCTTTGAAAGCCTAAGCCAGTAATGGAGCATTTCTAATACATCTGAATCCTAACATGAATTGGATCCGATTCCAATAATGTTAAACATATAGTCCAATTCCAAAATGTATATATACCTTGTCACATAGAGTAAAACGGAAACACATGACCATTCGTGATACCGTAAAACCAGTAATTTTCACAAGCAATATTTTCCGGGTAATGTTTTTTCTTTTATTCTGGTTTTGATAGAATCTCAGCTCTGCTATAATATCAAATTCATAATTGATTTATTTTGAATTCTAGTATGATGTGTGTGCTGCATATATTATGTACTTACTGAACTGGAATATGTATGTATTGATGCAAATATGATGTTCAGTGGTAAGATAAAGTAAATCTCTCTCCTAATAAATAATAGGTAGGGATGACATTATTTCTTTTGTTATTTTGTAGTTTGTTACAAATGTTTTAAAAATATGCCTCGAAAGCCACCTTGAAATTGTGGTAATGATAATGTCATAGGTATAACGGAGAATGAAAAAAGAAGCATTAACAAAATTTCAACGTACAATCAAAGACTTCTGTATGCAAGAGAACGACTGAAACTGTTAATGATCCTGTATAAACTCATTCTAGTGATACATTGTATGTCTATAAATCTTGCGCAGTAAAACAAAATGTTTTAATATCTTACAATACGGTTCTCGCAGTTGTACTTTCCTGAGCTGGGGTTGATTTAGGCAAAATACGACATATATCAGATATATATCACATTGTGGTCATATAAGTTAGGTTTTAACAATGCAATGACTTGCTTGTAATACTCCATATACAGAACGAATGCACTCACACATACAGAGTAATATGCTATCTACCTGTCTGCATTTGAAAACAATTTTTAAATAATTGATACAGCAATGTCAATGATACTTATCTGTTACGTCATGTCAGATGATATTCCCGTGATGAGGAAGTAAATCCAGAGTTTATCGAATAGACAACTGTGCAGACAAAACTCAGGGACAGCATCAGTTCGTCAGGAAACATGGCGAGTTTTAAATCCATACGTCGTGCCCAGGAACCAGTTACTTTCACGTGTTCTCTGTGTGACAGTGAAGACAATGTAAATTGGTATTGTAATGACTGTCAGGAGGCGTTGTGTGATCGCTGTAAGGAAGTCCACTCACGCGGGAAAAAACTAAAAACGACGACATTGTACCGATAGGGCGAGTTGACCGTCAGGACGACCGACCTATAACTGAGGTATGTAAACTACACCCCGGTAAACTCCAAGAATTTTTCTGTTCTGATTGTAAGGAAGTGCTTTGTTCTGTATGTGCCTCTAAAACACATAAACAACACAACTGGAAACATTTGGAGGAAACTGTCACAACAGTAAGGAGGCATTTAAATGAATACATGACGACAATATCCCATAAAATTGAACTTTTCAAGTCCAAAATGTCCAAGCTGGACAGTGCCAACAAAGCATCCGTCAAAACAATTGAAGTATATCGGAAAGAAGTAAATTTTCAAAGAATAAAGTTAATAGCAGAAGTAAACTCTGTCGAAGATTTAGTGATCGGTGAGTTATCAGTATTAGAGGAAGAAGAATCATCGACATATCAAACAAATTGTCAACAATACCAGACCAACGTTCGCGAGCTGACCTGCCTGAATGAAGAGGCGGAAGTGATGATTACAAGTAGATCAGTTGGATCAATGTTGGAAATGGACTGGTTACTCAGCTCAACTCTGCCCCGATATGACGTGGAGGTGAAGACAGATGTGCCGAAACTATCTAGATTTGTGACCGGGAATATCAATCGAGACCTGTTGAGGAAAATGTTGGGTGAACTACACCACGAAAACCAGTACGAGAAGAAAGATATCAACAGTAATCACGTCCGGCAGATCTCCAAGTTTACTGTTACTCAAAAAAGTCAAATATATAGTATATGTCCAGTGGACCAAAGTCACGCGTGGTTATCTATATTCAGATACAAAGGTCTTGTACTGGTCAGTAAGGAGGGTGTGGTCAGAGACACAGTGTTATTGGACTTCAGACCATTTAGCCTGGCCATGATGGGGCCAATGGACATACTGATGACCAGTTCTCCAAGAACTACATTTGTGTATAAACTGTCACTACACAAAAAACAAGTGACAACGTTTGCTAACATCCGTCCATATAGAGCATTTGATATCAGCATCCACCAGACAGGTGAGGTGTATGTTAGTACCGGGACACCGGATATAGTGGTACTGAACCAGTCAGGAACGATTGTAAGGAAAGTCACCTGTACCAAGAAGGGAATGTTCACCGCCTGTATATCGGCGGGTATATCCATAACAACGTATTCGAATCTATCAATCATTGACAAGTCAGGTACGACTCTACAAACATGGTCAGGTGAACAGGACGACGGTCAAACGACAAGCCACATGAATTCATTTAAGATGTCATGTGACAGGTACGATAGATTGTTTGTACCAGAATACAGAAATAATCAGGTGTACGTCCTACCGAGGACTAGTACACGGGTCACGTGTCTTCTGGACCGGAAACATGGAGTGGTGGATCGGGTGTGTCGACGGTACTGTACACGTCATGAAGCTGTGAACATTGACCCGGATGTATTTTTTGCATATTAAAGTTTAACATAGAATAATAGGACAGAACTTGGAAATGAGAATACTTGCTATACTGCAGACAATATTTGCTACCATCCAATCGGTCGCTTTGCCTGCCATGTTGTTGGTATTTCACATGGTTATAAATAATCTATTCACTTTGATTGGTTGGCCAAATCTATTTACTTGTGTTGATTGGTTACTTGTTGTTGAATATGTCATGGGTAACCAGTGGGGAACCCATTGCAAACAAATTATCATTAGATAAACCCAGAGAAGTCCGAATGCGTTTTCTTGTTGTCGGGCATTATTCTAATAAAACAAACAAGGCGGCGCTACATGTACTGAATATAGGCTTGTTCAACCAGACTCTTGTTGGCTTCGTATACTACATGTACGCCAGACAGAGAATACGTAGTATCAAGAGTCTGGTTGAACGAGACTAGTACTGAATAGGGTAAGACGATATGTGCATCTATATATAGACTAATTGTTTGCTAGCTGATCATAACCTACTTGTAGTAAAGGCCCGTTCACACGGTAGATCAAGGATGATCAACCTTGTTGCATAAAGCAAATATCATTGTGTGAACTAGCTTATTCCTCTGTAACATAATCCTTCTGCCAGGAAGATAAACCACATTTTAGAATAGAGCATGCTCTATCCTGTAAACCAAAACCTACAGACTTCGGCCAGACTGACCAATCAGTGACCAGCTCACAGCTGGCAGGGATAGGGATGGGGCACAGCATCATAAAAACTGATACACATATATATTAGCAAATTTACAAAGATAATAGATACAAAGAATACAAAAGGCATCTTCTTGACAATGAACCTATGGAAGGCCTAATTTTTATCATTGCTTATCAAATCAGAATTATATATAAGATAGCAGATCAATAGTACTAGAGAGAATATATAAAGTTTTATTAATTACTGCAGGAATATTACAAGAGTAAATGTTCAATATTTTATATCAACACCTTTTAATAATATGAACTTGCAGAAGTAAAGGTAAAACTCATTTGTACGGTACATCAATATCATCTTTCTGCTTTCCATGTTGTCCATCTTGACTGCAATGGTCAGAGTGTTGTGGTAACATTAAGTTACGGGAACTCCAGCAGGAGGTATATACAGCTTGAGGTTTACAGTGTGCACATAGAAGGTTTATATATCACGAGTTTTATAATACTAATTGTATGTGTCTTGTTTTACTGTGTGAACGGGCCTTAACTGTCCGTACATGGGAGATACTGAAACAAAATGTTAGGCTTTACTTAGGGGATATTTGTGGAATTGTATGCGCTAAAGTAAAGTGCAGTTTCAACCGAAATATTACGCTTGTATTTCACCAACTTGTCCAAGTATATTCGTTTTTCGTACATTGTATGTTATGTCATGTCGGCCGCTCGCGTATGGCTTCAAACAGTGATTTCTTGTATTTATATTTTTGGAGACTTTGAATTTAATTTGTAAATTCAAGTTGATATTTGCAATATATCTGTCAATGTTTATACGTAATGGCGACCGTGTTTTCTCGTAGCGGTGGAAAATGGAGTATAAACAGAGTAAAATATATGAATACCATATGTTTAATTTTGTATATTACTGTAAAATATTTTTATTTACACCTTTTGAAATTAAAATAACGCAATAGTTCTCGGATTGTCGTACTATTTATTACAATGAAATGTAAACAAACATCGCAAGCGGCTGTGTTCCCACAATGTTTATGTGCACAGATATAAGAGTTGTACCTTTGAGCGCCCGGATGTACCTTTGTGTGACGTCATCGCCATCTTTTCTGAAATCTCCTATTGGGACAGTCAGGTACGATTGTAAGGAAAGTACCGATTCGCGGGTATTGCTATATCAAGATATTCGAAAGTACTTGTTTGTTTGTTTGTTTGAATTTTACGGCCCATCGACAACTAAGGTCATTTAGGGCCAAACTACAAGGCAGGCATAAGTATTAGGATATAAACAAGGACTGTATCTAAAAGATCAGAATAAGAAAAAGTCACGTAAAAACTAAAACAAAATTATAAATGTTGATTTAAGGATGTACTCCTCTGAGAAGTCAAAATTTTCTTGTATTAAACTTTTTTTCTCTTATAGATTTTTGGAAAAAGGGGTTCATGCCATAAAAGAAAACAGAAGAAAAAACATATGTCCGTGTGCTTGTTTTCGAGCTATTGTCACTCAAAGATGCTTAGTTGACAAATTATTGGATTTTATGGGAATTTTGCCGTTTTGACCATATACACAAGAGATCAAAGTCATAATTTCTTAATGAGGTGTTTGATATGTATGGATGTTTGTAGAATTTATATTCCAGTAGTCTTCTTTAATAATATACCAGTTTTGATTAATAAGACTAATATTTGTTCTCAGAATAAGAACATATGCTACCCCTACCCCTTAATTTTGAGCTCCAAAATGCACCATTTTCAGCCATTTTTGCCAAATTTAACCCTGTATAGAAAAAGTTCCGGTATTAAACTTTTGTTAATATTTTGCATATCAACAGGGAAAGGGTTGTTCTTTCTAAATCAGGCAGAAAAATGGGGGGTCCGTGTGCTTACTTTTTTGCTCCATTTGAATATTTGTTATTTTTCAGTATTTTAGAGTAAAAAATGAAAGTGCTCAAATTACAATTAAATGTCAAAATAAAGAGACAAAAGTGTATCATTTCACACATTAATGCTCGATACTTTGATAACCACGAACCCAGTAAAGATTTACAGCAAAAATTAGCTCGATACAGCTAAAAATACAGGCGCAGTGAGGATTTTAGCAAAAACAATTTCAGTAAAAAATGGTAAAACTGTGGCTCTACTCAAGGCGAAAAAAGACACATTTTCAAAATGGCCGCCAAATGGGCCATTTCTTAAATTCCCCGTATAAAAAAATCTACTAAAAATAGAAATGTGATTTTTTGACAAAATTTGCAATTGGCAACTTGCTACAGATATTGATATATTTTAATTGAAAATCTCATAACTTCTTTGATCTATGTCGAAACGAGACTTCAACGGGACTGAAACCTCAGAAGAATACAACCTTAATAAAAAGAGTTACATATGATAAAATAGTTTTGGCTAAAACACATGAGAAAACTCATGCACAATGTTGTTGAAACGATGAGTGTTGCGTTGATATGAATATAAGATAAGATGAGAAAACGTTCAAATTTTGTTTAAAATGCCGATCTCTTTGAGATAGCTGAAAATACGATTATGTCTCACGGCATGAAACAAAGTGTACATGTCGAAGACATCATAATACTTATCTCGTATGTGTTTAAAATCAATACAATGCAATAAAACATGCTCCACTATGTAAGGTAGTTTCAAATCTTTTTGTGCTAGGTGAAGAGCAGTCTTAGCTGCTTTATCGGCCTCTTCATTCCCCTTTATACCCACATGGCTGGGAATCCAGAGATAAGTAATTTGAGTTTTAGAAGACAATCGAAATGTTCGGATCAAAAGATTTTGGATTAATGTGTTTCTAGGGTTTCTTGATTTCAAAACCTGAAGAACCAAAAGAGAGTCGGAACAGATGGTTGCCTTTTCAATGCGGTGTTCTTCGATATGGTCAAGCGCCAGACCGATAGCACATGCTTCCGCAGAGAAAATGGAGGCAACATCCGGGAGTCGGATAGAGGAGCAGTGATTAGATGTACAGCATGCTGCTGCAACATTATCACCATCTTTTGATCCGTCAGTGTAGATATGAACATGGTCAGGGAAAGCCCGAACGGAGGATTTGTGTTCTCTGGGTAATGCACTGGATTTTGCCCGAAAGTACCCATAATGGACAACTCAGGTTCGACTCTTCAGACATGGTCAGGTAAATTGGACAACGGTCAAACGGCTAGCGACATGGATTTACATATGATATCATGTGACAGGTACGACTGATTGTTTTTAACCAGGCTGCAAAAATCATCAGGTGTACGTCCTGCCGAGGACTTATACACAGGCCATGTATCTTCTTGACCAGAAACATGGAGTGGTAAAACTTACAGCGGTGGGAGTGGATACGTGTGGGAATGTTTGGATCGGATGTGTAAACGGTACTGTACACGTCATGAAGCTGTGAACATTAACGCGTATGCATTTTTGTGTGTATTAAATTGATGCACAGAAATTACAGTAGAATTTGAAATTGAAAATAAATCATTTCTAATCAACTTCCTTGTCCTCGATAAACAAGATAATACACTTACTACCACTGCAGACATTGGTGACTTTTCCTGTGGTATTTACGAATGGAGGGTCAAGACATTTACATGTGTCTCGGAGAAACATATCGTTTCCAGTCGAAAGCATTGAACACTTGTATGATTTTCAACTTGAATATCAGTTACAATGGTACAGAATTACATATTTATCCTATGGTGATGCTATTGTTTTCTCAATTACTTTCTTTGTGGTGCAGGGATTACTTATTTTAATTTGAAAATGTAAGTAAAAACATTTATATTTTTTAATTGCTGTTACATCAAGTCGACTCGGCCGGTGTTATTACCTTTAAAAATATACAACATTAATTCAATAAATGTGTTAGGTCTTTTGAGATAGAAGTCGTGCAGTGATTATCTAAAATACAGGCGATTGATTCTTTAGGAATAAACAATTCTTTGTCAAATTAATTGATATAGAGGGTTCTATACAAATGGTTACTTAATATGAAATTCAGTAACTCATTAAACAATTTGATATACCATGATCGAGTCTGAAACGACTTAAATGTTTTTAATTGTTTAACGAGTTTAATATATTTCATATTTCTGATCCCAAAAATAGGATTATATTTATCACATTACTTGTATATATGAAATGTTACTATGAAATATAGATAAAAACTTGTAGTATATAAGAGTGGGAAAATTAAACTTTGACGTTACGTCTACTGAAATAATCATGCATGTCATATTTTGAGTATGACGTCATGATCACCTATGATGTCACCAGTTTGTACATTGTATATAACACGACTTGTGACAAGGCTGGACGTGCTAGTTATGTGATAAAATACGTAATACATTGACGATTGAAACAAACATTTTGATGATGTATACCTTTCACAAAAAGTGTAATCGCACGTTTTGTCCAACGATAACGTCACTAGATTGGCAGATTCCGTCTATTTTAAGAGCAGAAAACTCAATAAGCCAAGTGTGTTTATTGTCGACGTTTTGGTACATTACTACAATAACATCAAATTAACACACACAAAAAACAACGTTTTACTGAAAGTCATAGCTTTAATTGAAGTTCTAACTAAACGATATCCAATGACAAAATTGGTTTACATTATGACCAGGAACAGCGATAAATTCACAGAGTCTAAAGAAGATGATGACTATTGTTGTTTTGAATTTAAAACCTATGTCAGGTTTCTATTCCGCGTAGTGATGTTAATTTAATCTTCCAGTTTCATATTAAAATTGCAAAATGTTTGGCCCGCGTGTATACCGGCTATACGTTAAAGTACAGTTCAGACTTGTTATGTTTTTTAATTCTTTACATACTACAAGATTTTTTTCGAGGGGTTGTGTAAAAGTTTAACAACTAAATATAATTAATTTATACCAGGAACCATCCTGACATCATAAACAAGTGATATTCCCGAAAATATTATTTTGCAATTCTCATTTTAATGTTGCCATGACGATTGAATCAATATCGAGTAAAGACGACGTCTGTAGGATTTATTCCTAGAAATAACCACAGGAATTAACAAGAAACTTAATCAATTGCAAAATATTCTTGTTTTTTTTTAAACAAATAGAAAGTCACTGACGATTTCATTGACCATTTCAGGCGCGGATCCATAGGGGGCCGGACCCGGCGTACGCCCCCCCCTAAAATAGGAGAGAGAAAAAAGAGAAAAGGGAAAAAGAAAGAGGGGAGGGAAGGAAAAGAAGGAAGAAAGAAAAAATAGAGGGAGAAAGGAAAAGGGGAAAAAATAAGGAATTAGATAAAGAGTGAGAATTAGACAGAAAGCTCCATTTTCTACCTTTACCGTTTGATGTTATCATTTTAAAATCTAAATGTATTCGACTTTGTGGTACATACATGCATGAACATAAGATTTTATCTCCATCGCTTAAAAGGTACAATGTAAATTCCTTCAAGTGTTTACTTTTTCCTAAAAAAAACCCGATAAAATCCCAATATATTAGATAATTTATTGTCATTAATATTCAATATTGACAGGTTATATCTCGATATCCTTAGCAAATAAAAGAAAAGGGGGAGGGGGTGGGTATAAGGAATTGTAGCTGGCCATGAGTCTTCGCTAGTTGACTATATGTCATGCCCTTCGTTTTCCAGGTTGTAAATGATATAATACACATTTTTGATTCAGCATTAAAGTCATGTATTAAATCCGACTATCAATTCACAAATGTGTGCGTACTTTCAAAACGCCAGTTACAAGATTACTACTGACGTCGAATGCTTCTAGAAGCTTTTTATTTGTCCTAAGAAAATGTGTGTAAAGAAAAAAGTGGAAAATCAAACCAAATGGAGAACCAAATGCGACAGAAAATGAGAGCTTCTAGGGGTCTGGGTGCACACCATGGCCAGATGCCTTCCTTTTTTGTTTCAACAAAAACATATCTTACCGATAATGTTATAAGATGGGACAAACGATGTTAAAAAATTAATGCACATGACAAAAGGCTCCCTATTAGAAAACAGGATGATAGTAATAATTCCAGGCAGCGTCTGGCCATAGACAGACCACTAGCCTACTTTTCTGTCATTGTCCAATACACGAATTATGAAGATTGTGTATGTTAGTGAAAATAAATTATCTAATCCGACAAATAATGTATAAAAGTAAAAGCTTATATCGTTAAAAAAGTTCACATACATTTTTATTAGTCCTATAAAAACCTTCAATAGGCGACCCCTAGCTGCAATATTGTAGCTCAAAAGTATTTTAGACTGAAAATGGTGTCTTCTTTAGAGCTACAATTGTTCCTTATTACTGCAAATGGAGCAAAGTGATGATTATGTAAACCATTATAAAACGTTTGTTTTACATTTTATCGTACTTGTTTGATATAGCTTACCTACTAGGCAATAAAAACGAACCACATAAAATATCAAATTCTCATCGAGGCATTATTTGTTTACATTATACATATGAAGGTCTTTCAGAAGGGAATTTATACGGCAAGTTCACAAAATGTGATTTTGACGTTTTATGAACGGTTCGGTAGATAGTAAGCATGGTATTTATGTTTGTTTTGGACAAAAATAATATGTAAATGCATAGTAGGCCGGGTACGTATATTCGTTCTAGGCGGCCCCCAGACCCCCATCCTTTTCTTTGCTTCGTGCCTCTATAAATATTTAGATTTTAAGCAGTGCAATTCTGTAACTTTATATTCAAAATATGACATTAGACGTCAAAAATAATAAACGAACATTTTTACATGGCTTCAAATATTTTTTGGGAAAAGTGTACATGAAGTCCTCAGAAAGCAGGATTTATTAGTATTTATTCGAGGGCTTCTGGGGGCCGCCTAGGCCCCCAGACCCCCACCTTAAGATTTTGATATTGCAATTCTGTAAGTAAAAAATATTAAATCAAAACTTCAAATAAAAAATATGACACTTGACACGAAAACCATAAATAAACATCATTAAATGGCTTCAATTATTTTCTGGAAAATGTGTTCATGAAATCCTCAGAATGCAGGATTTTGCACCATTTATTCTAGAGCTTCTGGGGGCCTAGGCGGCCCCCAGACCCCTCGCCTGATTTGCTTGGTCACACGCCCCCTCTAACCTCAAAACCTGAATCCGCCCCTGCATTTGACATATAGGGTACATGTACTTAGTTTTGCAAATTGTGAGAATTTGTTCCGTGAACTGATCATCAAGATACAGAATTTGTAAAATGGCTTGCAAAATCGATACGCTTCGGAATTCCTGAATAAACATATATTACAAGCATTGTATATTTCAGAAACTGCTTTTCATTGTCTAAAACAGCAACCATAGTTAGAATACATACAAATACATTATTTTTGATTTGATATAAGAGTTTTTCTTACACTGATCTCAAATAGAACTTTAATATGAAGTGATTTGTGAGTATAACACCAATTATTCTACAGTCTCCTAGTGATCAATACTAGTTTATATACAATTTTTGCGTGATTTATTACGGATAAGGAAAACCCATTGTTATTTGAACATATTGACGCTAATATGATGTTTAGTGGTGAATGCAGATTGGGGTAAATAAATACGATTAAACCACCTTAGCGACCACCTCTTTATAAAGACCACCTGCTTAATAAGATCACTTTCACAGGGTCCCAAATGATCTTTTATATCATTGGACCTTCCTATAAAGACTACCTGCCTATAAATACCATTTTTCTACCCCATCGAACAGAGATATCTGCACTTCCGGTGAGGGAATGATTCGTGTCTAACCCAGGGCAAGACTGAGTATACACGCGTAGAACATATCCGCGTGATAAACCGGAAGTTGTAAAATGTTATATGCAAATATAATCTCTCTCAGAGTTCAATGCGGTCCCCACATTTCACGTGAATGAACTCTGGGAGAGATTGATGCAAATAATAATAATCCTGTGCAGTCCAATTGGACAACCAATATTACATTCGAACTCCAGCTCGAGCTTCACGCGCGTGCTGAACTTTGGCCTAATGATCATTGGAATCGGAATTCCACCTTCCTCCATATGAAAATTTCGTTGAAGTTTGCTCGGTATAAATATACTAAATTAAATGGTTTTCATACAATATTAGTTAGTATTTCTATGACTGTGAATATTTTAAAATGATTTAGATTATTGTATATCACAGTGCAACAAGTTTAACATAGTTTTTGTCAAAGTAAAATAGAAATCTTCAAGTTTATTTATTTATTGTTCTTGGATTTTTTAATCGCCTATTTGTAGTTTTCAATATTTTTGGGTAAATTACAGGGGCAGAAAAGAGGGATCATCCTGCCTAGATAGTACATTGTAGGATAGGTAAATATCTATCTTCGGATGAGACAGTCGTGAACCTCCTCCTCGGATATTTTGATATCTTATAGTACAGTTCTCGCTGTTGTACCTAATTTCCTGAGCTGGGTTTTATTTAGGCTAAATATTACAAATATAAACAAGTAAAAGAAAATAAAAAAAAAAACATGTTTCATGAGAAAATTGTACTGACATATATTGTACTCAGATTATTATGCCTAATATTATCTATAGCAAGTAGTGCTACTGCTACAATTTGACTTTCTAAACCACAGATATCGACATTTGTTTGTCCTTTCTATACAAATATACAAAGCAAGGATGCATCATGGAACACATATTGCATAAAGTAAGGTATTTTTGTTATCGAAATGCGTTTTTAAACTGATCTGATTATAACATTAGAAAAAATAACGAAATAGTAGAGATTGAGACATTTTTATGTTTTACCCTTTCCCAAATTAAAAGTATTTTTGATATTGGGGATATATCACCTATTAAGACAGATTTCGGTGACATTTGCATCTTAAGGTCAAAAACACATCAGCGTTTCTAAAAATGGTAGGAGTATCTGTTAACTTACATACTAATAAGTGTGATAATGAAGTTTTATTGAGTGGTTAAATACGTGCGATATACACGAGCTACTTTTATCTGAAACGTACATTTTTAAACTTATTTTTTTTCAGAAATGTACAAACAGCTCAATGAATTATGTTTGTTCTTAAGACATATGCAATGGACCCTCGATAATCCAAACACTTTTGAACAAAGACAAAAACGTTGGCTTTGCGAAAACTTCAGTCGCCTTAGCTTTATTCCGTTTATTTCGTAAATATTCCGTTTCGTAATATTTCCGTACGTACTGTGACGTTTTTGTAGTATGGACTTCCGTATTATCACAGGTTCTATGTAATTACGTATGATGACCCTTATCGTCTTTAAATCATGCTCTTAGCCTGTGATTAAGAATTTCTGGTCATGTAGGTTAGGTTTTACGATGCAATGACCTGCTTGGAAATACATGACGACTGCACATATACACTTACATAGTATTACGTTTTTCTTCTTGTCTTTAATCGATACAATTTTTAAACACATTCATGAAGGTCAAAGACACGTATGTACCACGTGGTGTCAGGTGATATACCCGTTATGAGGTAGTAAATCCACAGTTTATCGAATAGACAGCATTGTAGGCAAAACACAGGGATAGCACAAGTTCGTCACGAAACATGGCGAATTCTAAATCCATACGTCGTGCTCAAGAACCAGTTACTTTCACGTGCTGCCTATGTGACAGTGTAGACAATGTAAACTGGTATTGTAATGACTGTCAGGAGGCGTTGTGTGATCGCTGCAAGGAAGTCCATTCACGCGGGAAAAAAACTAAGAACGACGACATTGTACCGATAGGGCGAGCTAACCGTCAGGGCGACCAACCTGTACCCGAGATATGTAAGCTACACCCCGGTAAACCCCAAGATCTTTTCTGTTCTGACTGTAAAGAAGTGCTTTGTTCTATATGTGTCTCTAAAACACATGAAGAACACAACTGGAAACATTTGGAGGAAACTGTCAAAACAGTAAAGAGACAATTAAATGAACACATGAAGACAATATCCCAAAAAGTTGAACTTTTCAAGACCAAAATATCTAACCTGGAAAGTGCTAACAAAGCATCCGTTGAAAATATTGACGCATGTCGGAAAGAAGTGAACTCTCAGAGGACAAAGTTAATAGCAGAAGTAAACTATGTCGCGGATTTAGTCCTCAGTGAGATATCAGCCTTCGAGAAAGAAGAATCGGCGACATATAAAAGAGCTTGTCAACAATACCAGACCAAAGTTCGCGAACTGATCCGCCTGCATGAAAAGACGGAAATGGTGATTTTAAGTACGTCCGTTGGATCTATGTTGGAAACAGACAGGTCACTGAAAACAAATCTCTCCCATTATGTCGTAGAGGCGAAGACAGTTATACCGAGATTTGTGACCGGGGATATCAATCGAGACCTGTTGAGGAAAATGTTGGGTGAGCTACACCTCGAAAGTCAGCACGAGAAGGAAGATATCAACAGTAAACGTGTTCGCCAGATCTCCAAGTTTACTGTTACTCAAAAAAAACAAATATACAGGATATGTCCAGTGGACCAAAGTCACGCGTGGTTATCTATATTCAAACACAAAGGTCTTGTACTGGTCAGTAAGGAGGGTGTGGTCAGAGACACAGTGGCATTGGACTTCAAACCATTTAGCCTGGCCATGATGGGGCAAATGAATTTACTGATGACCAGTTATCCATTCACTACATTTGTGTATAAACTGTCACTACACAACAAACAAGTGACAACATTTGCTGACATCAGTCCACGTGAAGCATTCGACATCAGCATCCACCAAACAGGCGAGGTGTATGTTGGTTCCACGAGACCGGATATAGTGGTACTGAACCAGTCAGGTACAATTGTAAGGAAAGTAACTTGTGCTGAGAAGGGACTGTACATATACATTGCCTGTATGCCCGCGGGTATGGCCGTATCAACGAATTCGAAAGTATCCATCATGGACAACTCAGGTTCGACGACTATAAAACTATACATTCTCCGTCCCTATGTATCGAAGTTTGAGTCGTTTTGGTTTCCATACATAATGCATTTTGCATTTATATTATTGAAAGGGTCTTCGACGAGATAAATTCGTTACACAGTTTGTTAGTGACCTAATACGGAAAAATGTTGGGTCTAAAATAAACATGTATCAGGCTCGGCGTACAAGTTTATTTAAGACCCAATATTTCTCCGTATTAGGTCACTAACAAACTGTGTAACTAATAATATTCTATACGAACATGTGAAATTTTAAGTATTCTATTTTATATACGATTATATCATTATAATTTATTACGGATAGGCATTGTGATTTAGTTCGCTTTGATAGAATCTCAGCTCTGTTAAATAGATACCACATTACATACATAATGTATTTGATTTATTTAGCATTCTAGTGTTTGAATTCATCAGCTACCTGTTGCAGTTTGACTTGAACATATTGACGCAAATATGATGTTCAGTGGTGAATGCAGATTGAGCATATAGTTCTATATATATAAATAATAGGAAGATATGGCATTCTTTCTTTTGTTGTTTTTGTAGTTAGTTACAAGTAACATTGTGGTAATGATAATGTCGTGGGTGTAACGGAAAAAGAAAAGAAAAAAATATTTAGACTATGGTAAATATTCCAATTACTGCTCAGAAAAAAACTCCACGTACAATTAAAAGACTTCTCTGCATGCAGGAGAACGACTGAAACACTCGGCTATTGTTCATGTATAGAGTAATCTAAAAAAATTGTTGTATGTCTTTATGTCTATTGCCAAAAAACAAAATCTTTTGATATCTAACAGTACAGTTCTCGCTGTTGGTTCCTACTTTCCTGAGCTGGGATAAATTTAGACAAACTATTAAAAATTAATTAAAAAATGAAAATAAAGGAAAGAATTTCAAGAAAAATAGTGAAATAGTAGAAATTGAAACGTTTCAATTTTTTTTAATATTTTCCTCCGATGCATATGATATTTTAGATGTCACAAGCATTTCAAGTTCAATATCACATCAAACGGTCCTAAAAAATGGTAGCAGTACCTGTTATATATACCAGTGAGTATACTAATTAAATATTATTCAGTGGTAAAATATGTGTGATATACACGATCTACTTTTCTCTGAAACACATTTTTCTTATTTTTCAATAATGTATAAACAGCTCAGGTCAGTGAAAGGCATATGTTCGTAAGACATTTACAGCAGGTAATCCGAACACTTTCGTTGCAAACCAAAAGCGTTAGCATTGCGAATAATCCTGATGCCTTTTCCCATTTACTTCTTAAATCAAATCCGTTTCGTGATATTTCCGTTTGCACTGAGAATTATCTGGAGTACCGGCGTCCGTAATATCACGGGTTCTATGTAATAAGGTATGATATATAGCAACAATTGGTCAGGTTATTTGGTTCACCTGCACTAGAGTCTGATATTACTGTGTTTACACTTGACATTAACATTTATGTTTGTAAATCATGCTCTCAGTCTGAGATTAATGTAATGTGGTCATATAAGTTATGTTTCTGTGATCCAAGTACCTGTTGTATATCATTTTATATACTTGGTCGTTGAACGGTGCTATACATGTGTAATATACATACAGGACATAGTATTACGTTATATACCTGTTTCGATTGTCTAAATATTTACTGCCGTGAATGACGCATTCCGCTTAGACAAGGACACTTATTAATTTTATTGCACCTCGGACAGAAATGTCCCCAAATGATTTGCCGAGAACCGTCACATGGTGACCCCCTATAGGGGGTCAGTAAATTTTATTATGGTGCAATATGGCGGCTCTCGCCCTCGCTTCAAAATTTACCCACATTCTCTTCAACTAAATATCCAATTCATAACCGTAACACTATATATTTCTTGTTATTTTTTGTGAAAATAATTTTAATCGTTTTAATAATTCAAATTAAAATGCATTTATTTTAAATACGAGTTGCTTCCCATACGACAGTTTGAAAGTTGATGAAGCGGCGAAAGTTAAACGTAACAAATCAATTTATCGGCATACCTTTTAAGTGATTATCCCAGCGAGAATGCACAGATGAGCAAAAAGATTGCGCTTTAAATGTTGGATGGATGTTTGTGTCACTTTTGTTTGTGATGCATTCCATGTAGATTTTACAGCCAGTTTGGTGTCGTATTTAGGTAGGCCTAACTTACTGTGCACAAGAAATGTCAAAATTATTGGTGATTTATGCATATTCAGTACGTATACTGCAGGTTCATTACATAAATAAATATGACGTAAGACTACTGCCCATGCCACTTCTGAATTATTTTAAAAGCGGCGATTGTTTGTATCCTTCGCCTGCTTAATTCAAGTTTGATTTCAGATTCTTGACGAAACAAATAGGAAACAAAAACCTTATGAAACAAACAAATGGTCCTTGATGCGATAAATTCGTTATATAGTCAGTTACTGACCCCCTATAAAGGCATAAGCTTAGAAGGTTAGTATAGAAGGCTCGGGCTACGCCCTCGCCCCCTATATTTCTTACTGACCCTCTATGCCATTATAGAAAAAACGCAACAGAACGTCACAAAACTTGAAATCATCGTGAGATTCTTTGGAACGTGCTTGCTGCCCGTTCTACCACGGACCGTCTTGAAGTTCTGTTACGGCCTCGTACGCACTGTCACGTTTTGTTACGTCAATCCCGTTTTATTACGTCCTGTGGCGTTCACCATCTGTACCGTGACAGCCGTGGCAAATTTTTTGACAGTTTAAAAATCTGGCACGGCATCCACGGTAACCACGGCCGCTCACGTTTGTCTATCACGTCCTTCTGCGTTGTCTCACGTTGTCTCGCGGTCACCACGTTTTGTCCACGGTGGCCATGGCCGCCGGGAACATAGTGTAAACCTAGCATAACCGTCAAGGCGACCAACCTGAACCCGAGATATGTAAACTACACCCCGGGTCATTTCTATTCTGACTGTAAGGAACTTATTTGTGATGTATGTGTCTCCAAAACAAATAAACAAAACAACTGGAAACATTTGGAGGAAACTGTTTCAACAGTAAAGAGGCATTTAAATAAACACATGACGACAATATCCCAAAAAGTAGAATCTTTCAAGACCAAAATATCCAAGCTGGAAAGTACTAACAAAGCATCCGGCAAACAATTTGACGCATGTCGGAAAGAAGTGAACTCTCAGAGAACAAAACTATTAGCAGAAGTTAACTCTGTGGCGGATTTAGTGCTCGGTGAGTTATCGGTCTTGGAAAAAGCAGAATCGGCGACATATAAAACATCCGGTCAACAATACCAGACCAAAGTTCGCGAGTTGACTCGCCTGCATGAAAAGACGGAAGGGACGATTACTGAGTACATCAGTTGGATCTCTGTTGGAAATAGACTGGTCATTGAGCACGACTCTCTAATGTAGAGTTGCAGACAGTTGTACCGAAACCATCTCAATTTGTGACCGGCTATATTAATCGAGACCTGTTGAGGAAAATGTTGGTGGAAATACGTCCAGCAGATCTCGAAGTTTACTGTTACTAAAAAAATCAAATACGCCGTATATGTCCAGTGGTTATCTAAATACAAACACAATGGTCTGGTACTGGTCAGTAAGGAGGGTGTGGTCACAGACACAGTGGTATTGGACTTCAAACCGTGTCAACTGGCCATGGTAGGGACAACAGACATATTGATGACTAGTTTTCCAGTAACTGCGCATGCATGTGTTTATAAATTGTCACTACACAACAAACAAGTGACAACATTTGCTGACATCAGTCCACATCAAGCATTCGACATTAGCATCCACCAGACAGGCAATGTGTATGTTAGTACCGGGACACCGGCTATAGTTGTACTGAACCAGTCAGGTACAATTGTAAGGAAATTGACCAGTGACCAGCTGGGAATTATATCGCCTGTATATGTCCGCGGGTATAGCCGTATCAACATATTCGATAGTATTCATCATGGACAACTCATGTTCGACTCTACAGACATGGTCAGATGAATTAGACAGCGGTAAAACGGCTAGTGACAGGTACGGCAGATTGTTCTTACCAGACGTACCTACCGGGGACTAGTACACGGACCAGAAACCTGGACCGGAAACATGGAGTATTAAAACCTACTGAGGTGGGAGTGAATACGTGTTCAGACGTGTGGATCGGGTGTGGAGATGGTACTGTACAAGTCATGAAGCCCTGAACATTGACACGGATGTATTTCTGTGTATGTTAGATACAAATATAGAACAAAAGCAGAATTCGAAAATGAAACTATTTCTAATCAAATTCCTTGTCCACGTTTTATGAGATATTTCTTCAATATACTCACTACCAGACAATGTTTCATATATCCCAACACATTATATAGGGGCCGCGAGTGGTTAAGATGTCCCGATATATTACCACAAGCCCTCCACCTCTGGGATGCGGGTTCGAATCCCATGTGGGGCAGTTGCCAGGTACTGACCACTGGCGGTGGATTATCTCCGGGTACTCTGGCTTTCCTATACCAACAAACCTAGCACGTCCTTACATGACCCTGGCTGTTAATAGGACATTAAAATAATAAACTAAACATCCCAACACTGGAGTGCACATTGCATATTACACGACTGGTGACAAGGCTGAACTTGCCAGTAATGTGATAAAATACGTAAAGCATTGATGATTTATATCTTTCACAAACTTTTCAATATAGGTACTGGTGTAAAGTACGTAAACTTAGTAACTGAAGAAAATGCTACCTGTTTTTGACGGAGAAAAAAAATGTACCATTTGTTAACAGTGGAACATTTTTAAAAGGCGCTGATAAAAAAAGAATGCTAATATGTTCAAATTTCCTTATTCTTATAAGTTGCGGATCCTATATTCGTAACAGTCATACCAAAAAGTAAAATATAATATATACATCTGTAAGCAGATAGTCCTATTTCAACATATACATAAAAAATCAAATGTATGCCCTAAAATTAGAGTATTAAAATATGGAGAGCTTCATGCAGGCTTCAGTTTTGCATAACGAAATACCTCAAAATTGACTCGAGATTGTATCCGATTGTGCAGCAGAAATGAATATCTGTGGTATGAGGTAAAACATCTCAAAACTTAATTGTACAATCGATTTCGAACAAAGTTCATTAGATGTATGTACTTTTAAGTGAGTAATCTTTAAAAAATCGGGTAAAATTTTAACACGCTTAACTGGTTATGAAACGCATATTAACAATATAAACAATCATTGCCATTCACACATATCTGTTTATGAATACGTTTTGTGCATTTGAGCATCACAATTTGTTTATTGTATTGTCAAAAGAATTTGAGTCACAAAGAATACTTAGCATTAACTAAAACACTTTATTTGTACAGAATGCTGAAGAACTGAGTGTTTGAGCATTATGCAACTAGCATTAACAAATACACTTTATTTGTACAGAATGCTGAAGAACTGAGTATTTGAGCATTATGCAACTAGCATTAACTAATACACTTTATTTGTACAGAATGCTGAAGAACTGAGTATTTGAGCATTAGGCAACTATTTGCATTTTTAATAAAATAACTTCTGAAACTATTAATATCAGCCAGCCCCCATGTTTGCGTTAACATATCTGCGTGTTTTGGTATTTACATTTGTTGAGTATTTGAGAGGATCAAGCTATCTTTTCTTACAAAGGTGATACCTTATATGACTACTTGATTACCTTCTTCTCAGTTATACTCTATCAGACTTCTATTAGTTTGAGTTGACACATGTACTACTTGGAGCAATCATTCTACGAGTTTGTATTTCTTCAGGTTCACGTTTTTATCACAGCACCACTTGTGTAGTTCTTGATGTATTGGTCCAATGTCACTGTCGTAGAATGTGTCTAGCCCGGACTTCAATAGCTTCTCAGCTTTAGCGTTATGTGACTTCTGTGCCAGAACAAGCTCACTGCAACAAACCAGATAGAAATCATTGCTATATAATCTATCAAAAAAATACTTTCTTTTCACATCTGGTTTAGAAAATATCTTTATAAGAGCATTAATTATATTAATGCTGCCAATAGTACTTTAAACCGGATTATTTTGCGGCGAATTAATTTCGTGTTTTACACTTAACGACTTTTTAGGTGACGATTTAATTTCGCGATTTGGAATTCTTCGGTTCTACTTTTACCTGTATTTGAAAATTTCCCAGTAATTTATTTTGGTGATTTTTTTTAATACGCCAAAATTAATCGTACGCGAAACCTGAAGATGACTGACAGTAACATTTTGGAAAATATGCGCTTGGTTTTTATTTGTTTTTTATTTCTTGTGACCAGATAGAACGATTTAAGCATACATGATCCTTTTCTTTAGCTAGATTCCGCTTTACCAGATGATTTCCCATTTCCAGAATCCATCTACATTTATATTAGATCATATCTCATAACCTGGCTCACTATTGACACTAGATGATTGTGCATTTCCGGGATTCGCTATACTAGATACTAATATTTTCTTGGGTTTTATTTCTTACCTGAAGTTAATCTCCCCGTCCTTGTTAATGTCCATTTTCTTAATCAACTTTTCAAAGTCCTTAGGACGAACTGGTATGTGACTTTTCTGGAAAGAAAAAAATATATGAATAAGGAAATAGTTCTTTGAATATTCATTAATATTCTATGAATAATCACCATTATTCTGTGAATAACATCTTATTTGTGAATAAACACCAATATTCTGTGAATAATCATCTATTCTGTGAATAAACACCAATATTCTGCGAATATTCATCAATTTTTGTGAATATTCATCAATTTTTTGTGAATATTCATCAATTTTTTGTGAATAATCATCACGGTGATGTTTAATGAATATGTAATAGCAGTACGAACAAGACTTTTTCGTCTGGAGGTAATTTTATCGGCCTTTAGAGATCTAGAGTTAGTGTTACAAACCGATTATATCGCCGAAACGGACAGGAAATACAAGTTGCTTGTAATAGAAATCTAGTCAATTTCATAAACTATGATGGCAAACATTTTCTTGAGGCGTGCTGGATTTAAACTTCAGAGACAGGAAGTCGATTAACTGACATTCATGTATTCCTTTATGTTTATATTAATCATATAATGCAATGCATAACAATGCATATATAAATCAATGTATAAGTTAGAGAATATGTTTGGAAATTTTATGACATTACACAAAAATGTTCACGTTTAAAGATGCTCCACCACTGACAAATGGTATTTTTTTCACTATCAAAAACAGGAGCAGACGAATATTTTTCTTCAGTTACAAAAGTTACTTACTTTACACCATTACCACCATTGAAAAGTTTAAGTTTCTAATTTTACTTCAAGTTAAAAATATGAAAATAATTAATTGCATCCCAGAAAAATTCCGTGACACTAAATCCTATATGGAATGAAGTGCTGATTGCGCATGTACTTAAGGCAAAATAAATTGTTTATATAATTTGTTGTGTTAATTAGACATATACATGCATGATTGAACACCAATTACTGTTAAAATTATCAGTATCATTTATGCTCTGTCGGCGGTTGAGCATCTTTAAGGTACCTTTATTCCAAAATGAAACTCTTTCCATGTTATAGAATGGTTGCCGTTGGCGTCGAGGGTCTTAAAAACATCCAGGATATCCAAATTCTTGATTCGAATAAACTCAAACAGAATCAGGAGAGGATTTCCGGGGATGTAAATGGTATCGTCTGGAACATCTTGCTTTGTCCTGCAAAGGACTTTTCCGTGGCGTACCTGTATCTCCCGATCGGCTTGTAATTTTGTAAGAGCGTCAGCAAATTCTGTTGATACGGGTTGGTTCTGAAATTCAAAATTGTCCTTCGAATGCACTCAAAGTATCCTAAATATCAAGATGGCCATAATATACTATACACATTTTTTTATTCTTATCCATCAGAGTACGAGTGAAACAAAGGGAAGTAACTCTGATAGATAAGAATGTTTTTTTCTAATCTGAATCATTAATTTTGTTTAATTCAAATACCATGAGCAACTAGAATCTATTGCCTTTTGAAACAAAATAGGTTCACACACAGAAACGTCGTTGTCTATCGAAGTCATTTTCACTTATTCAATTTGCTATTTGATAACTTACCATTTCTTCATAGTGAGGCCCTGCATACCTAACATGTGCATTTTAAATGATCAAACTTGGTCTAGTCACATTTTACAAGTGTCATAATTTTCGTAAAAAGATAACTACAGCTAATAAATTGTAGAAATAACCGAAATATATATTTCAGAATGTACATAGGGTTTTTGTGCTTTTGTTGTGCTGATGTATCATAGATATTTGGATTTTTTAATTGGGTGAGGGGGTGTAACATACAATGAGCACATAAGTATGGATCTCGTACCCCTATATCTATCTCCTCGATGTTGGTGCAATGCTTTGCTGCTTTCAAAACCGCCAATGCTCCTCCTGACCCCAACGGATTATCTCCTATCTGGAACAGGCACAAAACTGAACGATTTATACATGGTAAACCAAAGGCACTCACTAGGAAATAAATCAGATACTTGTAAAAGACTTCTACGTATTATTTATTTTGATTACGTGAATGTTTTTGTAATTTATTCCAAAGACTGGATTATCTTCTTGAGTTGGTTATATTTTTTCAGTTTGGTTGTGGTCATTTATTTTCAAAATGAAAGCGAATTAATTTAATGAAATCTTTTAGAATGCTAAAACCTAATTTTGAAATACATTGTATATATACATATGTTATATTAATGATTTTTATTCCTTTGGTGTTGTATTCAATTCTGTTTGGAAATTCACATATCTCCGTTGACAAAAACTTTGCCAATTTCATTAAATCTATTCAGAGGTTTAGATTTAGTTTTCAGTAAAAAGAAAATATACAATTGATTTTAAATGCTGAAATTTATCTTTTGGCTTGTATCTGGGTACATATTCCAGAAGAAGCCATACGCGTATAGTATTACATGTATAACACAAAATAATATTTAAATTAGGAGTCAGTAAATTGACCACAAAATTCGCCACAACGTACCTTAAGACACGTCAATGTATTGTTGTTCTTCAGTCCCTCCAGAAATTTGGCCACGGCGTCCGGATCTATCCTGTTGGAACTTATGTTCAGTTCCCGGAGAGACGTGTTGGCATCCAAACCTTTTCCGAGTCCATGACATCCGGAAACGCCAAAGCCATTCCAGGAGACATCCAGCACCTCCAGTGTGTTATTATTCTACAGCAATGAAATAAACGATTTGATATTTGTTATTGGGAAGGGGATTTCCAATGGGGATGGTGTTCATGAACACATTTTTTCAAAGAACACATCTTATTTTGTAAATTCCTCTGGGCTGCATTCTGAATAGAAAACTTGTTTAAGGTTGATATGCAATATGCAAATTAAAGTAAATTCTTTATCGCTTTTGTTTCACCCATAAATTCATGCTTAGATAGCTACGTTCGAAATACATTTTACAGCCTTCAAAGAATATTAAAGTATTCTTTGATAACTAAACCTCTATTGCCCTAGACCTTCACGTATTTCCGGAAATAATGTTTATTTTCCGGATACACTATTGCTTACCATTAAGCTATGACCGATGGCTGACCCCTCGTGCCCCCGAAGATGGTTCCAACTGATATTCAACTCCAGTAATGACGTATTTTCAGCTGATGGCAAGAAAATAAAATATAATAAAATGTTCCCAGATCCTAATTTAAAAAATAACAATAAATATCTTAATATGGAATAGAAATCATGTTAAGTCTTTGACGTGTTTTCTTATTCGATTTACAACAAAATGCGTTGCATCATAGATAAAATATCATTTACATTAACAAATGAATATTTATACTATTGAATATTGAATAATATCATTATTATACCTCCGGTACACATAGGATACCTTTGGTGAGACTATGAACATGATACAGAACAAGCTAGCTAAACAACGGAATAAAGAAAGGCGAAATGATAGTTTATACTTCATATATTTTAAAAGAACAGGGTAACAAGCCAATGAAGGAAAACGCCTTTTGCTTCGTAACTGACTTCCGATATTTGTTTGATATTTATTCTTGCAGGAAGTTTATTGTTCTAACGTGTATTCATAATAGTTATCATTTTACAACATGATAAGTATATTATTACCTAGTCCTTCGGCGATAAGAAGCCCGCCACTGTCTTCAAACTTATTTCTAGACAAGTTCAACTTCCGTATTTTACACTTAGACTGAAATGAAAATTGAACAATAGAAAACGGTGGGTAAGCACAACAATGACAACCCAAAATGAATATTCGTGTCCTTTTTTCAAAATCGTTCACTCGTCGCCAAGACCACCCTTACGAATAATATAATTTACGTATTGTCATTAAACTGATTCGCACATGTATTTTTGTATAATTAGATAAACTCATTGCGAATTAAGAGACGTTCTTATGGGAAATAAACTTGATTTGGAATACATATACATGTATATGCTTATCATACAAAACTGAACATCACCTATGACCGAGAAATGTAGCTTTATACTGGCTGCATTCAAAAGATTAAGAAATAATCTTACCAGTAAAAGCTCTTTTAAACATCTTGCATCATTTTTCGTAAACCCATTATCTGAAAATGAATATCAAGAAAAATGTGATGCCGTTCAATTACATTGTAGTACATAACAGTTTTAGTAATTACGCATTAACAATTTAATTTGATTCAGAGACATCATACAAATCTAGCTGACCAATTTTCAGTTGAACGAATATCGGAAACAATTGTTTAGAATTTTAAAATTACTGACTTCTTCTGATTTAGTAAAGTTTGAATTTAAAGGAGAGGTATCACTTTGGGCCGTTTTATGGCCACTCAGTGATAAGCAAAATATTTTGCATGAAGATATATGCTATTCAGAATATCCGATTTTTTCTGCGATCGTGGTAATATCAGAAGTCAAAGGTCAAAGGGTGAACATTCATATTTTCATTGTTTAAGTCCTAATTAATTAAATATTAGAATACTGATAACTTGCACATAACTTAGTACATATGTACTGCATATGGATCTTGACATGACCTGCTTAAGATGATTACATCTTAGGGTCACTCACATTGGCAAGGTCACGTGCATAAATTATATTCAATGAATGATATCATCTGCCCATTTAGCATATGCTGTTTTCTCATGTTTAAAGTATGATTTTAAATTATTTAGACTTGTTTTATGAGCTTAATTTCAAGCGACGCCTCCACTGAGTTAGGATGTTAGTATTATGCCAGCTGCCCCACTGCATGATTGTGAAAGGCGACTAAATTGGGAATCTTAATTTCGCGGTTATTGAGGTGAAAATATTTTAATTTTTCAACCATTTCAAAGCTTTAGAGTAATGTTTAGCACTTGATTTGTATTTTGTCACGATCTGCATTAGATTATTACATCCTAGGGTCACATTTGCTGAGTCACGTGTATAAATTAGGTCACATTCAATGAATGTTATTGTCTGTCAACAAAGTATCCTCTGGAATTTCAAACATCAACTTCAAGCTTTCAAATTTTTGAAAAATCCTAGTTTTTAGCAAAAATATTAAAGTATTTAATGCTAAAACAGAATGAATGCTTAACTAGGTTACTGTGACCTACTTTTTGAATTTTTAATCATTTTTCTGAGCTGAACTTCACAAACCCAATATTTACAGGCAAAACCAGCAAAAAAAGTTATCTCTATTCTAATATTTAATTAATTAAGACTTAAACAATAAAAATGTGAATGTTCACCCTTTGACCTTTTACCTCTGAAATTACCATGGGCGCAGAAAAAATCGGATATTCTGAATAGCATACAGTATGCTGTTGACCCTAATGTACCTTCATGCAAAAAATTTTGCTTGTCGCTGAGTGGGCGTATAAACGCCCCAAAGTGACACCCTCCTTTGCTACAAATATTGGTTACGGATGTAGTATGACATTCTTTTTTTTTTTTTTTTTTTTTTGTTTGTTTGTTTTTAATTGTCGTTTACTGCTTCGTTAGCTCTTGTGGAATAAACACCTATAGACAAACATACATGAACAAACAAGTTTTACCTGATAAATCCAGTGCCCGCAGAGATCGGTTTTGTCGCAAGTTATCCACCAAAATTTTTAGCCCATACAACTTTAACTTGTTACCACTAAGGTTCTAAAAAACAATCACCCACAAATAAATTTAATGAATTAATAGATACTTGATTGAAGACAAAAACTTCGGGAAATTTTCATCGACGAGTCTTTCGTGATGACTGTTTGGTAAGTAAAATAAATATTTCTACATTTCTATTTCCCTGTGTCTCATCGAGTCGTACAATTCAACTTTATGAACACAATAATTATATATGTTCAAGCCAAAATCCTTTTAAATGGAAATGTTCGCGGTGCAAGTAAACGGCTGACTTGTGAGGATAAACAACGCAAATGGCTGACTTGTGATAATAAACAAAGCAAATTACGCTAATAATGTTTCATGATAAAGTCGAAATCTTACGCAAAAGGATCATTAGGAAGTTATAATTACGATAATTTTACTAAAATCAGATAATTCAAAGTGAACAGTCGGGCAAGGATGGCTAAAGTCGGTAAAAATGGTGTGAATGTATCCAGTATAATTTCTTATGAAATGGAAAAATAAAATCTCTCGCCAAAATCTGTCTGCGTACGAAGAATTTAATTTAAAGTATAGGAATCCTAATACGTCCTCCCGGCTGACTATGTCCGTGGTTACATTTACACGCAGCCTCGCTTTCAATGCTTTCAACTTTCCTTTACTTTAATGGTCAGAACTGGGAAACGTAAGCAGAACTTGGCCGTCGTATTAATATGTGAGAACTTTTGGAAGGTCAATGAACGCATTTAGACTGGTTTTCTTTGCCCGACTATTCACTTTAAAAGCTGGAGTTAGATAATCTCTTCGAAATTCCAAAATCATTTTTGGACTTTTTTCTGTGAAATCATTACGCCATTATTGTATCAGCCAATCAGATGTGACGTTACAAACGGCGACGCCATTTTGCCTTTATATGCCGATAAAGTATATTTTTAAGCTAATGAAAATGCTCGTTACAAGCATGTTTATTACCAGTTCAGTAATGTTGTCGTTGTCATAAAACACATCTGCTATATACTTGATCCCGGTTTTACCAAGAAAGCTGCCTTCAAGATCAACTGTTGTGACACTCTCGTTCACCTTAAACACAAAACAAACATGGAAATAAAACATGATGTATTTGATTAGTATAAAAAACATTACCAAATATAACTTGAAGTATTAGAAATTACCTAAGATATCATTGAATAATTGTGTCAAAATCAAAGTTCACGTAACTTATTAAAGATATTGTTTGAATCAGAGAAATGTTATTTCTTGGAGAATGACAAATGAATACACAAGGGACAAGGGAACCCATCAACCATTCAAAGAGTCAGTTAACTTCTTCAGAACTATTTGTAATTGTCCGTGTGTCAAAATAGGCGTTTTTGGGGTGTTTTTTTTATAGATTTTATATAGATTGTAATTTCATAATAAGCTAGTAAAGTCAAAGTGTGTCGTAATTTTTGTTTTGTTTTTTGTCGACGGCATAATGACGAAAATCAATTGCTTTCTCAATTTAAAACGCATGTATGTATATGGAAATATGTTTTAAACGTCTCAGCTATTCACGGAACGTCTCTGTTTTATTGAACAAAAACCAGCCTTACCACCAGTGCGATAGCGAGGGCCTTAGCATTGTGTCCCTGCATATTCTGGCTCTTAATTGACACTGTATCGCTCTGGAGCTGTCGTCTTAGAGACGTCAGAGGTACCACATTGTACTTCCGACAGGCCGCCAGGTACACTGTGATGCCTGTCCTGTCAGGTAATCTTGACCACGGGGATGGAGGCTCGCTCTCCTCCGATATGTAGCCCTCCTCTGTCAAAACAATGGAGCATACCGACATAATGTAGACAGGTTAATTTTTGCGGTTACAATAGTTCGCATCTTCGTTGTTTTTAGGGCTCTAACTGACGTTTATACATTATTCGCGAAACATTCAAATTCGCGTTCGAGTCATTTCGCAAGATAACGTGAAAATTTGTTTCTCTCAAAAATAAAGTGTTTTGCAGTGTGGTTAGAAACTAAGAATGTAAACATGAACTTCATAATTTTTTTTCACGCCACCAACCCTCCATATAAATCTTTGTCAAGTAAAACTGTAAAGCAACATATCGTAGTGGCGACTTAATTACGCATTTCCTTGCCTAAGGACTTTTTGATGACGCTTTAATTTCGTTATCTATTCTTCTATATATGTATATTTACTTTTACTGTATTTGAAACATTTTCGTGATTTCTTCTAGTCCATTCAATACGCGAAATTATTTGCTCACGAAAATAAGTTGGTTTGCTATAATCAATGTCAAGTCAATGACAACAGAAACAACGTTAGTGATTAAGTAGGCGGACGGACTATTTCTAACCGATGATCATCTCTAAGATAAAGTGAAGATATTGTATCATTATTCGTTCTCTAATAAAATCTCTGATTGAGTGACGCAAAATTATAATAGATAATCTATTTTTAATTGTTCTTACTTTTCCTAGTACATGTAAGTAACATCGCTGCATTTTCTAAATGGCTCCGATTTCTCGAACAAAAGTGTATACTTAAGTCAAAACTTAAGTTTTTTCTCCTTATGTAACTTATATGAAAACTTTAGACATAAGTCAGTTTTGGACTTAAGTTTGTTTCGAGAAATAGGGGCCTGATGTGTTTTAGGATTCACTTGATTTGATATTATGCGGTGTGCTCCTTTTTGATCGTGACAGGATTCGAAAGTTGATGGAGGTATTCGGCATCAAAATGGTTCCAAAGAAGCTATGTTTGAAGGCTTATGGAACGAGAATAAATATTTAAAAAATGTCTACTTGCCATCGTCTGAATTGCCTTCTTTATTCGGCACGATTAAGGGTGGGAGTATCATTTGGTACCCCTCACTTTTCCTCCGGGTAACTGTCACTCTGGTTTTCTGCGGGACAACATGGCGGTAAACCAACGGTAGGTCGCAGGGTTTCCAGAAATGAGGCTGGAATGCAAAAAAATGTTATAAAATTATAAATGCTGGTATATTTGCGATTTTTGGTATAAATTGTTTAAAGATGCTCCACTGCTGACAAATGGTATTTATTCGCATTCAAAAACAGGAGCAGACGATTCAGTATTTTTCTTTAATTACAAACATTACTTACTTTACACCATTACCACCATTGAAAAGTTTGAGCTTCTGAGTTGACTTCAAGTTAAAAATATAAAAAATAATTAATTGCATCCCGAAAAAATCGCGTGGCACTATATCCTACAAATGTATATGGAATGAAGTACTGATTGCTCACGCACCAAAGGCAAAATGAATTATTTTATATTATTTTTTTGTGTTAATTAGACATATCTATATACACGATTAAACACCAACTATTGTTCAAGTGATGGATATCATCAAGGATTTATAAGTGATTCATATACGTCCTTGATTTCATTTATGCTCTTTTGGCGCTGTCCAGAGCATCTTTAAGTGTTATGGTAGGAAGGTCAACCGGGTCGCATGGAAAGGGAATGTCTATTTATAGAATTAACAAAAAGATTTAAAAAGGAGAATAGAAAAGTTAACTCTTTATAAGATATGGCATAAGGGATCGTATTTGAGGTTTTGATTCATTTCTTTCATTTATGTATTTATTTATACGTAAATAAGGAAGGTCAATGTCACAAAGTGGAAATTGAATATATTTTTTATAAAATAAAAATTGAAATAAAAGGACAGAAAAGTTAATTCTACATAATAAAGCATTTTTTTGTCACAATGGGCTTTCAAAACACGGGGACATGTATATTCACTGTATGCTGGTGTAGACCTTCATCGATATTATGACAATCCTTCTAAAGTTTATATCGGTAAAGGGTAACCTCTTAGCTTGCCAAAAAACCAGAAACTTTTTAAACAAATTTGGAATATGGAAATAAATAAGAACATATTCTCACTTATGAATATTCTGCACAGAAGTTTGAAATATCTGTAACGAAGGTCATGAAAATCGACTCAATTAAGTTTCAAAGTTACATGTGACATACTATTCGCAAACTTTGCACTGTCGTTCTATCTCGGAAATCTATTGAAAAGCAAAATGTTGTGATGAGATAATATTAAGACATCATTAAAGTCAATGAAAAAAAATGTATGATACTTTATTACAATAAATACATATGTAGTAACAATAGATTTTGTGCAAGTGAAAAAAAAATCATGGTACTGATGTTCTACGTGTTTGTTTGAATGAGAACGGATGATATAAGTGACTTTACAAATACTGGGAATGCTGCCACACGGACAATATATCTTCACGTGAATTTCACGTGAACCGGGGCGTATTAGTGAATTTCACGTGAAATTTTCCACATGAATTTCTTGTGAAATAAAAGTGAATTTCACGTAAATTTTTTCACGTGAAATTCACATGATTTTTTTCCAAATTTCACGTGAAGAAAATATTCCCATGAAATTCACGTGAATTTCACGTGAAAAAAATTACATGAAATTCACGTAAAGAAATATTGCCTGTGTAAATGGGATTGTAGACCATTGCTTGGCTTCTTGGTTTGACAGTGTGTACTAACTTAATATACTGCACGACCAATGTAAATATCATTATCTATTGCAATATTGCCAATATTCATTTTCAATATTTTTTTTTATATATTCATAAAATGAAAACCAATGCATTGTAAATACTGCCCTGCTCGAACTAACGGTGCTAAATGACATCCATGTATGGAAAAATGACTTATGTATGAAAATTACGCACATTACTGTGTAATGTCAGCAGTCAAACTAAATTCCTTTGAATTTTATAATTTTATAAAACATATATTTATAATATAAATTTCTTATTTATAAAGGGTGTTTTTAAGAATTGTTGTTATCTAGTAAGAATGTATACATACGGCGACAATCGAGGGTTGCCTATTCTTGTTTGTGAACGAACTGTACAAAATAATTTCTTACAAATATGATATAATGTGTGTTTTATAAACAAAAATACGATTTTGATTTTCTTTATAAATTCAAAACAATTTTTCTTACCTTATCACCCATAGTTGCCGAATCAAAAGGTTTTGCGTTGTCCCTTGCTTTGATTTGGCAGTTGTTATGCAATGATCGTTCAATACACGAACTTTATGCTGTTAACTCCAAAATATTCCGACAATATGCTGGTCCAATGCATCATAAGTATGATAAAAATCCATTTAAAGATTCCGTGTGCCTTTGCAAACAAACATTACGAATAAACTATAAGTTGGTTTCAACCAAGAATGTCAACAAAGCCATGTTTCGTATCGAAGAGGGATTTAAGAAATAAATGTCAACATTTCGGACCAGTGTTTTATGACAAATAATCTTACATACCATTACATCAAAGGTGACTTTCAAACACAATCGGACTTATATACGTCATGTTACCTAACCGATTACGGGCACAATTGACCAATTAGCTATACAGGCAGCGTGGACAATCGACCATTTCTTATAACGGTCAAGGTAGTTACATATAGGTATATGAATGTACGTATTAAAAAAATCTTCTTTCAAGTGTAACATCCGTTATTCATTGAAGTCTGTTTTGGTATGCAATTTATATTGCCCAGCGGTTAAATTTAACATGTTACTGACACCGGTTAGCAACGACAATGTAATTATAAATGACTGACGTGACTCCACCCATATATTTGGTTAAAGATAATGAAATTAAGACAAAAAATAAGGGTCTAATGAAATCTGGGAAATGACTTCATGTGACAACCCTAAAAGCAAATCTTGTTTTAAAGCAAAACATGCTATATTATTATTATATATATAGGATATGTGACTAAAAGCAGGGAAAGAATGAAGGGTATTTTTTCCATAAGTGTTATTTTGAGAATCCAGGCCTGCTAAAACGCACAGCCGGATGAGACGGACGTGCTTCAACGCTTTTCTTATTAAACAAAACATAAAATAAAAACTTAAGCAGCTAGCTACTATATATAATTGTAAAGTATTGAGAAAAAGAATCATGATTCAAATACTACCAAGATATTTTTTATAAATATTTTCATATCAAATGGGGATATTAGTCAACTGTGATGAATTTAATGTAAAATAGAATGTAAGAATTATCATTATTAAATATTAAACATCTTTAATTTTTTGTTGTGGACAGTTAATTATCAAAAAAAAGCAAAACCAGGTAATTGTTCTCTAACCAATCCGCCACTTTTTCCGAGCATTCCTTTAGCAAGGGTTGTTGTGGTTATTTTGGATAGCGTGACGGTAACGATATATATATATATATAGCACACAACAAATCGCCATACCGGGTAGCTCATGATTACGTGATCGATAAGTGAATAGATTACGTAGTAAATGTTATGTAATAGTCCAATCCTGCTTACAATGTATTTGGTGTAGCTTATAAACATGATAAATGCTCAAGAGCATATTACAAAACGTTATTTAAACGGTAATTCTAAACGATATGTATGTACAGTATAATGGTTATATAATAATCACAGATTCATATGAATATGATTATTTAAAAATTAGTTTTAATATTGATTGATTTAATTTGATTCACTTTAATTCATACTCACAAATCAAGAAGAAATTTCAATATTTATTTTACCGTTATATTAAAAGTTACCAACATTTTGAGAATAACAATAAACTTACAATTTATAGGTTTTTATATTATTACAAGTACAATTAAATTAATAAGAGATGAAATCCTAATGATTTTGGCAGTATTGCAAAAGTTATGTAAATAAGGCATCGTATATGTTTGTCTTATAGTTTTTAATAATATACCGAAGAAGGAAAACAAATGTCAAAATTTTCGCACAGTTATGACACATATAACTTTTTAAGATAATTCTATATTTAATTATCACAAAAGAAATTATTCGAAAGTCAGTCTAATATGTCCTCCCCAAATACATGTACAATAAAACACGCCAGTTCCAATCCACCAAAAAATCAGGATTCAATTTTAACTTAAATTGAAAGTTAATTAACGGCAATGCTCACAAAAAAATATGATATTTTTTTTGAATTAATTTTAATTTTGAAAGAAAAGAAAGTGAGCTGGAAAAAACGTGTGTTATCTCCCTTTGTGGAACCGGAAGTAGGTTCAAAATCGCCGCCATAATTTCTAAGTTGCATGGTGAAAAAACAAGTGGCATATCAACAGACAAACGGCCTTTAAAATGTCGTCCAAGGCTATATCACAAGTTACGGACCAGTTGGCGAAGACCCAAGTTGACGAAAAATTTGAATTAAGTTTTAAAGATCGAGGACTAAAACTGAATACAGCTGCGGATGGTAATGAATTATGTCAATAACAACGTCTTCGCTTTACGCATTGTGTCACAGACTTAATGCCTTTCTGTAGATCTAGAGCAATATTTTGTAAATAATATGGGCATAGTATCAAAATTTAGGAACCCGATGGCTATTGTGCTTTGTGAAGCGAAGTTAATTAGTTAAATGCATGCAACAGAATTAGATATATGCTTATATGCCAGTGAATGCCCCCCCCCCCCGCACATACACTTACAGTAACGTGCCAAAAGTCATCGTAATTTTTATTTTCCCTATATATTCTATGTATTTTTACATTTTTTCTTTGATTTTTCCTAATCTCGTCTATTGGCAGATTTTGTTCAATTTTGGCATACTTGTAGAGAATTATCTACACTTTCAGCTCATAATAAAAATTACGAAGACTTTTGGCACACGACTGTACATGTACGTACCTCCACCTCATTCTCATTTATATACCATATCTATAATCTGTGATATATCTTCGTTCAATTTTAAATTGTTTTTAGGAGATTTACATGAGTAGTACACATTTTAACAAATCATTTCACAGCAATTGTAGATCTGCACTGGGTCGACAATGTTCATTCAATAATACATAGCGTAAATAAATAGAAAATACTCCCTAAATTCTATATGAAACAGTGTTTTTATATTTAGTATATAGCGGTATTTTTTTTATATATATTTATGCTATATATTATTGACAGAAAACATCAAGCTTCTGTGATCTGACAATGTTACAGTGTAGATAGTTGCGTGTATATAACGAGCTTGTATATATATTTTGTTAAATAAACTGTGAGAAATAGGTATGTGATGCTTATAAATGTGTTCCCATGCGTTTTCAGCCAAAGAAATAGCAGATGAAATCAGAAAATGCAAGACAATGACAGCCCTGAGGATGGAGGGGAACACATTGGGGGCAGATGCAGCTGAGGTGATAGCCAAAGCATTACAAGAACACCCAGAGTTTCAGGTAAATCAGCTGACTCAGAGTAACTGAAACTATCTATTCCGTATACTGTCTCTGATGCTCGAATTTTATTTATCCTAAATTGGATATATAAATTGTTATCATAGTTTATATATCATGACATAATGGTAGATTCTGACATGGATTTCTTTCCTTTCAGGTTTGGATGCAGATTTAAATTGTACAGATTTATAAATAATAAAATGGGTTAAACCAGAACTGTAACAGACTTAATTGATATATAAAATATTCAATTATTAATTTCTGTTCCTTTGTAGAGAGCTCATTGGAGTGACATGTTCACTGGTCGACTTAAAACAGAAATCCCTCCTGCTTTGGTAAGGCATTTTAGAACAAAACATAAAAATCAGTGTGTATCAAATAACAGGCTTAGCTAAGTTCAAGGTCAAGGAGTAAAAAAAATAATTTTGTCAGGAAAAACATACTTAATGCAAATATTTGATTGTCAAGAAAGATTAACCCATAATGGCATTTAAAAAGACATTTTCAAGCAATTGGATTCTAGCATTTGTGGAAATGTTACACATGTAAAGATTTATAAAATGTATTTAATTCCAAAAACCCTGAAAACATTTTAGAACAATATTTAAAATGTTGAATTATCTTGAAGTGACTAGTCTAAAATAGGATTAAAATCTTACTGGTCATTACATACATACGTTGGATTCTTCAGACACAAATAAGCAAAAAAAAATTGATAAGAAAAAAATCAAGCAAAAATATTTATCCACAAAAAATTTTGATAATATTTGTATTGAAATACTTATTTTCGTTACAGAAACATTTAGGTAAGGGAATTATATCAGCTGGAGCTGGGCTAGTGGAATTGGATCTGAGTGACAATGCCTTTGGTCCAACTGGCGTGGACGGACTTATAGAGCTCCTCAAAAGTCCAAGCTGTTACACTCTAAAGGAGCTTCGTCTCAACAATAACGGTCTGGGAATAGGAGGCGGAAAGGTAATCAATTTTTCAAAGTCCTCAGGAAATGTTATAATTACTTATCCACATCTGTCAAATCTCTTTTTGTCCCGCTCAATTTATATTTTTTATTAGTTTTATATTAATTAATTTTGGCGGGATAATATTTTTGCTTTTTCATAGAACATTGATATAATGATAGCGAAAATTTTATCTGCAAATTAAATTGAGATTGAAATATATATCCTAAAAGTATGATGCAATTGCACAAATTTAAAGCCATTAAGATTTTATTTTTGTTGTTTTAACATAAAATTGCAGATATTTTGATCTGCATTTATAACGGGCTATACAGTAGCTAATCATTGTGACGATGATTGAACAGTAGATAGCAGAAGCAGCTGATTGTTTCCAAGGGTAAATTGCACAATGTACGGAGATCACCACAGATGAAAATTATTAATATCACTGAACATCATATCACTGGTGTATTTTGAAAACAAATTTCACTTGTTTGTACAGATGTTGTCACAGTGTCTTCTTGACTGTCATAAGTCAAGCTCCGCGGCAGGAAAACCATTGGCTTTACGGGTATTTATATCAGGGCGTAACAGATTGGAGAACGATGGCGCCACAGCTCTGGCAGCAGCCTTCAAGGTATTGTGTAAAATAAGGTCACTGTTTACATATTGGCTCAACTCACCTTTAGATAACTGTGAATGCTGAGTTTAAAAGTAAAAAGTACCCAAAGGCTGCTTAAAATGAAAATGGTTGCCGTCATAATTGACACCAATTAAGATTTGCAGTTTTAAAGCATAAAATATGTGATCATCAATGGGATTAATTCAAATACCACATGGTACCGGTAACCCGATAACTATTTTGTGGTACTAGTATCTTCAGTGCTAATGGAACTTTATAATGTACTGGCTGTAATGACGTTAGGGATATCATCTTTAACATCATTCTATGACAAGTAGAAAAAATAGTCCAGCACAAACATTATCAAGCATTACATGGTACGTGAATTAGTCTCATAGTCATTATCATATATATTAATCACAAATGACTTCTTCTAGATCTTGATTCATTAAAAATTAAAACAGATTTAATGTAGACAATTCTGAAGAGAAAAAAAAAAAATATATATATATATATATATCCTGGCCATACATCAAATATGCAATTCAAGTGCCTCAAACCTTGGCAACAACTTATTTTGGAAAAACCTATATTGATGTGAAGTCAGTGTCTAGCTCATTGGGGTCCTTTGCTCAATATTTCTGATAAATGTGCTAGGCGATAGGTTCACTGATATGTCTTAGGGACACATGTTCTAACTTTTGCTCAATATTTCTGATAAATGTGCTAGGCGATAGGTTCACTGATCTGTCTTACTGACGCATGTCCTAACTTTTGCTCAATATTTCTGATAAATGTGCTAGACGATAGGTTCACTGATATGTCTTACTGACGCATGTCCTAACTTTTGCTCAATATTTCTGATAAATGTGCTAGGCGATAGGTTCACTGATATGTCTTAGGGACACATGTTCTAACTTTTGCTCAATATTTCTGATAAATGTGCTAGGCGATAGGTTCACTGATATGTCTTAGTGACACATGTTCTAATTTTTGCTCAATATTTCTGATAAATGTGTTAGGCAATAGGTTCACTGATATGTCTTAGTGACACATGTTCTAACTTTTGCTCAATATTTTTGATAAATGTGCTGGGGGATAGGTTCACTGATCTGTCTTAGTGACACATGTTCTAACTTTTGCTCAATATTTTTGATAAATGTGCTAGGCGATAGTTTCTCTGATGTGCCTTACTAACATGTGTTCTAACTGTTTACAGGCCATAGGTACATTGGAGGAGATCTCCATGCCTCAGAATGGTATCAACCCTCCAGGAATTCAAGCTCTGGCTGAGGCTATAGAACACAATAAGGGACTCAAAAAACTCAATCTTAACGACAACACATTTACAGTGACAGGAGCCAAAAGCATGGCAAAGGTAAGTTCGTCTCTTCCGATCAGCTCCCTCTCCTAGGTCGAAATAAATGAATTAAGGGGTCAGAGATTTTCATCAGATCTAGATCTAGATATCACAAGTCCACTAAAATATCGACAATTGATGGCAATATTCTTCGGAAAAAAGAGAACGTAACATGTTTAATACAATTTATCACCTAAGTGATCAGTCAATTCTCAATGTCACATTATTTTCCATACTCGGATGTTACAACTAATGAAAAAGATTCAGTCACATTGTTTAATGTAACAATACATTAATATTGTATGGGCATTTTCACTCACCAAATTGAGAAAATATGTTAATAATATTGATGGATATCGGCCGTGAAATGTTCATGATTAAATTGAATTGTGAATGATAATATTTTCCTACATATTTTAGGTTCTACATCATATACAAAAGTTAGAAGAATTAAATTTCGGAGATTGTTTAGTGAGAACAGAAGGAGCCAAAGTGTTAGCGAGCGCCATCTCTAAAGGTCATACTAGTCTAAAGGTACGTACAAGTGGACATCGTCCATCTCATTCACCCCTGAAAGTTCATAATGGACTGGTCTAGTCTTTGATTTAGAAGAGCCTAAATGTGTCTTCAGGGGGAAAAGAGTTAACTTCAGTCTTTCACTGTTAATTTATACACTGTACTTCAACATGGTTAACTCATTCTCCCCTGAAATTTCATAATGGACTGGTCTAGTCTTTGATTTAGAAGAGTCTAAATGTGTCTACAGGGGTGAATGAGTTAATTTCAAACTAACATTTATAACAATCATGTTAATTTTTTTTTTTTGGAAAATATTAACTTCAATACTTTGAAATTAATGTATTTTTTGATGCTTTGAAACTTTATTGCAAACTTGACTGAGTAAATAAGAGCAATGACTAATTCACGCATTTGCAAAAATTGCTGCTGTACATATCTTGTAAGAAAAAAAGTATACTCATTGTGCAGTGATCATGAACTTTCACAAATCATGATTCTTTGGAAATGAAGCAAATGCTATTATTAAAGTAGATTTTACAGGTCAAAATTGTTTTGAACCTTGTTATTTTATGGATTTAATCTTTTATTTTTAGGACGTAATTTTTTCTGGGAATGAAATAAACAAGGCTGGGGCCACAGCTATAGCTGATGCAATGGAAAACAAAGCAGATCTAGAGATGTTAGATTTGGACTGTAAGTGCTCTAAAATCATTAATTAGACAACTAAAATCTAATTTTGATTAATTTAAGACATGGATTTTAATTAAAATCTTTGATAGGGTCTCTTTATATGCTCTTCAAGTACCTTGTGAGCACTAGATCTCTTGTTTGCTAATTCATTTTTCATGTGAAAAATATCACATCACAATTTGTAAGGCATTTTCCTCCAGGTACTAGAGCTATTCAGCACCACAAAACCTGGAATCTCCTTAAATGTATACGTAAATACACATGTAGTCATATTCTTTTAGCCCTTATCTTTAAAGTATGACAGAGAAATCATGAATCTGCAGAATTTTATAAATCAAGATGAAGGCAATTTTCTGTTTTATTGGCAAATTAATTCTAAATTCAGTGAAGCTGTCTGTTAATATTTCTGATCTAGTGAAATGAAGTGAAAACAAATAGAAAAATAACAAAATTGACAATTTTTACGCCCATCTTTGGACTCCTTAGATACTGTTGCACAATCATGATCTAGTAGTAGATAGCTGTTGATTGGTGCCTTTACTTTTGAACAGCCAATCAGCTTGGAGAAGACGGAGTTGAAGAGGTCAGAGGTACTATGGAGGCCATAAATAAAGCTGACGCTCTCGGGTCACTAAGGTTTGTACATTAGGGTAGCTGGTCTAATTGCTCTAGCTGCAATATCTGAAACATCTATGACTGCCATTCAAATGTTTATAATCTTCCATGGGTCTGTCAAGATCTCTAAAGTTACATGGGTGTGTTAGGCTTGTAATGTACAATAAAATTTTAGCACAAAATTTAATTTGAACGAGTTAGCCCCAACGTTAACATGAATTTGCGCATTGACAATTATAATAACTCGATCAAAGATATGCATATTTTGTATTAATTGCAAAGTTTCTAACACAAAATACGCTAAAATATGATAACCAGTGAAATGTGTACGTTCACGGTATAGCAAAGCAGGAGAAGAATAAAGAAAAGTTTGACATTGGTAACACTTAGCGCTATTACCATTTCATTAAGTGGCATGTGCTATTACCATTTCATTGAGTGGCATAAAGAAATATGATGTGATGATGATGGAAAGTATATTGCCACTTTACAATTGACTGACCTTTTCAAAATCAGTAATTCAATTAAATTTTTTGGAGACAACAAAATTAATGTAGAGTGACAAGTACAGATTGTTTAGAAATGATAATATGGAGTGTATTTTGACAGTGGTGATGAAGGAACAGATGATGAGGATGAAGAGCACGGAGATGTTCATGGCGAGGTTTGTATAGATATTATGTAATGCCTTATGTTCTTGCTGTGGATGAAGTTTGGTTCTATGTGATCTCAGGGTTGTGAGCAGGAGTACAACAACCTGGTAAAACAATTCATTACTAAAAAGAGAAAAAAATGAGATTCAGACATAAAGTGAATGAATTATTGGTATTGATAAATGTTTCTTAGTTATGAAAGACAACAAAAGCTTTAAGGTAAATCATAAATATCCGGAGAGATTTTTTTAAGATTCAAAGGAGACATCGTTTGACATAGGACCCAGGAGGTTGAGGCCAATGTAGATATAATTTTGTTGTGATACAACAGTTTTAGGCTGTCTGATGTTATAAATTTGGTTTTCCACAAGAGATTGAGGCCAATGATAAATAAAAATTTGGTTTTCCACAAGAGATTGAGGCCAATGATAAATAGAAGTTTGGTTTTCCACAAGAGATTGAGGCCAATGATAAATAGAAGTTTGGTTTTCTACAAGGCCAATGATAAATATAAGTTTGTTTTTCCACAAGAGATTGAGGTCAATGATAATAAAAATTTGGTTTTCTACAAGAGATTGAGGCCAATGATAAATAAAAAATTTGGTTTTCCACAAGAGATTGAGGCCAATGATAGATATAAGTTTGGTTTTCTACAGGAGGTTGAGGCTCAAGAGGATGAAGAAGGAGATGCTGTAGATGATCCAGAATTACAAGTGAAGGGCAAAGCCATCAGTCCAGAAAAACAGGTACGGTAGAATTTAGATAAATTTCTTTATAGGCTTGATTTACAACCTGATTTTGATTTTGTCATAAAGCGTATAATTGATGACTATGCATGCTTTCGTTCGTGTATTAAAAAAACCATTCAGAGTAAAGCATATTCCTCTGAGATATTTACTAGATAAAACATTGATGCTATAATTGAAATTCTGTGTTGAAACTTCAATAATTACCTTTAGATATTCATTTGAATAAGCATTCATTAACCCTTAAGCCCATTGAAATAACACCCATGTAAATGATTAATCCATGAAAGTCACACCATTTATAACCAAATTAGAATAATAAAATGACCTGTCACCATTCTTACTTTCCTGAATGCTTATTGGGTTGAATATGATCTCTGGCTTTCAAGTGTACATTTTAAGTTACTATAAACCAACTTATTTTTTACTTATTCACAGTGACTTATTTTCACGTTTTATGTGTAAGAACTTTTTCATGGCGAGTTAATGTTTCTACTTTATTTGTATTTGAAACATTTTTGCATTGTTACATGTATATATACAAAGTTTAATCACACTTGAAAATAAGTTGGTTTACGGTACATTTGCTTGTGAACTAATATTCTAATATTTCGTTGTATTATGGTTAATGCCTAAGCTACCTGTTTGTCAGACTTAACAATAAAAAAGACCTTAGTTGGACAACTTATCAATTGTGGTGTCACTCTTCCAACCCTGTACTCCCCCCACTTCAGTATAAATCAGACATCTCTTAATTTTAATAACTCATTCACCCCTGAAAATTAATAATGAACTGTTCCAGTTTTTCAAACAGAAGTGCTCAAATGTGTCTTTAGGAATGAAGGAAATATAGCTGAACTTGCACCTGTTCCAACCCATGTTGATTGAACAGATTTCTCCCCCTTGATGAACAATAATTCAAATCATATCTTACAAAAAATATTTCAAGACCTTGTCTCATTAATTTCTCACATCACATATATCACCAATTAAAAAAATCATCTCTCTCATACTCACAGGCTCCGACTTCTGTAGTTTAGAATCCTCACTGTTACACCCATAGTAACTAGCTATATGTATTAAACCCAATTAGCGTGCTCTTTTTTGGTCACTAAAAGTTCTCCTTTGGGTTGTTTACAGGGTGACGCCACAATTGATCTCGTCTCGGATCTTGGGAAAATGAAGTTGTCTTGACAACGGCCAACGTCTTAGTATTCCAGGAATCGTTGTTAATTCAGTCCCGGGGACAAACTTGTTCTGTTTACATCTTAGTAAAGTTATCTTGTATCGAAATAAGTCTTTTACTTGATCTCCCTATCTGTGATAGTAACTTGGATTTAGTGTGGACCCATATCTGTGAATCACTAGTGGATGTGTTTTATATTGTTGATTCCATGTGTCACATATATTTTATCATCAAGTACTTTCATTCATTAAGATTATCTTCAAGATACAGAGAGAGAGAAAAATTATCTTACTTTTTGCAAAATACAAGATATTTTCTTCTTATTTTACTTCAAGATAAAAATATTAAAAATGATTTATAATGTCCCGAAAAAATTCCACGGCACTGTGCCCTATATGGAATTAAGTATTGATTGTGCATGTACTAAACGCAAATAGATTATTTTATATGTATTTCTATGTTAATTAGACACATATATACATGATTAAACATCAGTTATTATTTGATTGATGGGTATTGTCTATGCTCTGTCGGCAGTAGAACATCTTGAATTAACCTATAAAGGCAGCCATGCTATGAAACATAGATTTTGATTTAAAGGCAGACACCTTTCACAAGCTTTTAGATTAACTCATAAACTAATTACAGGTAAGGAATAGATTATCACATGAACTTATAAATTACTTTAGAAATAGGGTATATATAGAGTTTAAACTATTTCTTAACGTGCGCTTATTAAAATACTCAGCTATATACTTTTTTGTAAGGAATATTGTGACCTGAACATGTTACAGAATTCCAACTTTTACATTTGAAAATATTTTCCTTGTCAATTTAGAAGTTTTCAATAAAGAAGATATGTGCAAAGTCACCTGACGTACAGTATTTTATCACCTCATGTGTTTTAAGCTTTCTTTATAACAGATGTATGTCAATATTTTCAGGTTCATTTTTATCATCATGTAAATCAAAAGTAGAATCATATGTATGTAATGTTAATTCCAAACTATTTTAAATGTAACACATTATTTGTACACTTTATACCTTTCCTTTTATCAATCTATACTTATTTTTAGACTATGACATATTACTGCTGTAAACCAAGTGCGATTTACTTTCGCGAATTTCATGATCAAAGTAAATTCGCGAAAGTTTCTCTCTGCGATTTGATATATTCCACAATTCTTGCACAATTAAATTTAAAGATATTATTTCCATTCAAGTTTAAATCCGCGAAACTTAATTTCCGTGAAAATGTTTTGAAACTGAAATCGCGAAATTAAATAGCCGGGAAAGAAAATTGGTTTACAATATTTAATAATGTCAAACTGGTGATTATTACCTCATTTCTATTTTCTTCAAATCCATTCTGATATCATGGTTTTATAATTATTAAAGCTTTAATAATCCTGAAATGGATTTTTTTTTAATTCCATGTATTTTTATCGTAATTTTGCCTTTTTACGTTACATTTATAAGTCATACACTATGTTAACAAGTCAATGTAAATTATGAGTCAATTATGTAGTTTACATTCAATATATAACTTTTTGATACATTTCAATGGAATAAGATTGAGGTCTTACATTGAATTAAAGTTCTGGGTAATTGAACTGAATAATCAGATTTGAAAAACTTAATTAATATAAAAGTATAAAGCAACATGCAAGAGAAATGTAAATAAGAGTGTAAAGAAAAAGTATTTAAGGTAGCATGTTCCAGACTCCATGGTGTTTATTTTTTACCAAATCACTTTTGATAAGGTGTCAATAAATCCGATGTAATGTTTAAATCATGTCATTGTTTATAAAAAAATATTGAATAAGATAAGGTCCATGTTAAATGGTTGTAAGGTGCAGGGAGCAATACAGGCCCTTAGGCCTCTTGTTAATGTTATTTTTACACTGAAGCATTCTATTACATGTTATTAAAGCATAATCACAGCTATAGGTTTGTTTACACATTAATTAAAACACTGGTGATTATAAATGAGGGCCTTGCCAAGATTTTAAAATATTGTGTCAAAATAAAATTGATCTCTTTGAATACACAATTTATTGATTGTTTTCTTTTCACTTTAATACAGTTCTGGACATTGTTTTTAGCTTAACAGGTGATCTGTATTACTCTTCTCTAATGTTGGTCAATACTTTATTGAAATTACTACTAATCATGAAAAACTGAAAGGATTTTGATCAAATTTCGTCTGATTTACTGATCCTATATATAGGCAATCTCCGCTGGCCCCTTATTGGAGAAATGGGTGCTTTAAAGTTATCATTTTTAGGCCTCAATTTCACATACCTTGAATGAAATGCAGACGGAAAATATGAAACTGTGTAGGTTTCTTTAATGATTTCTTTTTCAAAATGATTTATGGATTACTTAGCAATAATTTTATGAAAGGCTAGTCCAAATTTTGTTCTATCAAGTAGTCCTTTATTTGTTAAGTGCCCTTGGCACCTACAGTAGCGCTACTGTTGTCTCATATATAGGTAATAGGATTAATGGCCAATTTCAATGAAAAATGATTACACAGGTGTTGTTTGGTACACTGAATAACATGTCGATTAAGTTAAAATTTGCTCATGGCAGAATCTAATGTGAACAAGTACATGTACTGATATATTTGAAAGTAGCTGGAACAAATTGGAGGATGTGAATTTTAGAATGATACTCATATATAAACGAACAGCAGAGGATATTTGATGAATTTGACAAAGTTGTGTCAATATTGTAGTAACGACAAGTGCTGGTGAATTATCAACTGATGTATTGATTGTATTAAATTCATCAGCAGTTATTGTGATTTAAAAGAAATTTTAAACAAATGAACTGTGGAAAACGTGCAGAGAAGTGACCAGCCCAGATTTACTAGTGAGGGATTTCTTTATCTAAAGCATACATAACTTTACTATCATTTCAGGAGAATACTATAATAACGAGCTCATCATTAATTTTAAGACATGTTTATTCTCCAATTTAGTCAAAACACTCATTTCATCATAACTGTCCAATCACAAGCATTCATGAAATCACAGCTGACCAATCACAAGCATTCATGAAATCACAGCTGACCAATTACAAGCATTCATGAAATCACAGCTGACCAATTACAAGCATTCATGAAATCATCGCTAACCAATTACAAGCATTCATGAAATCACAGCTGACCAATCACAAGCATTCATGAAATCACAGCTGACCAATCACAAGCATTCATGAAATCACAGCTGACCAATCACAAGCATTCATGAAATCATAGCTGACCAATTACAAGCTGACACACATTTCATGTTCTACATTTTTCTATATACACTAGACATGAAAAGGTGATCATAGGTGAGACTTTTTCTAAAAGGACCTTAATTTGAAAAGAAAAGGATGCATATATTTGGCAAACAGCTGTTGTTTGCAGCATAAAAACCATGAAGATCTTCCAATGTTTTCATCTTTTTCTAGACGGTAGTATCAGCCAAAGACTTTCTTTCGTTCCCTTCTCCAACAAAATTGATCCAGATGGGAGCAGGACGAGCCGCAGCATTGAAACAAGAACTTGGGGTAAATCATTCATTCTATACCTTATTTACCCCTAAATACACATATGGACTCTAGGCTGGAAGAGTTCATTATGAAATTTTAGGGATGAATGAGTATGGCCATTACATCACATCAGTTTTCCTTATTTTATAACCTTTATGGAGTTCTGAAAACTTTTAAGATTGTTATCCTTAGCCCCGCTTCAGAGCCATTTATGCATTAAAAAACAAAAGCAGCACTAGTAATACAAACAGAAAGATTCACATGGTAATGTATTTATGGTATTTGATATCAATGTTGCAGAGTGAATGTTCAGACGTGGACAAGGCTGTTCAGACATTTATGAAGGTAAGAGTTAAGAATACAGCTAGATTTATGGAAAAAAAATTACAAATGTATCTATATTAGGTGGCATTACCGGTACATGTATACATAAAGTAGTTATGTAGCTGTACCCTCCTGTCCGCATAGGGAGGGTTGGCAAGTATGATTGGCACGTGTATGGCTTGGATGTTCTAACAAATGTTGGAGCATCAACAATGGAAAATGCAATGCCATATCTGGTGTCTTGGGAGTTTTGATTAACAGTTGCATTGGTACTCTCTGTAGGCCATTGTTTTTCCCTGGGAACTCTGGCTTTCCTCAACCACCAAAACAAGGTACATTCTTACATTTTGTAGGTTGCCATTATTGTTGATGCCATTATTGTTGATGGAATACAAATCACTAACAAACAAACATCTCATATGTACATGGTACTTTTCTGATTTTGTAGACTGTATGCGAAACACACTGTAGTAACACTAATATTGAATTGAAATACATATACATGACTGTACAGTGTATTTGGTTTGATTATTTACAGGTTTCGTCTGTTGTTACGACAGTTGATACCAAAACCAAGGAAGCAGCATGTGATTGCACAGGTAAAATTCCCAGAAATGAAGACATGGTCTACTTCTGTAATTTAATTTGATAAAAATGAATGTCAAGTTCTATTTTTGAATACTTTTACTGAATAACATTTTATAAAACATTTAAAGGTAAATGTATTAAAGATGTTTATGCAGCTGGTCTCCGCTAACTGTATGACAAGAAATGTTCTTTGTGAATTAGATATTTTCTTTATTTTTGTGATTTCAATAGAACCATACGATAGATATAAAAACAAAAAGATATACCTTCAATGTGATTGGTGATTATCAGTTTCATAAGTCAACTATGAATTCTTAATCCATAAAATAACTTTCTGTTACAGACAAATTATTTGAAGATTTACTTCTGGACAGTAGAGAAGGTGCAGCATCACTGTTTGCCAATGCTTTACTTGTCAATATGGGAGTGTTAAAGGTATCTACAGAATCTCAGAACGCATTCACCCCTAAACATGAATTTGAACTCTACTGGTTGTATGACTGGAAGAGTCCATTATACATTGCAGGGGTGACTGAGCTAAACTACAGATTTAACTAGTTATGTCTAGTGATATTACATTTGTATATTAATCTATTTTGTGATAACCTGGTACTGTCAAACCTGTTATACATGACACCACTATAAAGAATAATGGCCTATAAAGGACACTCACACAGTTTCATCAACCATATTTGGTGCTATTTAACTTATACATAATTGACCTCTGTATAAAGGACACTTGGTTATGTCCCTTTGGTGTCCATTATAGACAGGTTTGACTGTTTTATCAAAATATGGATGTTGAAAAAATAAAAAGTTTAAAGAAGTGTACATCTTGAAAATTAACTCATTGAAAAGTAAGATAAAACCTAACAAACTTACTTTATCCTGATTTTGTGTTTTGTGCTCTGTAAATAAATCTGTTTTGAGTTTCTCTGATTGATTTTCTGTTTTAACCACAGGGTGAAGATAAAAAGTTCCGTCCCCCGAGTAGCATTGTTGGCCCACTTACTGTCTTAGAGCATGCAGTGCAACAGACTTATTTCCCAAAACAATCCAGAGAAATATTATCAGCATTTGTGTCAAAGTAAGAAAATCTAATATTACATATTTTATAAAATCATGAGTTCATAGACCCATGAACAGCATATCTGGGCCAAGTTTCACAAACATTCCTTGACGTTAAAGGGAATTCCTTAACTAAAGATTCACCATATGAAAGCATTACAAAAGTTAAGGAAAGTTCCTTAACCTAAGATTTGTTTTAACTTCTGTCTTTTATAATACTTTCCTATGGAGAATTTTAAGTTTAAAAATTTTAAGAAGTTTCCTAAAGATGGCATTTTGAAAAGTTACCTATTGAAAAAGGTTTACATCAAAATATCCACATTTATTGGATCGAAAGTATAAATTAATATTCTTTTCACAATAAACAAATAAAAAATATTGATATACTGTTTAATGAAAAGAATTTACTATAGAAATAAAAGCATGTTATATCTAAATTTCAGGCCACATCCACTCCTAGACAAATCTGGACCAGCACGGCATAATCTTCTCCAGACTCTTTATAAATTTTGAAAAAGACAAAGCACTGCATGGTGATTCAGTTGCAGCAGAAACCAGTGAATTGTTAGTACTCGATAAGTTATGATGGAATCATCAATGGTTGTTCCATGGAGCCACTGCAAGATATTTGTTTTATGACTGAAAAGAGTCAATGAAATTGAAATTAACTGTAAATCTTGATACAGAAGAAACTGTTTTAAACCATCAGCTAAGGATTTGGTGATGTGTATCGATTTTATATACGAGCTCTGGAGTTAAAATTCTGAATTCTACAGTTAAAATTCTGCTACCCTTTGGTAGACTTAAGATCTATTTAAAAATATTTTTGTGGCATTGAGTTATAACATTGTGCTTCTGAAGTGTGATTTTCATATAACACAAATAGTGCTACCTGCAATAATGGCTATGTTTATCCTCTCACCATAAAATCAGGGGCATTCACTGTATTCAGTCTTTGCATATTACAAAGTTACCTCCCTTGAGGGTAGATACTGATAGTGACGTCATTACTTTGTGTGCTAAATTCATGTTTATTTCTCTGAAAAGTATGACAACGTTACGCTTGAGAATAGATAACATCACAATCAATACCTACCCACAAGGGGAGAATACTCTGTAATATGCAAATACAGAATTAGTCGTTAAATTATGTAGGGAGAAAATTTCTCAATTTGCTCTTTGTTATACTCATTTGCGAGGAGAAATATTTGCACATTTAATTCTAACAGTAATAAGCTACACAAGCTATTATTCCTCCTTGTCAGTCTTTCAATTTTATTTGCAGGATTTAGTTTTGCAGAAATAAACTCAAATGTGAATATAGCAATATTTGAATCTCTGGGAATAAGAGCAATACTACAGTAGCATCTTTTCTGTCCAGTTCCAGGTCATGTCACTTTCTATCTCGTCCAATCCCAGTTTAATTATATAAAAGCAAAGGCATATATGTCTTACTTGTATCTCTAGTTTGACAAGTGTCTGAGATTTCTTCAATATCTACCATATCCAACCTTATATGCGCCTATAGCAGTTTAAAAATTGAAAAATGAAGGGACTTCTTATAGATTCAAAGTTGGGCTAGCATTTCACAAAATTGATGCACAGTCTGTAAGGCATTAATTAATTTACAAAAGAAATCAAAGAAATCTTCATGTTTTTCATAGTTTTAGTCTGAATTTATGTAAGTGAAATTGAGGCCTTAAACATGGGGAGGGGTGCTTATAGGAATGGGGGGGGGGGTTCCTTAATGGGTCAAATACGGTATGTCTTTTGAGACTATTGAAGTGTTTATTTGACGTCAAAACATTATGTTTATCGCAAGAGTTTGTTTTTAAAAAAAGGCTATTGATTATCTAATTTTAAACTATGATTTTGATTCAATGTGATTCATTCAATTTCAAATGATTAATTTCACAATAATATGAGATTCTTTCTATCCTGTGGTGTCTTGCAAAATTTTTTTAAATTACTAAGAAGAACAAAAATACATTAATATAAAAAACACCCATACAAATTTATTTGATTTAAATATATTTCATTTATGAATAGTTGTGATTACTTTAAATAACTGTGAGGACATGTATATTTGAATTTTGAGCTTTGAACCATTTCTTGCAATATGTATTTGTTGTTCATGGTTGTCGTGTTCATTATGTGGAATCGCCAGGCTCCATTGAGCAGTTTTTTGGTTTCAATAGTTTATGTGAGAATTTAAGTTTTGTTATCTCCTAAAAAAATTGTATTGCTACTTCCAAAATCAATTTAAGTAGCATTAATTTTGTACCTGCATGTAACATTTTAACAGCAAATAATATTGCAGTAACAAGTCACAATGATATTTTCGCTTGTCATAGAAGAATTGGGGTTTTTTTTTTCAAAAATATTATTGTACATTATAATGGATATGTTATTGTACAATGATTACTGAAATGTTAATCAAATCTGTGCTTAAATTTTATCGTGCCAAAGTACAAGTAAGTAGTTCTTGTAGATTTAAACATTTCTCATAAAAAAAATTGAACATCAGCAAATGTTGATTGTCAAAGATGTAAAGTTGTCACGAAAATATTTCAAAGTATGTCCCCTTATCAGGCACATAAAAGTGTGCAACACATGTGCCCTATTCTATCTCTCTATATTTTAAATATTTCTCAGGACTATTCCATCTTTTCATATTACAGAGTTATTTCCCTTCTAGGTAGGTATCGATTGTGAGGTCATTATTTTTGTGAAAGAAAAGCATTATGTTACGCTTGCAAACATGACGCCTAAATCAGCACCTACCCGCATGGGAGTTAACTCTGTAAGACGCATATTCAGAATACATGTATAAAAAAACTCCATGTTTACCTGTTTGTGACGTACTTTAAAAAATCAAATATCAATCATTAATTACCATCAATAATTATCTTATAATGTGTCTTGTTTCCTATGACCAGATACTCACATGTGAACTGTCTAGATTTTATTTTGTATGAATAATAAAATGTGATGTAAATGATATTTTTTGTGCTTTAAATTTTCATTGTTAAAGGGACATTCCTTTATTTTGCACCATAACCCCTAGCAATCTGGTACTGATCAGCATTATAAAACATTTCATCAATTTTATAGCATTCCTTTTATCATTAGAATTTCTTAACTGATCATTGAAGGAATGTTCCTTTAAACCATGTCCAAGTTCCCTATATTACAGGATCAGCAACAAAATGAATGTTGTTTGTCGTTGAAACTTCATAATTAGGTTAATGGCTCACCTAGGTAATGTATTCTTTACTTTAAAGGTCAGTGTGACCTACATGTGGCCCTTTGACCTAAATGTAAGAAGAAACCATTCTGATCTGTCAGTTTCTCCCCTTCATTTCACTATGTCAGTATAACTGTAAGAGTTAGCACCTAAGCATCCTTGATACTCCAGGGGTTCTGAATTCTGATCACTTACGGTCTCTACAACCCTGGGCTATCTCATAGTAAAATTGGAGGCAACAGAACAAAACAGGTATTTCAGTCATTTGAAGTACATCAAAAGAGTCATATAACTGTACACTGTGGTTGGCTGTATGGCTTTGAAGTTGGGCGTAAGTAATTTGAACCCCTGGAGTATCGAGGATGGCCCCTGATACCAACTCGATCTGTGCTCTTCTAAGAAGAGAAGTCTTCTCAGAAGATTCCAGAAACACTAGAGTAGAAGAGGGCAAATTTAGTTAGAATGACTGATGGAAGAAAACAAAGGGGAAGTAACTCTAATGGATTAGAATGAGAAGAAGCTTAACCATTGAGTTTCACCTTCAATGCTTGATACTAGAACTTATTAATGAGGTCAATGATTCATCTAGGTGATGTGTCCTTGACCTGAAAGGTCAGTTTGACCTACATGTAAGATGTAAGAGTGACTTCCCTTCATTTCATGCCATCAGTGCGGACAATCGGCCCCTGACATGAAGAGAAAGGGGAAATAAATCTGATAGAGACTGATGGAGTGAAGTGAAGGGGAAGTAACTCTGATGGAGTGAAATGAAGGGGAAGTAACTCTGTTTGATCAGAATTACATAATTTGTTTTAAAACAGCCAGGGTCATTAAAGGATTTCTCAGATTGAGAAGGTTGAGAAAAGCTGGAGTACCTTGGAAACAACCACAGACATATGGTCATGCAGTGCACTAACTGAGATTTCAACTTGAAACAATGGCTATAGTAGTAATGTGTCAAAGCATCTTACCATTTTGTAACTGTTGCTCTTTGTCTTTGAAAAATATTTATATCCAGACCAACTTTGACAGTTCTAATAAGATAATTATAATATTTTGCCATATTGTTTTGTTGAAAATCTTTTATCAGGTAGGTATTGAAAGCTCTAACAAAATACACTTTTGATATCAATCTTATACAACTTAGAAGATAATTGCATCCGTGAAATATTACCATTATTTCCTGTAATGCTTAATCACAGTATATTACCCCCTCCCAAATGCCACTGAGCCATATCGCCTCGGCTATAATCGTCACTATTGAGGGATGGCAATAAACTAAAGAAAAAGAAGAAGAACGTCAGAAAAAAGGACCGTCTGATGGGTTGGCTGATTGAAGGGACTTTACAGACAAGCACCATTTTCACTCATCCTAAAGATGCCTAGATGTGTTCTTCCAGAAAAGACACATGTCCACAACAAAAGATCCCAGAGGAATCCTGGCGCCCTCCAAAGAATGATCTATGGTAGACAATGGAAAGAGGTAACTTTCTATGCTTTTCTATCTCTCATTAAAATTAAAATACATATCACATACCATCTGGTTGGAGCATTAAAACCTGTCTATAGTGAGTTAATTGGTTTGACAACATCTAGTTGTTATAGGCATAGGCTTGACAATGCTAAGTTGTTATAGGCATAGCTTTTACAATCAGGTTGTTCGTCTGTCCATCTGTCTGTCTTTAGACACAACTTTGTCCGGTGAACTCCTTCTGAACTACTTGATAGATTTTGATAAAATTTGGTACACAGAACCCTGACATAAAGAGGAGCTGAGTTAACTATATAGGGTTCTACAATGTCCCCTATTAATGGAGTTATTACTTAATTTGTGCAGTTGAGAGTATAAGTAGTCCACTCTCGCGACAGTTCTAGTTATGGTTTTGCTCAAATTCTAAAAATGAATATAATAACAAATAATACAAACAAAGGTTAACTTTTTCATCTTTATTAAATTTTCCGAATCATTTTACTGATTTGAACGTTTATTAGGAAATTGGAAAAGAGCATGCAAGTACAAATGTACACAAACCTTATGTAAATATTTGTAAAATTGAGTACAAAGGAAGGTGGAAAATTTCATTCCATCTCCTATAATTAAATGTGATAAATATTTTGTACCTGATAAATTTCTAAAAGGACCTAACAAAGAACACACATAAATTGTATCTATACTTTGTATAATATCATGTGTTCTTTGTTCAACATACATATTTTAAATAAAAGTTTATATTGTATAATTCATATTTTTTTTTTTACAATTTTGCATGGTAATCTTGAATGGAAACTAATATATAGAGCAAAGGCGGGATTTTCTAAAATATTGGTTTCATGAAAGGTCGAAAATTTTAATATTTTTTAAGCTCCAAGAATACAGTTTTAAATTCTTATTCCTGTTTTTCATCTTTGGAAAATGAATGCAGAATATTAAATAAGAGCTTAACGTTAACTCACAAGTAGTAGTATTTTTTCTTGAGCATCGTTATCATTAGAATAGATTCTATTCAGTCTTTGCAGAGTTACCTGCCCATGTTATCATTGTACAAAGATACGCTATGTTACGCTTTGATAATGCCCCGTTTGGAGTCACCTTAGCAAGACCCCTCAGCCAATCATCGTGTCGCCTACGAAATCTGCGATGTGATTGTTTCTCTCAGAAGTATAAACGGCTACTAGCTATACTATGTCCCAAGATGTTCCGATTCTAGCTAGGCCAGAGGTTATGCTGAGGTGACCCCGAACAGGGCATTGTTATAAAGCAGAATTACAAGTCTAATTTTAATTAGACTGGTAGTGATCAGTTACTGGTACAACATTTGTTTTTAAGGATGTTACTAATTCTTTATGTTTGAAATTTATGGAATATATATGACACAATATTTTCTAACACTAGTAATATTTCTCTGATTCTCAAAGGGAAGACAACCCATCATTAAGATATTCAACATAATATCCAACTGTAGATTATAGTAACAAATTAACAATCTATTCATAAAGGCAATCTTTTTGAACACAGTATCAGTATACAAATTGGGACGTTTAAGCTTTTGCATTGGTTATATGTATAAGGACAAGTTATAATGTTGTTAACTCAGCTTAAGAATTGTTTACACTTTGGCAAAACAACAGTAGATCATTCATGTCATTCAAACAGGATATTTCAGAGTATGGATTGAAACAAATAATAATATATAGATGTCAGACTATATTTTTATTATTTTATATGTGTGCAAATGTCACATATAAAATCAGCGAGATAAAAAGATGTGAATGAAGGTCAAGGACATTTATTTGAATAATGTTTGTAATCCTTCACCCAAGTACAATGTTTTCAACAAAAAAATTTAATTACCCTGTTTGGCTGTTTGCTTATTTTTGATGAACTGCAAATACTAAGATCAAGATGTAGAATGTTTACAACAGATATCATAATTAATATAATATGACTAGAAAAATATGACATGGAATTAATTGGTAATTGAAATAAAATATATGTATAAGGTAGATATTCAATATAATAATAAAATGTAATATATTGTGGTTTCATCTCAGGTGACCTATGAATTTCAAACTGAAAGGACATTTTAAATAGTAAACATCATCAAAAATCTTTTTGGGAAGCACTAAGGTCTATGAAGAATTCTAAACCTTTGATCATCTGATCATGTCAAAACTCTAAACTAATTACTGTTTAGCCAGTTATTTTCGAGGTTCAAATTTTTTGTGGCTTGATCTGAAAATGAGGAAATAAAATTTCAGCAGTTTAAATTTTCCTGGTCTGGCTTTAAGGGGATATATATTATTCAATCTTAATCATTTTTTAATATTTCTTGGGTCAAATTTTCCCATCATAGCAAGTTGTTCCGTAAAATTGTGAAAATATTAAACCCCTAAAAAAAATAACTGGCTGTATGGTAAATACATCAATAATGACATGTTAGTGTGAAGATTCGAAAATTTCAATCAGAGACATTGGAGTTTTATGAATGCGTTAAGGGACGGAGGAAGAGGGAGTTCATCCATTTTGTGAAGGTTCTGACAGCTAGCTAAAACTGTCCTTATAACTTGTTTACTCAATTGAATTAGTTTTGGAGGCCCATCATTTACATTGTTCTCCCAGAAAAAGAAAACTTCATCAATAAGTTGTTGTATTTCAGTATGATCACCCATCCCATACATTCCAAAGTTCATCTGCCAGATGTCCTTGCTCTGAATGGGATCAGCTCCATACAACACAAACAAACGAACAATTCCAGAATATGGTGAAGCTGTTACGGTTTTCTCTTTGTTATTTTCAGATTCACTTCCTACTAATGCGGAGCCGAGATCCTGTAATTTTGTAGAAGCAATCAGTTGCATGGTATGGCTATATTTGTCATGTCTGAATTTCTCACATAATTCATCCCTGCACACAAGTTCAAGAGCTTGAAATAGTAACGTGTCTTTGTAAGAATCTGTCTGTGTATTTATTTCAGCTCCATGTAGGAGAAGGGATTCAATGATTGCCACTGAATGGTACTGAAGCTGTCTCAAATGTTGTAGTTGTGATGATTCTGTAGTCCCATTCTTTGAGACTTTTACCAAATTATTCATATAAGTGACGTTTTTGTGCATTGAAACCAGTGCCAGCTTCAAAGGTGTGTAGCCTTTACCGTCGGTGATGTTTACCATACTGGGAGTGCAGTATTTGAGTATTTCTAGCACACAGTCTAAATCGCCTCTCATTGCGGACATATGAAGAGGAGTAAATCCATTGGGAACATCACCGTGGTTTAATACTGCTGGGTCGACAACTGATAATAAAGTCCTTAGTATCTCTACATCTCCAAGTTCTGCAGCCAAAAGAATGGGTGTCTTGTGGTTTTGGTCTCTTATATTCACATAACAGCCTTCATTGCATAACCTTTTCACTAATGTTTGTCCTGCTTTCAAGTCCATCTTTCCAGACTTTAAAGTATCCATTATCGTATGGATGAGTCTTCCTGCTGTGGTTGGGAGATTTGGGCTACAACCATTGTCAAGAAAAAGCTTCACTAAATCAATATATCCGAGCATACAGGCTAATTCCATAGGCGTAACTACTCTCTGACTGCTGTTGACAAACTGGAAAATATCTGTCCAAGAATTCACAGACTCCTCTTTCTCAATGAGTCGCTGAAGCGCTACCTTGTCGTTATGTAAAACAGCTAACATCATGTCTTGATGGGGTGCTCCACATTGACCAGATATCATGGTGATGTACGCACTGTTGATGCTGTCTGAAGATTGTGTTAATCTCGGTACTGAATGATCCAAAACTGGTGCTAATTTTGGCGATTCTGAATCCGAGACTGGGATCATCGGTTCACCATCTTGCTGAAGATATCGACGTCTTTCTTTTCTCCGCTGCTGCTGACAGCAATATTTCATAAAATTCATATTTTCAGCATAAGTGTTCAACGAAAAATGTATCAAGAATCCGTAGAACACAACATTAGAATCACTTGACAATCGAAGGATAGGGGTCTGACTCATCGACTCGATGTTGTGTAGACGCTTAACTTTTCATTTCCTATTTGGATAGTACGCACCTATTCGCGCCAAGCGTTCATATGCTTCTGATTTGTAATAGCTCTACCGGTGTTAGATTTCAAATGGCACCCTAAAAATTTGTCCTTAAGTTTCGTTTGATATTACACTGTTTTTTGCCTTTAAAATTTCCAAATTGGTTTAGTTCGAGACAAAATACAACAAAGCATATATGTGTAATATTTTGGAAGCAGTTTTCGCTTTCATGTTTTAAAATGTTAAAATATATCCTCTATGAATTATATGGCAAACATATCTGAACTGTTGTACGCCGTTCCCGATTCAAACCCATTTCGAACCACATGTAGGCTTAGTTAATTATATGGGATATCAGTAAAATTGGTGAGTAAATTTTGGACCCGAATTTCGGTCCTATTAACCTATTTTAAAAAATGCTGAATAACTTTTCATTATGCACAATTTGCAGTAAGAATAGGACCAAAATGCGGGTCGCAATTTCAGTCAGCAATTTTACTTTGACAGGATAACTTACTTAAAAATAATGTGTTTTGTTATTTTATTATCATGATTTAATTTACTAATTATTACCTCCTAACGTGACCCTATCTGTTAATAGGACGTTAATGTAATCAAACAGATCTCAAGAAGAGATGAGGGTTTATGGGATCACCCTGGCGTCGGCGTTTTGGCTGTGAAATAATGATTATCCGTAATGTTCAGCTGACATTGATTTATTCATTAGTCAAGTATCTCAGTATAAGATTATAAATGTTGTGTTTTTATGTAGGAAAATCATTATAAAGAAAAACACAGGATTTTGATGATTAAAAGAGGCCTAATGGGCCGAAAATACTACGTAATTAATGATTAGTTTATTATTGTTAATTCAACAAACACAGAGCTCTGTCATGATTCGTTATACTTTTAACGACAACTTTAACAAGCGCCTGTGACCCATAGGGTCGGCTACACAGAATTGATAACAAATAATTAAAGTTTAAAGATGCTCCACCGCTGACAAATGGTATTTTGTCACTATTAAAAACAGGAACAGACGATTAAATATTTTTCTTCAGTTACAAAAGTTACTTACTTTACACCATTACCACCATTGAAAAGTTTGAGCTTCTAATTTTACTTCAAGTTAAAGATATGAAAAATAATTAATTGCATCCCGAAAAAATTCCGTGTCACTATATCTTACATGGAATGAAGTAATGATTGCGCATGCACCAAAGGCGAAATAAAGCATTTTACATGATTTTTTTGTGTTAATTAGACATATATACATGATCAAACACCAATTATTGTTCAACTAATGAATATCATTTATGCTTTGTCGGCGGTGGAGCATCTTTAAATTAACAAACATTCAAAATATAAATATTATAGTAATTAAACAAAAATAATATGCAAATGGCAATATTAGATATGATATGACCTGTAAGAATGTGGCAAATAAAATATATGTACTTGAAATGAATTTCAACACTTGAATGCCGAATAAAGTGCAAGTGAAGCACTGAAAAAAATCTATGAAACATTGTATCAATTGACATTGATTTCTGCCTCGAAAATGGATTATAAGTCTTGTTTTCGGTATGGAAATCATTTTGAAGATGGGATTTTATTTTGCATTGATATACATGTAGTATCACATAATGATATTCATAGAGCAATAATTTAAAAGGGGATGTGTTTCGTTATTGAGAGTGCTCTTCTTTCTTTTCAAGTCGATAGAATAAACGCCCAATTCTGTAAAGAGATAAGTACATTGTAATCAACAAAAGCACAATTACACTAAATTGAGCTTTTCCCGTTTGCATTAATACTTACTTCTAAACAACCCCGAATCATTTCTTGTAATCTCATATTGTCAACTTTACATTGATGTATGATTTTTTTTAAAAACCCTATCGAAAAAATAGAGAATCTAGAGAATAAAAATGAAATGTGATTATCTCGTGGTTTTAGGGGAGTTGATAGAAAAAATGGCCCGGGTCCAAGAAGAGTGTACAACATTTCCACAAGAATATCCGACACTGAAGAACGTGGGGAAGTATTTCAGTGAACACCGGCTAGTCATAAACAAATACAACGTGATGGCATCGTCGTATGCGCTTCGAAACTCTTTCTTCAAGAAAAAGTTAGTATATTTATTTAAACTTATAGATGTAGCTACTATGATCTTGTTATAGAGTGTAATTTTACTTGGATGATCAACAAACTTAGCTGATTAAAAATGTTACGATACTGGCTCTTGACTAAGTTGACGTTAGATAACGAACGAACTGTTCAACATCAGAGTCAGAAACGGACTAACGTCAACGCCAACCGAACGAAATGAAACATATGGCCACGGCAAGCCAAAATGGAAAATAATGTAAATATCCACAACTCATTTATGGATATCGACTGTTTAGTGACTGACTGCAGACATTTATAAATCATATTAATATGGTATAAAAAATTTTATTTGCATGATACATGTAATCACAAAACTAAATTTAAATTACTTAACGAAAATCACAGAACTTCTAAATCTGTATGGGCCATATTGGAAAAAAAGGTATGTCATTATTAATATAATGACGGAATATCTCGTTATAACATCTTAGCTTTGTTGTTATTACGAGATACTAAGTTGTTATTATGACAATAACTTAGCTGTTGTTTCTTCATCCGAGATACTCCAGGGGTTATTATCACTGACATTATATCCACCCCTGGACTATATTATAGTAAAATTGGAGGCAACATAAGACACAGGTAATGATGAACATCAAAGGAATTGTATAATACTACCAAAGGAGTTTGACGTTCTGTCAATAATATATAGTATACATATATAAAAAATACCCCTATATACTATATAAAAACACCAGGAATGAAATACATCGCTGGCCTAATTTTTCACCTTTCGTAAAATTTTTGTAAAATTTGTTCGGGGCAATGTCTGCATTTGTCACCGCGCCGATAATACAATAAGATGTTATTCTTCACATATATAAACACTATTAAATTACCTGTTCAGATCTCCATCACATTAAGTTTAATTCCAAGTCATTTTGAAAGTTTGCAGATTTCGCGGCCACTTTGTTTTGTTCCTGAATCTATGCGCTGACGTCACACAGTTCCACACAAACAAAATTTAATTATTTTGAAATCCAATTATTTTACTGTAAACTGATAAGTAATTTGTTACTTATAAAATTTATATGCTTGTTTTATATTGTATACATTTTTTCGTGAATTAAAAAGATATTTTTGAATAACATTTTAAAGTTTTAAACAAGGGAGAGCACTCCAAATGGAATATCCTATAGAACTGATTGGACTGGAATCTGACATGAATGGAAACTAAATGGGTTTAAAAGTAAAAATATTCGTGATATGTCTGATTTCATTATGTATTTTATAGGAATGAGTATAAATGTCAAAGTTATAGGAATATTTTAGCCGAAAAAATCAAGTTTGGTACTTTTGATTAAGATTCAGACCCAATCATGTTTTTAGTATGTCCCATTCCATCTTGTGACGTCAGCGCATGGATTCGGGAACAAAACAAAGTGGCCGCGAAAATATGGTACTTGATTTTTAGGTCATCTGTCAGCATGTATCTTTACGTGGTCGTCATGCAATATTATACACCATCCGTCATCCACCATGCTCCCTCTGCTGTACATGTTCTTACTCAATAAACGAAAAGCCCAGGGTACGAATATTTGGCCTGTAGCATGCTGACCTTTATTCTAGGTCACATAGGTCAAAATGGCTAAAATCTTTAAACAACTTCTTGTGAATAACTAAGAGGCCTAAAGACCCTATATTGAGTCTGTGACATGCTGGGATGAATTGAGGTGTATAGAGTTTGTTCAAATGAATGACCTTGATCTTCATTCAAATTCACAGCTGTCAAAACTATAGAGAATTTCTAGTATACAATCCTTTAATTATTAATATTAGTCGAAAAAAAGATGAACATTATCAATCTGTTTGATTCATTTTGCATTCATGCAAAGTTGTTTTGCCCTACTGTATACTTTGACTGTGCTGTATTGTGTCAATAGTAAGATGATCATTTAGGTCTTTTGTTAATTCTAAATGGGAATTTTAGACAAGAGGGAATTCATTCCTTCAAATCCTTGAGGGGAAACTATCCATGAATGGTAGTAAATCAAAGGAAGATTGATCCCTGGAACTCAGAATTAAAAAGATTGTCCTTATTTTGTCTGAAACATTCTTGGGTAAAGAACCCAATATCTGTTATTCAAAAAGACTGAAGGGGACCTATGGATGTTTGGTCAATGGATGGGACACCATAACTGTTACTAGCGTATATAATGACATTAAGTTATGAAGAAGCCATATTGATGATTGTTGACCTTCCTTGAAAATAAGTGTTGACACACATACTGACTAGATTCTAAATTACCACAACACCTTATTAGCATACAGATCCTCAGCTATCATGTGTAAAGATTTCAGAAAGACAGATGGAATCCTTGTGAGTAACCACCCCCTCCCCTTTAGGCCTTCCTTCTCTGTTAAAAGATCCCTCTTTCCATTGACAGACATAGATCATTCTTTAGTGGGTGCCAAAATCCCTATGGGATATATCTTGTTTTAGAATAGGTTAACGTAAAATCTTTGTTTGTTTTGTTTAAAAATGTATACATGTATTTTATTTGTGTGAATTTCACGTAAAATGGGGTTGTGGTGGCAGAGAAGTTGTACAGGTTTTACTGAGATGTCCCAACATAATACTACTAGTAAGCCCTCGATCCACCTTTAGATTTCGAGTTTGAATCCCATTTGAGGCTAGTTGCTAGGTACTGACTGTTGACTGTTGGTCAGTGTTTTTCCTCTAGGTACTCTGGTTTTTCTTCACCATCTAAACCTGATATTTCCTTAAATAACCATGACTGTATAATGGACTTTAGTCAAACCAAATCACTGTATCTATGAAACTTGTTTGAATTGGTTTTCGCCTGCCAAGGCTTTCAGTTGTGAATTCTAGACAGTGCTTGTGTTTATTAAATTGATATTATTACATGTATAGATACATGGTAAATGCAAAATTGAATAATCAGATTATAGATGGAGAGCAATACAGGCCAAGAAGGCCTTTTGTTTTTGATAAATATCACTTGGTCTAACCTTGTCACTAAACCTATACGATATATCAACAACAGTGAATGATTCCCAAGGGTAAGAAAGAAGCTACGTTTCTCGTTTGCCTCATATATTAGATACTGTCTACCAGGAAAGGTCGATACTAGCAAATTGTTCATTAACTTGCATGTATTGCTCTTCTCTAAGGACACATTTGGACTATTCTCATTCTATGACTGGAACAGTTCATTGCGAAATCATAGGGGTAAATCACTGTAAAGGAGTTTGCAAATGAAGCATCAAGTGTATTGCTGTAGTGACTGCATATATCCTAAATTGTGCTTTAATTTTGTCGTTTTTGTTATTTTTCTGTATCATATATACTGGTATATATATACAGTGGGACTGTGCATGCAAGATGCTAAGCAGAGCTACCGGTATATATGTTTTACCATCAATTATTAGCATTTGATATACACATATTCAATATACCGTATTCGACTCAATAAGTGCCCAAATTGTCCCTATATATAAGCGCCCCTCCCGGCCCCCATTTCGAGGCCTAGATTTCAATTGCCCAGGCATCAATAAAGACCAAAACTACACAAAACTGTACAGATTTGCAATAATTTCGTTTAAGCGACTTTTCATTTCTTCAATATTTTAAACGCCCTGGGCACTTATTGGATAGAATACAGTACATGTATGTAATATTTTTTTCTACATATTTTTTCATACTCAGAAAAGTCTGCATAAAGTTTTCTTAGATATCATGTTTGTTCTACACTTCTATTCAGATCAGAATGGTTTTTTTTAGTTTTCTTAGTTTAACAGCCAAGATCATGTAAGGATGTGCCAGGTTTGTTGGTGGAGGAGTACCCATAGAAAAATCACCGACCAGCAGTCAGTACCTTGCTACTGCCTAACATGGGATTAAAACTCAAGACCCAGAGGTGGAGGGCTTGTGGCAATATGTTCTTACATGACCCTGGCTGTTATTAGGACGTTAATTAATAAAACCTTTGTGATGCTTTCAATACCAGTATTGTATCTCAAATATCTACAATGCAGGTATTGAAATCATCACAATTGTAAAAAAAATGTGAAATCCAAGGGTTGGGGGTGTTTATTTACAGTAGATTCATCAGCTCCTTTAATTTCTTGAAGAAGGGAGGGACACTTATTACAGCAAACACGGTATTTAAATCACAGCTTTTTTCTTTGCTATTTTTTATATAGAATGTAAATGTATTATTCTTGTAAATTGAGCTGTTTGCAGATCCTCATTTATTTACTTCAGTCAGCTCTGGGCTTAGAAATGTAATCAAATGGTATTGATTTTTAGAACAACTTTTCTCGGTGTGATTCTTGTTTAACGCGAAGGCTTCTATAAAAATCCACTTTTCTATAAAAACTTACCTATGTTTTTGTGTCATTTAGTTCTAGCATGTCACCATCCATGTATACATGCTGCCGGCAGTTTTGATGATTTTGATAGTAACATAGATTTAATGTTCTTTTGTCAAAATTTTGTCCTTTAGAATGTATATGCAGCGTCAGTTTGCAGTAGCTTGTTGATAATGAACTAAAATACAGAAGCTACATTTGATAGGAACACACAGGTTTAATGTTCTTTGCCAAAATTTTGATCTAAAAATGTATTAGTTGCTAGCTGAATGAATTAAAATACAGGAGTTGCACCCCATGTCAATTCATTTTGGGTTATAATTAGAGACTAGGACAGATATGATGAACTTGTGCCAGATAGAACAATTGAGGGTATCTTGTAATGTTCAAGGATGGAAGTATACAGGACAGACTACACCATTTCTCGTCTGTCTATGAAACTTTTATTACACATGGAAGTGAACATAAATACATCAGGGCCAGCAGTATTTTTAATGATCATTATTGGAATGATAATTAGCCAGAACAATATTGAAAAATATTTTCTAATGAGGTTTTTTCCTGGAAAAATTCCTTAAGATCCAATTCAGCAGTGTTCTCACAAAAATACCTGGTAAAGTAAAACTAGATGGATGGCCTTTTCCCAATGTCTTAGATGGGCCATTACCCAAAGTCTATTTGGTAAAGGAGTAACCATGCTATAGAACCATATTTATTTTGGACAAGAGAAAATTTTGATGTCAATGGTTACCTGATATTAGCTAATTCCAGCATATTTTTTGTAGAGAAGACAGACCCTGTCATATAGTGGTTCATGCTCAGCACAAGGCAACAGAACCTCTTGTAACCTCGAGCCTCTCACAAGGTCAAATGTGCAAGCCTCTCTCATAAGGTCAAATGTGCAGGACTCGTTCACAAGACCAAATGTGCAAGCCTCCCTCATAAGTTTGAATGTGCAGGACTCGTTCACAAGATTAAATGTGCAAACCTCTTTCATAAGGTTAAATGTACAGGTCTCTCTTACATGGTCAAATGTACAGGTCTCTAATGAGGTCAAATGTGCAGGACTCTTACAAAGTCAAATGTGCAAGCCTCTCTCATAAGCTTAAATGTGCAGGTCTCTCTCACAAGGCTAAATGTGCAGGTCTCTTTTACAAGGTCAAACAAGTAGGTCTCTGTTACAAGGTCAAGTGTGCAGGACTCTTACAAGGTCAAATGTACAGGTCTCTTAAAAGTTCAAATGTACAGGTCTTTTACAAGTTCAAATTTGCAGGACCCTTACAAGGTCACAGGCCTTTAATACAAGGATAAACGTGGAGGCCTCTCTTACACATGGTCAAATAAGCATGTCTTAGTTACAAGGTTAAATATACAGGCCTCTTACATTAAAGATGCTATATATAACATCAGGCATCTCTTACAAGGCTAAATACCCAGGGACAACTCACTGATCTCTCACTATTTGCAAAATACTCAAATGGAACTGAATCCAAGATTTCTTTCACATGTGCCTAAGGCTAAAGTCTCAATGACAAGGATAAATACTCTACAACCTCAGTCCTATCTCAAGGTCAAATGCTCTATTGATGGCCATATAGTGTAGCGGTGTCGGGCGGCAGGTATATAGTTATGAACGCCATTGATTACCTGCTGATGAGTGGTGACATTTTCCCATGGCACAAACTGAATCACACTTCAGACAGAACATTGTATTAGGAACTGCATCAGTTAATCAGAAACGGCCCGATATTGATCAAAAGGTTCAGGCACACGATAATGGCCATCAGCTTTACAGTCACATAATATCGAGTTTCATCATAAATCCCTATATAGTGCTCAACCTGCATAATTGATACACCAGAATGTCATGCACAAATTCCCATATAATTGTCACGGGCTGACCTTTTTTATGTCATAAACAGAAAGCATATATTGATTGTGAATTTCTTTTATTACATGATTGCAGAATAATGAACAGTGAAAGATTTTTATGGCATCAGAAATGGATAGCGTTTTCTCTTAATCAATATAGGCTTTACTAGCTTTAAGTAGCCAGTGCCGATATGATTACATTTGCAGCGAGTGTTAACCTGTATTTGTTGTAAACACGGCAATTTACGGTATAAATTAAACCACAATCACTCGACAGACTGCATAACAAGCTTCGCGTACAGAACGCCATGGTAACATGCTACCTGGCAGTAAAATTTGAAGCTGACGTTTTCAAAAATGACTTTCTGTACCAGGGAGACGTTGTGAAAGAATCGTGACAGAGCGCTGCGACAGATAGATGGTTTTGTTGTAAATTTCATCCAGTTTTATTCTGTCTGGAGGTTTTTATTGGCTATAATTTTCAAGTATTCTGTGTTCATTTTTCAACAGGGAACCAACTGCTGAGAACTATACTTGCCAGAAATGTCTGCAGAAAGGCCATTTTACGTATGAGTGTACTGGGAAACGGAAATATGTGTATCGCCCTTCTCGTACCAAGGAATTGGCTAAACGAATGAAAATGGCTGAGGAAAAACAGAAACTGGACACACTGTGAGTATAAAACACTTTAAAATATAATTTATAGGTGAATAACAACTGTTGTTCAGAGATTTAGATTATAAATGAAAAGGAAAGTTTCTTTCTTCTTGAATTTTAGGGAGTTTTGTGTTTGGTTTGTTTATTTTTGTTTATTTTTACGTCCTATTAACAGCCAGGGTCATGTAAGGACGTGCCAGGTTTGTTGGTGGAGGAAAGCCGTGTACACAGTTTATTTATGTAAATAGAATGATAATTATCAGGTGTTAACTAACTAATTAAATGCAACAATAATTAAAAATTTAAATGTAATTATTAAAGCAAATTGTATCAATAACAGGAAATAAAGACTCATTAAATGTTCAATTGCAGAATACCATGTTGTATTGTTTTTTCGCAGAACAGATTTAAATACCATTATTACTGGAATAAGCTACTGGCATACTTAAATTAGAAATTACCAAATAGGATGAAATAACAAAATGTCGGTTTTGGACACAAAAAAATCCAAATTTATTTCAGAAATTACTTATTGATTAGTTTGACATATTTCTAGTCATTTAGATATCCTGAATTAGTAAATTAATGTACCAGGTATCTGTTGATTATACCATTTTTTACCCAATAAGCACCCTTTTTGATTCCTTTAAATTGATTACTTTTGTGAATAGATTTATGGCATACTGTGTGCAATGCTATTTTATGAAAGGCTTGTTCAAATTTGGTTCTATTAAACACCCCCTTATGTTCCCAATTGTTCAGGCGTCTAGCATACTTATTAGGTGGAATACGTTTTTTAGACATTTTAATTTAGAAATAAAAAGAGAACCTACATATGTAGATAGGAAAAGAGAAATTACATCACTATGGGGTGGAGACGTTTTATTAAATTAACCTCCCTTGTAGCCTCACTAGAAAACAAATTATACATATTTTTATAGTTTTTGCATCCAGTTAAAAATCACATCAAACTTACATTGATCACCATGACGTTAATATAAACCTTACTTCATTCAACCCTAGAGACACGTTTCAATTCTTCTAATTGAAATAAATAGATCGACTGTTTATTAACAATTTACAAATTGTAAACTGTAGGTTGAAGGTTTTTCTGCAAGAACTCTGGTTTTCCGAAACTGTCAAATCATGGCATACTCTGAATGGAATATAAAATACAACATGTAACCTGTAAATCGATCCTAGTCAGAGTTTTGTCTGTCACCGAATTATTATTATGACCAGACTGTTTTTGATAGATCATTATAATGTGTCTGCTGGAGATGCCAGACAATTTTATTTGTCAGAATGTCTCAGTCAGGTGTCATGGCTACCAGCACACTAATGCCCGTTAATTTGAATAAAGTGTTTGTCATCGACAGTTTCAGGTGTTAGCGTCTGGTATAAATGCCTTAGGGATGTATAGGTTAACAATTCCAGGTTACAGATGAATGTTTTGGTTTTGATCAGAAAATGTCTGATGACATGCCGGTATTTTCTTAAATGCGGCAGAGAGTGGAAATATTACAAGCTTGGAAATTTCACTTGCGTATCCTACCCAATATAAGCACCCAGGGCATTTAAAAATTGGGGAAAAAAAATGAAAAAGTGCTTAATAACACAAAATTTTAGCAAACCTATTTAGTTTTGGTAATATCCATATGTGGAAATATCAACATTAATAGCAACCATTTAAATGTTGGTTACAGTTAAAAATAGCAGGAGCTGGCATGCAATATTTCCATTAAATATTAATAATTTTTTTGAAGCTCTGCATACCGTAAAAGATGCTAATTTTGAAAATTAAAAAAATTCAACACCCATTCATGTTCTGGTTTTTTCAAGTCGTATTTGTTAAAACAAAGTACAATTGTATATCCCTTTACAGAAAAATAAAATTCCTGAAAGCTGAAACTTTTTTTTTATTTCAAGTAAAATTTATTGATATTTGCTGTTATCAAATTAAATCAGTTAGGCCAGATTAAACTTATTTTAAGTGTCTTGTATCAACAGCATTTGCCTATTGATTTCTGTCGTTATCATACTATTTAAGGCGAGACTAAACTCTATTTATGTTTCATGTATCAACAACATTTGCCTATTGATTTCTGTTGTTATTGTAACCATTTAAGGCCAGACTAAACACTATATATGTTTCATGTATCAGCAACATTTGCCTATTGATTTCTGTCAATATCATACTATTTAAGGCCAGACTAAACACTTTATGTTTCCTATTTCATTGATTAATGTTTTCTGCACCTAGTGAGTCTAGACTTAGCGCAATTTGTTGTTCATGCATTTCAGAGACTTTCAAAGTCGAAACAGATGTTAATTGATTTCTGCTGTACGTGTGATTGTTTTAGGCCAAATAAAACACTCTTTGTGTTTCTTGTGTACACAGACTTGGGTTCTATCTGATATAACCAGTATCAATCATTAGGCCAGACGAAAAACTTTGTTCCAGTTCTAGAATGATGAATACCTGCTGTAACCAGTGGATAGTTACAGTGGATTAGGTCAGACCAAATAATGTTTGTTTTCCCTGTGTCAACTTCTCCAGAAGAAGAGAAGGAGCATATATAAGGATAGGGGTGCTAATTACAGCAAATACAGTAGGTCAGATAATCAGAACCCTTTAGACTGAGGCTGCATTTTATTCTAAATTGATATAACTTTTATTGCTTTGTACAGGACAAAGGTGACTAGTGTTCAAGACAAGAAAAAGAAAAAACAGAAGAAAAAGTAAGTGTTCATATAGGAGCTCATAAAATGAGATAATTCAAAATCCTTGTAAAATAAATGTATGTGCAGTAGGATTGTTATGAAGGAATTAGTGCACCACAGTCTTTAAATAAAATATTTAAAGTCTGCATGACATAAGATTTAGTCTCTTTGATTACATTGTGTGTATTAGGTTTGGCTTTATTGCTTCAATGTCCTACAAACAGGCAGAGACCCAGAGTACCCGGAGAAAAACCACCGACCAGCATTCAATACCTGGCAACTGACCCACATGTTATTCAAACTCGCAACCCAGAGGTGGTGGGCTTGTGGTAATATGTTGGGACATCTTGACTAGCTGTTGTGCATTGTAATCAATTTGTTTTCTTAAAAGTATTTATTTTTGTGATTGACAGGTCTGAAACAGATTCCTCCACCGACTCGAGTTCCAGTAGCAGCGATTCAGACAGTGATAGTTCTGTATCATCATCTTCATCTGACTCCAGCAGTTCATCATCTTCCTCCTCATCATCATCATCATCCTCTTCATCTTCATCGTCTGATTCGTCTTCATCATCGTCTTCATCATCATCAGACTCTGAATCAGATTCCGACCATAAGACAAAGAAATCTTCCAAGAAGTCATCAAAACGGAAGAGGAAGAGGAGAAAAAGTAGATATTGATGATAGACAGAGCGTGATAAAACAGTTATCACATAGACATTGACATTTCAGTGGAAAAATTGTATAAGTGCATTGACATTTCAGTGGAAAATTTAATAAGTACATTGACATTTCAGTGGAAAATTTAATAAGTACATTGACATTTCAGTTGAAAATTTGATAAGTACATAGACATTTCAGTGGAAAAATTGTATAAGTACATTGACATTTCAGTGGAAAATTTGTATGAGTGCATTGACATTTCAGTGGAAAATTTAATAAGTGCATTGACATTTCAGTGGAAAATTTTTATAAGTGCATTGACATTTTAGTGGAAAAATTGTATAAGTGCATTGACATTTCAGTGGAAAATTCAATAAGTACATTGACATTTCAATGGAAAAATTGAACTAGCTAGTACATTGACATTTTTGTGGAAAAATTGAATTATTTTGTGTAGAAGCTAGTTATATTTATGTGTTATCTACATTGCTTTACTTCATTGGAATTGAAAGAAGAAAAAATTTAAGTAGATAATGATGATCGATAAAGGGAAGTGAGGAGGGGGGAGCGAAACCATATCATGTATCAATACACTGACTGTGTCACAGTGGAAAGTTAAAATAATGCACAGTGATTATGACTACTTGTTGAAGTCAGTGATGTTTATTGTATTCTACAGCTTCTAACAATGTTGAACTTGTGTTGACTTTGTCACAGATACTAGATGTAATGTAACTGTACTTGTTATGAAAACCTATGTTTAGTCAAAGAATGGTATGATTAATATTCATTTGATATGTTTTCGTTTTCAAATTAAGGTCCTCAGAGAAGTCTCATCTGACCTATTGTGATTGCATTTTAATCTGTTGTATTGCATTGTGCATTGTAAACAACATATATATATAATATGTATATTCTTAAGTTCTCCATAGCCATGTGATGTGGCTCCAGGCCCACTTTCACTAAAATTTCTAACTTAAAATTTCCCATAGAGAAACATTACGTAAGTTAAAGTATAATCTTAAGTTAAAGAACTTTCTGTAACTGCTGTAATGTTTTCGTATGGGAAAAAGTTAGTAAGAGTAATTTCCTTAAGTTAAGGAATGTTCATGAAACTGGGCCCAGAATCAGCTTCAAACTATCAAGCTCAGCATTATGAAGTATGAAATAACTTATTGTATATTTACCTGTAGCATGCTAGGATGAAAGGTTATCATACAACGTTAACTTTATCTTAATATCATTAGAACCAAGGATAATTAAATACACGTACTAAGTGTATTGGGTCTGCATTTTAATGAAGGAATGTTTTAGTGATTGGTCAGTGGCAGTGTGACGAATGCTTGTGATTGGATAGTACGATGAGGCGAGTGTTTGTGATTGGTTAGATTGGATGAAATGGTGGGGGTTTTTTCTTCAAGAAAACGGGGCCAGAATCTCCTACTGATGGAATCTATATGTATAAATAATTGCTGCCTTTTGTGTTCATACGACCACATACTCATTTCTTGTGACTATCTAAAAGAGGATACTGTAAAAAAACAATTTTAGCGATAATCATATTTTAGCGGATTTCGCACAAGAAACTATGTCCTGAAATATTATTAAGCCAATTATATGTTTCACGTAAGTCTTTGATGCAACTATGATTGTGATTGTAGGAATTCATCGTTACCCTAACCTGATCAAAATCTTGCTTTGTGAAAAATTTAATTGCTCCAAAATAACTTTTAATCTTAATTTTTCAGTCTTTTTAGTACCGTATTCGACATAATAAGCACTCTCATTCCTAAGCTCCACTCCCACCTTTCTTAGGCTTTAATTTCACTAACTTCGAATTAAATGCAGACTGAAAATATTTTAAACTCTATTGGTTTCCTTACTGATTTCTTTTGGAAATTGAATGATGGTTTACTTTGAAGAATAATTTTATGAAAGGCTAGTCCAAATTTTTTTCTTTTAAGCGTCCCCTATAGCTATATGATTAAATTTTTTAATTGCCCTATGCGCTTATTTGGTCAAATACGGTAACTTACTTTAAAGTTGCTCCACTGCTGATAGAGCATAAATGATACCGATCTTTTGAACAATAACTGATGTTGAATTGTTTATATGTGCATATAAAATAATTTATTTTGGTGCTTGTGCGATCTGTACTTAATTCTATATAGGGCATAGTGCCATGGAATTTTTTCGGGATGCAATTAATTATTTTGAATAATTTTATCTTGTGTTAAAATAAGAAGCGCAAACTTTTCAATGGTGGTAATGGTCTTAAGTAAGTAACTTTTGTAACTGATGAAAAAGACTAATTCGTCTGCTCCTATTTTTGATAGAGAAAAAATACCATTCCTCAGCGGCGAAGCATCTTTAAGTAAAACATTTACTGTTGTGCAGTAATCACTTTAAAAACACTTTTTTGAAACAGAATGCTAAAAGAAATAATAAATATCTTCCCTTCTTAAAGTACTTAAAAAGAGCCTTAAAGAAATGGCAAAGATTTTCATGATTTTAAGTTTTGAACGATTCATCGCATGAGTTCGTGAATTGCCATCTTTTGTTCTGTTCCTAAATTTTGAGCACGAGCAGTTTATTATATATTATGAATGGTTCATGCATATTTCTAAAGCTCTGGTAGGGTTTAATTAAGCTTGTGTTGGAGTTATGGTTCTTAGATTAGATTTAATGCTGAAGTTTCAATGAAGAAACTTCTAGCTAGGACATTGGATAGTATGGAATGTTAATTAATTGTTGATTATTAGCTGCAAATTAAACATTATTTTTGTTGCAAAATGAACAATATTTTTATTGATATTTTACTAAAGTTAAATTGTTCAAACTTATGTTGAAAGAAAAAAAAATATTTTTGATAGTTAGAAAAATATCCCTTTGGAATATATACTTTTACTGTTTATTTTGAAATCAAAGTTTATAAAATTGATCAATTTATTGAAATCACATAAACATTAGAAACCAAGGTCTATGTATGCCATTTATAATTTTTGAGTTCTTCAATTTCTTTATGACAGCAAGTTTGAAAGTGATTTTATACTGTGATGGTCTGGTTACGCAAAATCCATGAAACTTACAATGCTAGACTTATTAAACTTACTTTATTGAAATGATTTGTCTTGTTGTCATTGAGGTAAAAGTTTCATCGTGGGCATAGCCCAAAAAAAGCCAGAAAAAAACTTGCCAATAAATAAATAACTTTATTGAATTCAGTGTTGAATGATTTGTTTGTTTTCCATCCTATTAGCAGTGCAAATTATTTAATGACATGTAAGAATCCAAAGGTGGAGGAAAGCTGGAGTACCTGAAAGAAAAAAACCACAAACCTACAATCAGTACCTGGCAACTGTCCCATGTTTGGTTTTGAACTAGAGACACTGAGGTGGAGTCCCCGTGGTTATTAGAACGAATATACGTACCCGGCCTACTATACCTTTCGGCCGACAATATTTTCTGTCTAAAAGTCTTTTGAGCTACAATATTGCAGCTATGTGGTTATGTATTGAGACAATTTTGCTACTCAACTTGACCTATCCCAAGTATTGAACGAAGGCATTGTCAATTCTGTTACCGAAAGAGAAAAGGTGACATAATACCAGTTGCAATGAGGGAAATTCACAATACTTTGATATTCCCATTTAATTTGTGACTATATCTACATCAGAAAGGTCATTTAAAGAAGTGCCAGAATTTGACGATAGACAAAGCCAAAGTTCTGAAGAAAAGTCACCAATCTACCATGTATTTGCAAATATGTCAACTGTTCAAACCCACCAACTAAGGATGATAGAATGACAACCACATGTGGACCCTGTCAATTTTCCGATTGCAGAGGCGTAGTCGGGGTTGAAATAATGTTTATGCAATGCTATTCCCTGCTGAATCCCCCTCCAAAGAACAGTTCAAATAATCCAGGAAACCGGATCAAATTTTCTGCGACTCAATGAGCGCAGTATAAAATCCAAATAAATACTGAAAATCAGGATTCACGTCACTACATTTCTGGACACTTAGCGTAACCATATGTAAATATATAAAGATGCTCCACCGCCGACAGAGCATAAATGATATTCATCATTTGAACAATAATTGGGGTTGAATCATGTATATGTATGCCTAATTAACACAAAAATAACATGAGATAATTTATTTCGCCTTTGGTGCATGCGCAATCATTACTTCATTCCATATAAGATATAGTGCCACGGAATTTTTTCGGGATGCAATTAATTATTTTTCATATTTTAACCATGAAGTAAAATTAGAAGCTCAAACTTTTCAATGGTGGTAATGGTGTAAAGTAAGTAACTTTTGTAACTGAAGAAAAATACTAACGTCTGCTCCTGTTTTTGATAGTGAAAAAACACCATTTGTCAGCGGTGGAGCATCTTTAAATATTCATAACATAAGTATTGCACAATATCCAACAACAGTGATGATATTTTCAAAATAGTCTATACATTACACATCGTAGCACAGCATTTTCTACTATTTTACCCTTCTTTCTCTCCCTTTTAACTCTCACCACCAGAAACCCTCTCTTTGGCTCATTCCACATGATTACTCCCCTCTACCCAGCTCACTTACCGATTCAGCATCACCCACCAAATTTCAAGCTCATATCCTATAAACTAGTCACCATATCATACCACATCAAAAACGGGACTCCCAGGAAAACAATCGCTGGTTGGTGTATACTTTGAGAAGTCATCCAATATATATATATATCCGTGCCATATTAGGGACCTCCGATCAAACGTAGAAGTTAGTGTAGCACCATTACACTGTAACACTCTACATTTGCATCAGGGCAAACCTACAGGAAGGCCAATCAGGGTTTAGGGGAGCTTTGATTACACCTTGGTACATTGTGCACCTGTGTTTGAAAGTAAGAGAAACCGTACATTCGGAATTGAACTTCAGTATATATAGCAACTAAAATCGATCATTCCCAATATTAATATTTTTAATACATATTTATTTGCATCTCTAACCAAAATTAACATTAAACTATTAAACAAAACATCCTTGAAGTAAGTTTAGAACATTCATAAATTAACTTGGATTTATACCGTCACTTAATTACAAAGTAGAGTTGGGATTTTTTTTCGTTCTATATTATTTCTCTGTGAAAGTCCCGGTAACTCTGATTTCTTTCTATTATACCTGGTTATCTTTAATACTACTAACTCCTGTAATTATCGCCACCGATAGCAGCGACAGGTCCATGGCAGTTTGGCTTGTTACAATGATGGCATATATGTCTTGTGCTTATACGTGTATATGATGTATGGAGAGTTAAAGATGCTCCACCGCTGACAAATGGTATTTTTTCACTTTTAAAAACAGGAGCAGATGATTTAGTTTTTTTTCTTCAGTTACAAAAGTTACTTACTTTACACCATTACCACCGCTGAAAAGTTTGAGCTTCTAATTTTACTTCAAGTTAAAAATATGAAAAATAATTATTTGCATCCCGAAAAAATTCCGTGCCACTAATCCTATGTGGAATGAAGTACTGATTGCCCATGCACCAAAGGCGGAGTAAATTGTTTTATATTATTTTTTGTGTTAATTATACATATATATATACACGATTTAAACACCAATTATTGTTCAAATGATGAATGTTATTTATGCTCTGTCGGCGGTGGAGCATCTTTAAGTAACTCAAAACCTTGATTTACGTGTATCATAAACTGTTTCTAGAGGAAAAAGTATCGATGATCGCGAGATACACGTACACCGAAAAACATTGCATCTACACTGTAGATACACGTACATTCAACATCACACAGAAGTCTTAATTGAGTGAAATATAATTCAGTGAAAAAACAATTGAAGATGCTCGTATCCACCGCGGACAGAGCATAAATGATATTCATTATTTGAACAATAATTTGTGAATAATCGTGTATATAAAGGTATGATTTACACAAAAAATAGCATAAAATAATTTATTTTGAATTTGGTGCATGCGCAATCAATACTTCATTCTATACAGAATATAGTGCCACGGATTTTTTTTCGGGATGCAATTAATTATTATTCATATTTTTAATTTGAAGTAAAATTAGAAGCTTTAACTTTTCAAAGGATGTAATGGTGTAAAGTTAGTAAGTTTAGTAATTGAAGAAAAATACTACATCGTCTACTCCTACTTTTGATAGTGAAAAATACCATTTGTCAGCGGTGGAGCATCTTTAAATAATACACCAAAGACACCCATATCCACCAACAGTATCCAGATGATGAACGGTTTGTCAGAATCGGTCGTGAACGCAGAAACCTCGAAAGACTTTGCAATCCCGCTGGAAAACCATCTAGGGCAATGTGTATAGTTATTATTGATACTTTTTTGGACCTCAAATGCTACCATTCAAAACATATAATTTATGTTATATGTCTTGTGATATGGACATAGAGGCTGTCAGCATACGTTCATAATTTTTCAATTAAATCAAATTAAATGTACAGTCGGTATGGTATACCATATAGTATTCCCTGCCGATTCCCTACGAAACCCAGGTACCCGCCACATGTGGACCCTGTCATATGTCGGTTTGTACAGGTTGACCCTGTTATCTGTCGTTTTGTACAGGTTGACCCTGTTATCTGTCGGTTTGTACAGGTACAAGTAAACACACCATATGTGGACCCTGTCATCTGTCGGTTTGTACAGGTACAAGTAAACACACCATATGTGGACCCTGTCATCTGTCGGTTTGTACAGGTACATGTAACACATCATCATCGTCATCATCGTCATTATCATCATCACCATCATCGTCATTATCATCATCACATCGGTAACCCCGATTTGTCTTATTTTCTTACTAATAATCAATTGTAACAGAAATTGTATTTTTGCGGCGACTTAATTTCGCGGTGATTTTTTCGCAAGGATTTAACCCCACAATATACAGTTTAAAATTAAAAACTCTGTTGCACTTGTATTTGAAACTTTTTTCGCCGAGATTCATTTTCACGAATTATAGGCGCCCCGCGATACATGTGAAATTTTATCGCACGCAAAAATAAGTGTATCTACGTTTATTTGTATATCTTTGTATCTTAGTTTTGATTACATGGTTTCATAATTAAATTAGCATTAATCAAACTATAAACCTTAAAACAATCACTTAGTAAGTCCATGCATGATTCTCAGAAATACCGGTAAAGTAAAGGAGTTAAGTTCATATATATATTTTTTGTAACATAAATCCTTTTATCGGGAACTTTTGTCCAGTTGATCAGATATTTAGACAGAATCTAAATCCCTGAGTTAAAGGCCCACTACCTTTCCGGAGCAAAATTTAAAGGTTTCTTAAAAACATTAATAACAAAAGAAAATATATATCGATGGCTTAAGATGATGTTACAACACCAAACATATGCAAGATTTCCTGTCTAATGTACGATAAAAGTGGAGATTCATTTCGCTGTTTTGCCGTCTGGCGCAGTGATAGTCAACTACCGTGCGGCATTTAGGACGACGGCGGGAAACATAAAACGACCCGCGTTATGAAAATTAATATTTTATTTATTCTAATTAAACAGTTCTGAAGGTGATGATAAGTGCGCTAGTAAACGTATAGTTAATAACTTCTGCGACTCTGCAAAATTATTGATCTCGTTTTACATTCCTATTTTAAAAATTAAAAGCCATTTCGGAAAGGTAGTGGGCCTTTAATAAACTGGGATTAGTCGTTTGACCTTTCGGGGATCTGGGTTACGGTTATAAAATTCTCTTGTTAACATTTTAAAAGATTACCGTTGATTCTAAGATAAAATCCTGACGTTGGGACTTCCGCTACCTCAGACGTCATTAAAGCGTTCTAGTGCGTAATTAGAACACGGCCTATATTTCCATAGCAGTCGAGAATGTGGTACATATGTACATTTCCAGAATTTGCACTTCCGATTTGTAAAAATCAGACGAGCCTTTCGTACACCTATATCTCGAAATCTTTAATGTGTGTTCCTAAAATGTCTTCTTGTTCGTCGTCTTCTTAAACAGAAAGAAAAACACCAAAGAAAAATACCGAAGAATATAATGGTGTCTTTAAGAATTAGATCACATCATACAATTAAATCGTGTTGCTAAGTGATAATAATTGAAGACAAAAATAAATCTAATCGGACAACGATCTTTCCGGATTTATTTTATCGAGTTTCCGTCAAAGCCCTGATTGCAGGAAATCGATGCAAGGCGCAATTGCCGTCTGCAGGTGACGACCACTAACCCAGTACATAGACATATGCTATAAATATTTGATATATCTAATCTAACCATGGTCCATCTCTGTATTCACCTGTACACTTCTGCCAGGCATCACATACTTCAAAGAATCCGCTAACCAACGGCATTGTATTGTATTTTAACTGATTCCGACCTTTAGTGAAATGTCCTTGCGAAATCTACAGATGCCATCTTGTGGAAAACCTTCAAATGATTTCATTTCAAGAGCTATTACGTAATGTGATGTTTTGCCTGCAGACGACACGAGGGAGATTTGAAATTGACAACGATGTCCTGATAAAGGTTTGATTTATATTATCTATATTGATGCTTCTGCATTGTGTACATATTGTCTATTTACCTATTGTCTTACTGACTGTATACTTCGGTATTGCCTGTCTACTATCATATGTGAATTATGTACCGGTTATATATTGTCTACCTTTTGTCATGTGTAATGTCTACCTATTGTCATGTACATTGTTTACCTGTTGTCATGTGTAATGTCTACCTGTTGTCATGTGTATTGCCTACCTGTTGCCATGTGTATTGCCTATCTGTTGTCATGTATATTGTCTACCTGTTGTCATGTGTATTGTCTACCTGTTGTCATGTGTATTGTCTATCTGTTGTCATGTGTAATGTCTACCTGTTGTCATGTGTATTGCCTACCTGTTGTCAAGTGTATTGCCTACCTGTTGTCAAGTGTATTGTCTACCTGTTGTCATGTGTATTGTCTATCTGTTGTCATGTGTATTGCCTATCTGTTGTCAAGTGTATTGCCTACCTGTTGTCAAGTGTATTGTCTACCTGTTGTCATGTGTAATGTCTACCTGTTGTCATGTGTATTGCCTACCTGTTGTCAAGTGTATTTCCTACCTGTTGTCAAGTGTATTGTCTACCTGTTGTCATGTGTATTGTCTATCTGTTGTCATGTGTAATGTCTACCTGTTGTCATATGTATTGTCTACCTGTTGTCATGTGTAATGTCTACCTGTTGTCATGTGTAATGTCTACCTGTTGTCATGTGTAATGTCTACCTGTTGTCATGTGTATTGTCTATATGTTGTCATGTGTAATGTCTACCTATTGTCATGTGTATTGTCTACCTGTTGTCATGTGTAATGTCTACCTGTTGTCATGTGTAATGTCTACCTGTTGTCATGTGTATTGTCTACCTGTTGTAATATGTATTGTCTACCTGTTGTCATGATGTGTAATGTCTACCTGTTGTCATGTGTAATGTCTACCTGTTGTCATGTGTAATGTCTACCTGTTGTCATGTGTATTGTCTACCTGTTGTCATGTGTAATGTCTACCTGTTGTCATGTGTAATGTCTACCTGTTGTCATGTGTATTGTCTACCTATTGTCATGTGTAATGTCTACCTATTGTCATGTGTATTGCCTACCGGTTGTCATGTGTATTGTCTACCTGTTGTCATGTGTATTGTCTACCTATTGTCATGTGTAATGTCTACCTATTGTCATGTGTATTGTCTATCTGTTGTCAAGTGCAATGTCTACCTGTTGTCATGTATATTGTCTACCTATTGTCATGTGCAATGTCTACCTGTTGTCATGTATATTGTCTACCTATTGTCATGTGTATTGTCTACCTGTTGTCATGTGTAATGTCTACATGTTGTCATGTGTATTGTCTACCTATTGTCATGTGTATTGTCTACCTGTTGTCATGTGTAATGTCTACCTGTTGTCATGTGTAATGTCTACCTGTTGTCATGTGTAATGTCTACCTGTTGTCATTTGTAATGTCTACCTGTTGTCATGTATATTGTCTACCTGTTGTCATGTGTATTGTCTACCTGTTGTCATGTGTAATGTCTACCTGTTGTAATATGTATTGTCTACCTGTTGTCATGTGTAATGTCTACCTGTTGTCATGTGTATTGTCTACCTATTGTCATATGTATTGTCTACCTGTTGTCATGTGTAATGTCTACCTGTTGTCAAGTGTAATGTCTACCCGCTTTCTTTTTTAATGCTGTGTTCAAAACCTTGACTCTCAAAATTTAATTATAATGCTGGAATTTCATAAATAAATTCCATACAGATTATGCATTGTAATACATATTTTAAAAGTATAAAGCATTACAAGTAAAACAAACAAATCGGGTCATTATTTAGTTCAATCTTAAAAGGAGAAAATGACACCTTTTCAACTATATATAGCTCCTTATATGGATGTGGGGGTTTCTTATCAAAGATTTACCACGCGCCGACGCTCGTGCATGGTATGATGGTAGAGCTAATCTCTATTAGTAAGCGTTGTATTTAAATAATCAATATCTGTGATAGCTCAGAATATTTGTAATCCAATTAATTTATGTATATATACTTCCATATAATGACTTTATAAGGTAACTTGCAAGCCAGTACGCGATATTGATAAGCACGTTGACGGAAGAGAAAAAATATGGGTATTTTAATAAAAAAAATATGTAACTGCCGCGAGAATAAATTATATTCATTTACGTGAAAAACTGTAAATATAAGGAATAGATTTTTCGCCGGGGTTACATAATTTACACGTGCTCCATTATAACCTCAACAAAATAACAGTCTATTCCTTATCAAACAATAGTAATACTTCCGATCTATTTCCTCAATAAATGCGTTATCTATTCGTTTGTTACGTATACGCATTGTTGGATAATCTTACCGATTGTACCCCTCACGGAAGAGCAACCGTTAACGTCCTCGCGTTTATTCGTGAAATATCCGCATTTGTTCCTAATAAATTCGCAGAACATATCCGTAAGTTATACTTGAATATTTGTTATTTTCAGCCAATTTTATCGCGGATGACAACGAACGGCTAAAATTTGTAAACTAAATTCATCCGTAATTAATCCGCTCTTCAGTGGGACCGGGCCAGTTACCAAGTTACTGATTTCCATGGAGAAATGTGACTTTGCCTCCTAAACCAAGCCCAGCTCCTTAATTTACAATGGTTAAATAATTCATTAGCCCTGTTTGATTATACTATTGGTTAAATAGAGGTTCCTCAACAAGTGACTGTTGTTTATCATGTTTATCAAACTCTCGTTAGTTAATTTTCATATTTTGAAAAGACACGAGCTTTAGCGAGTGTCTTTTAAAAATTTGAAAATTATCTAACGAGAGTTTAGATAAACATGATAAACAACAGTCACGCGTTGGGAACTTATTTATCCCATAACTTTAACTCTATATTTATACCGTGGTGATCATTTTCTCGTCTTCATTCAGGGAAACTTACCACCATACAATGCGCAGTGATAACTTCCCGCCATAAAATATAGTGCATAAATAGAGAGCCAACATTCTATTGTTTAATACTTTGAATAAGCAACAATCTGTTAAACAGTAAATTAAATGATGTTTAAAAGAAAACGCGCTGTGAAAAGTAGCCCGAAGTTGAGAGCCAATCGGAATCAAGAGATCTTGGAGTTGACCAATCAGAGGCGCCGTAGGTGTTAACACACCCACCCCACTGGGGTGTGTAAACATAATCACATGGGTTTTCCATTGTGAAACATGCATAGTTATGGGATAAGTAAAGATCACCATTCAGCAAATGTTTTATTTCCATTCATATATAACCACTGTTAGGTGTCGAACTGAAATACATAACTTCATATGTTCAAATACTTGAAATAAAATGTTAAAGAGACAATTCACTCAGGCTAATTCTTTTACATAACCAAGAAGCAAAATATAGCATAAATGTATTGTTCTACATTTCTTATGAAACATATAACGTAAAACATTTATACATTCCTCGACATTGTTAAGTATTTTAATTTATATCTTTGAAATATCAAATCGTTGATCAATACGATTAAGCAGGTACAATATGGACGCTGTACGTTTACCCGAGCCAAAGTCACGTCCGTTAAACAAATGAACTACATAACCATTGAGAAGGTGATAAAATGATTTTAGGCAAGACAATGCACCTAATAAGGTAAACACACTACTGTCAGAGCAATTTGAGCAGTTCTAGACAAAAGTTGCATTACTCTACGAGCAAGGGACAGGGTTCGGTATACAAGAAGTTTGACCACAGTGTGTAATGGCGGACAGCGAGCGATTTTGAACATTTCACACACAAGTCGCCACCGTGGGCTTTTCAGGCATATCACAGTAAAACCAACTGATCTAATTACCATTAGAACTGGTTTTTTCCGATACATGTACAAATTTTAACGTTCTCTTAGACTGAATTGTCTCTTTAAATGATATACTTATTTTTGTTCTGGACATTTATAATAATGCTGTTTTGTTACAGATTTCCAGTGCAAGAAATCGATCATGGAAAAACGAAACGAAACGGTAAGGGATACCTCTATCTTTTGCTTTGATAGAATGTACAGATGTCTAAAACGTATTTTCACCAAGATGAATGTCTTCGACCTAGCTTTCCACCAATTAATTATTCGAGATTCTCTCTGTGCTGGAATTGATATGTACGATATGGGTTTTTTTCTAGAGGAATAAGGATGCAGTTGCAAACGACCTGAGTCGGAGCTGGATGAATGTTGGAAAAACAGCTGACCACAATCTTTACTGGGATAATCATAACAGCCGAGTGACCATGTGTTTTTTACAGTTGACCACGCTTTTCGCTCGATTAAACATTACAGTTAACCACTTTATTCGATAGAACGAGCATAGCATGTACAATTGACCACGCCCTTCGTCCGGATGCATGAGCATTACACGTGCAGTTGACCAGGTTTTTGCATAGAATTGTCATTGCAGTTTGCCACACTCGTCAGTAGAATGAACGTGACATTTGACCAGGAGTCGGCACTCCTGCTTGACCAGCCAAGCCTATTGGCCTTTCTAATATTCGCGTGCTGTGCAGTTTCCATTGTTATTATATCTGTAATGTGTTGCTTTGGAGATTGCTGTGAAATGCCTTCACCGAAACGAGATGTTTCACCATTACGGCCTAGTAGAAACCAGGCGCATCGTGGAGGAAGACCTCCTGGTATATCAACAGACAGCAGAAAAGGCCAGAAAAGATTATCCAAGAAACTTCTTCGCAATCACGGTATAAACCTCAGGAGCTATAGGACGAACCTAACTGTTCTAAAAGAGGATGACGAAGAAAACGTCAGCATGACGTCATACGATAACTTCAGTATATGTATCGCAGAGAGACTTCAAGTGAAGGATGAGGTCTATAGAAACAATGTCAGGACAATACCGGACAGTAAAATCAAAGAAAACAATGAAAGAACTGATAATACTAATAGAGAATGATTGTCAAAACGCCATATATGCTCACCATTATCATATCTTGAAAATGAACTGCTGATGTTTTCGATATTCTTTTAATCTCATTTTATAAATCAACGTTGATTTTTTTAATTGTATTATACATATCATGTTTTGCAAGTGGTGGTTAGACAATATAATTTTAATTTACACGGTGGTCAAGTGATTGGGGGTGTCTGACATTCTACAAATATATCTCAAGTGGTAGATTTCGTTGAAAAGTTCGATGCCCATGTGGGCCTTTTGCCAGGAACTGGCCCTGAGGTCGGCACATTTACCTCCGGGAACTCTTTAGAATGCCATATTTCAAATCGAGACATTTTTACAAAGATAAAGCACGTGTGTCAATGTGTATGATATAGATTGGTGTCTCATCATAGGGCTCTAATGATCCAGATAAACATGACTATGTGTGTTAATGTTATCTCTCACCTCCGCTGTGTAGACACATTCTTATCTTCAAACTAGGTGACCGATTACCTATCCTGTAAGACTTAGGTTAGCGGTGCCGCAAACGATCATAATCAAAATGGCGACTGTACAGAGTGCGGCGTTGGTACTGCTGTTGACGTTAAACATTGTCACATCCGACTTTACCCCGGGATGTAGTTTTTATAGTGGACAGTGTGTTTACAAGGTCCAGCTTGGACAACAGGGACAGTGTGATGCTGTCCAGCAAGCGTCTAGTCCTGCTTCGGGTTCAAGTAGTCAGTTAAGCGGAGGCGACTGCACGTGCAACGACGTTACGCTTGCCAAGAACGACCTCTCGACTCTTCAGGGCACAGTGTCACAGCTTCAACAAGCGGTCGCGCAGCTCTATAAGCAACTGAACTTGACGAAAACGGAACTCGCCCAGACTACTCAACAAGTTGCCGGAGAAACCGCGAGCCATGCTGACTTGATATCCACATTGCACCAGAAGGAAGTAGCCCTGAACCAGACGGACCATGAACTAGCCACCGTCCTCAACACCGCAGGCGCAGAAATCAAGAATCTGCGGGAGCAACTCCAGAATGCTACACGGGATCTCAACATCTGTCAAGGAGTCGTCAATCCTAGTGGCCATAGCGCTGTACCAGGTAAGTTATAATTTGTAAAATATGAGTCAAACTAATCCATCTTGAAATCTAGAGGCCTCGTATAACCTGCTTGCAGATCAAAATTCAGGGAGTGTACCGATTGTTCAATTACTGTATAACATGACCATATGAGGTGCGCTGCTCGTTGTCTTTGAAGTATGATTCAGTGAGGTAGTACTGAAGAGTAGGCAAATTAATCTACAACGAACTTGACCCACATCCATGCTTTATCAAACTAAACCAAATCCAACATGAGACACGTTATATTGCCTAGCACCAAAAGGAATTGCAATGTTACTCAAATTAGATTTTTTTAATATTTCGAATTCAATAACCTGGTTATATTACATTTACGCTTCTAGTGATATTTATGGAATGTTTTGTTTGTTAGTAATTGTGTGTTTCCAGCTCTAAGCGGCGAGTACACGACGTTCTACTGTCCCTTCCAGGATAGCCACATTTGTGGTTTCCTTCAGGAATCCGGAGACGATGGCAACTGGCTCTTCAACAGAAACTCCAATCTACACTCTCAAACTGGACCGCAAACTGACCATACCTACGGGACACCGTCAGGTAAACGCTTTATAACTCACTTTCCGTCAAACCTCGGCAGACTTCGGCATCCTAGGAAAACTATTCGGGCGTTTCCGTCATGGAAAACCATAGTCCTTTTGTGTCACATCCTTTGGAAACAGAATTTCCGATAGATCTCATCTTGCCATACACAACATCTAAGAGGAGTGAGTAATACGTCAGTTTGGAGATACCAAAACGATTTGGGTAAAGTCACCCTTTCCGGTTCTTGTGACGTCACAATCACCAGATGGTGGAACAAATGGACGGTAAATCGTACTTTAGCCGCGTCATTTTGGTGTCTTGAAACACCCGTGTTGATGTTAGAAATGGCGGAAATAGGTGTGATATCGATTAGATCACATTCCCAGATTGCCTAGGATACACAAACCTGTCGGGTCGAAATGGACATTTGTACAATAAAATCCAGCTAGTTTGCAGAACGAACTTTCACAAAATTACAAAAATCTGCAGTTTAATCAGGTCCAAGTTCATGGAGATAATAAAAACAATTCTATGATTCCTGAGTATGAATTTACCAAACTATTTGCAAATTCATGTCTTTTCTGCTATTAGATATTTTGATTTTTCCAGGTTCATTCATGTTGATGGACGCCAAGACTCTCGGTCAATCTTCCAGCCACTATACCTATATCCGCTTGGCCTCGCCAACTCTCAAACGCTCAGACAACTACTGTATCAAGTTTTGGTATAACATGTACGGCGTAGACGTAAAGGCTTTAAACGTGTATGCAAAGGTAAGATTAAAGTTGTAACAATCACACCAAAAAGCAATCTAATTAAAATTAGAATTGTAATTACGATACTTCACGTTACGCTCCAATAAAATAATTCTAACAAAATCCTGTTAGGGGTCACCTCAGCATGACCCCTATGGTTAGCCAATCAGCGTGGCGTTTATGAAATCTTCGGCGTGGTTGATTCACTCGGAAGTATTTAAACGGCTACTAGCTATATAGTAAGTTTCGAGATGTTCTGATTCTAGGCATTGGGTCATGCTGAGGTGACCGCGAATGGGGAGTTGTTTGATCTTGTATTGGTCCAGGAGCATATGCACCAAATCGAGATTGGTCTTGAGAGTATGAACTTATCTTTTATATTGTGGAAAACAACTCTGGGAAAGATTGGTTTCGTTTTAACTGATTTAGTTTTTTCGTTTATTTACAAGATACATGGTGGATTAGGAAACCCAATTTTCAGTCGAACCGGTAACCTCGGAAAGGAGTGGCATCTAGCGGAAATAGATCTCAACAGCGAGTACACTGCCAATGATTTTAACGTAAGTTGTGAAGGAAAGGAGTATTGTGAAGGAAAGTACGGCATCTGTATAGTAGTTTTCCAGATAAATACACACAGCATGTGTCTTATATCAGTATATTCGCGTATTACATTATAATTAAATTTTACTTGTTACGAGCATTTTCATTGGCTTAAAAATTTACTTTATAAGCCCACAAAGGAAAAAAATTTCCGTTTGTGACGTTGCTTCTCATTGACTGAAATGACGGCGTAATGATTTCATAGACAAAGGAGTTCCAAAATGAATTTTGAGTATTGAAGAGATTATCTTTTGTAAATTGAACTATAAGGATTAATTTGAATATATTTTTATGTTATGGAGATATAACACAAAAATCTGAGTGTACTCTCATCATAATCCGCTTCGTGGTTTATTTAGATTACAATCAGATTTTTGTGTTATATCTCCATAACATGAAAAATCTATTCAAGTTAATCCTTAAGTAATTTGCCCTTGCGGGTAGGTATTAGCTGTGACGTCATGTTTTTTTCATCCGTTTTTTAGAAAAAAACGTCGTGAATTTCGCTCATAAAATAATGACGTCACAATCGATACATGCCCGAAAGAGAGGTATTTTTCAGTAACTCTGTAACTTGCAAAGACGAAATTTATTCTTTCTTGTTCATTGAATTATCTCCCCTTTCCAGGTAGCTAGATGTAAGCTAATTCTTGAGAAAAGATACAGCCTTCCTTAGAAATTCGTATGATGTGAAAAATAATTTCATTATTATGTTTATGCAAAGTTGCATCTTACTTGTTGTTTAAAATGTTTTATAAGTTCAACGACAAAGGATGTTTCAAAAAACCAATTCACAACAAGAATACTGAAATTGCGTATTACATGAAGTTATCGAAAAGCAATTTCCAAACTTTGCTAGTGTTTGATCTTTTTCCTCTTTCATGAGCTGAAAATGTCAATTGACTTAATGACACTAAAATATAATCAAACACGCCAGTGAAGGTGTTAATATTTTATATTAAAAAATGCATTTATTTCATTCAATTAAAAATATCGTGTTTAATCTCCATTTTATTTACAGATTGTGTTCGAAGCGACCACGTCTGCATACCACTCGTATTCTTATTCTGGCAGTGGTAGCAGCCATTACGTCTACCATAACGAGAACGGAAACATCGCCATCGACGATTTCTACGCTTACAACACCACGTGTAACAGTACGTATATTATACCATTCTGATATACCAGATTTAATTCCCTTCGTTAATCAGTAGTGTAGACCAATCGCAATCAATCGCGACATCTCAGAGCAATTTTTGACAATCTACAGAAATTATTCGGAACATAGTGGTATGGTAGCTGATTACGGTAATCTAGTGTTGTCTTTGAGTATAGGTTCCCGAGGGGGAGGAAAATACAATAATTAAAATTAAATACAACATACAAGTTCAAAATATCCAAACTGAGCGCATCTACGCGTGAATCCATCTTCGATATTGTTTATTGCCTACATGACGTTACCTATTGCATCTCATCTCATCTCATCAAGTAGAGCCCTGATTTCATATTATATATGCTCTGATTTTCCTCTATTCTTATTGGCTTATACATGGTCTCACAGAGTTCAATATAGCGCATATAGATTCTTTATTACCATTTTAGAAACATCGTGTCAATACTCCTTCTGTGAGGTAATTACCTACACGTTGAGTTCTTCAGGGTGACGTCCTATAGCCATCGTTTTTCTTTTAATTTTCATATAAATCGGATAATTCTTTTTACATTTATCAGAGGAACTACATATATATTTCATACACGCTCATTTTTGAGGAATAAAGAATGATGATAAGAATCTAAAATATTGGCCCCGGGCCACCGCCTCGGTCATTAAACAATTTTAACAATCTCGGTTATATCTATATCTGTATACATGTACTGCCCAAAAGTTGTGTTCTTCATTGTGGCGTACTATAGCCATTGTCCTTCTCGTAATAATCAAGCACATTAAATAATTCTTATGACATCTTTAAAAGAAACTACGCATCTAAAATTTAAAAAATTAAGACATTTAATTAGGTCAATATGACGTTACACCGTCCTGGTAAAATCTAAAATAATGGATTCGGACTTCGCCCTCGGTCACTATTAGATTCTATCAGGATGTTATAACACCATATGTACCTTATAGATTCATAATGGATTTTTTTTTTCATTTTGCCAGGCATACCGTCATGTCCGCCCTCGTCCTACAAACGGGTGGTCGGCAATGTGACGTCATGTGTGAGCTTCCATTCAACGCCTCAAAACTGGTACAAGGCAAATGAGGAGTGTAAAAAAGAGTCAGCGCATGCGCATTTGATGACTATCAAAGATAGACAAACACAGAACTATCTTCTTCAACTCATCCAAAACGATATCGGTAAGAACCTATTGAAAAAGGAGGTGATTTCAGATTTGTTATTTTTCTTTCCCAGAATTAGTTTAATTTATTTGATTTGGAGTTTCCAGCTCATGTTCTAGAAAATATTTCGACAACTAGAACTGATGAGTTTTACTCCAGGCTAACGTATTTTTACATTGTGACACAGTGACGAATTTACTTTGATCTTCAATCTATATAAACAACATGCCCATTAACCTTCTCAACTTGTGTCCACATAAGGCATTCTCATATTCTTATTATCAGGAAAGATAAGAGTAAAAGTGCTGTATATTAGCCAATTGTTGTTATCTTATTACCAACAGGTCTAACAGCCGCCGGCCAGAATGGCTACTACATCTCGGCCTCAGACGAGAAGTCAGAGGGGAACTATGTTTGGACCGACACCGGTACTGCCTACAACGTGAACTTCACGCGCTGGCACCCCGGGCAGCCTAACGACGTCGGTAGCAACCAGGACTGCGTCCTCATGGAGTACCCGGCGGCCGACTTCGACTGGGGCGACGTCGACTGCCAAACCAAACATCCATACATTTGTCAAATCGAGTTTTAACTTGTGTGACGATTCATACAAATAAATGTGATGTTTTGAAGAACTTTGTGTTTATGTTATATTTCCTTCTCATACACATATTCATATATATGTGATAGTTTTCTTGTTTTTGTTTATTTGTTGTTTTTTATTGCCTATTAATAGACAACATAATCTAAGGTCATGTAAGACTAAGGAAAGGAGAAAAGTCGGAGTACCACCCCCGTAAAAAAAACACACCGACCAACATTAATATGTGCATAAAAACGTGGGATTCGAACTCGAAACTGAAAGCTTGATAACTAGTGATAATAAATACAACCATCCGGCCACCGGGACCTCTGAACTATGATTTTATGTCATGAAGTGGACTACAAAACTTAAATGTTATTGTTTACATGTAAATAAATGTCATTAAAGTTAATTGAAATCCTATTCACACAGCTAAATGATGACAAAACATTTTCAAGCTACAGTAAACGTTATTTCTTGACTGTCCTTTTCAATGTTGAACCCTTGTAATTACATTCGTATCTTAAAACATTGTAATTCAAGTAGAGCGTTAAAATACCAGCTGCGTGATCGTAAAAGGTGACTTAATTTGGATTTCATTATCTTTTCTCTTCTTCATAATTCTGGGTTCTGTCCCCTGGCCAGTACACACCATAGTATTTCTGCTCATGCTAAGCGTTCAGCATAAATGTAGTGGTACGACTGGTTTGGCCGTTGCCAGTGTAATGTGACCGGGTAGGGTGTGCTGTTTGGTGTATTTGTCTTTGATGGCACTGTAAAAAGAAAAAGAGTCTTATCAAAACAAACAGATACAACACAAATATACCGCAGCCTCCCAAAACATAAGAAGTTCATGCTCCCAGCACAACGCTTACATACCACATGGGAAGCCGCTCTTAAATGACCTTAGCTGTTAAAAGGGAAAAAAAAACAATTAACCAAGCAATCTTTTACTGTTAGTATATGATATTTCAATAATATCTATAAAGTGATCTAGCCATATTGCAATAATACCTTTTCAAGTCGTTGCTTTAAAGTTGTATTTCTTGTAATCATCACAAACTCTCATAAAACATATAATGTGTGAATATGTATGCTTATAAATGATGGTTCAGATCCATGAAAGCACTTATATGCTATTGACATAGCTCGGTAAATGTCGCTTGAAATATCACACATTTTGAAAGAACCGCAACAGTCAACTCTATGTTTCAAACATTTGGGTAAAATTGGAAAACCGAGTTGTATCACGTGACCGACATCGGCGATACCCGTATAGATCGGAACCCCGCGAGCCGTATCACATGGTCAATATCGGTAATACCCGTACATATCAAAATAGATCGGGCCAATTCGGAAACTTCCGAGCTTCAATATGTATTTTAATTTAATTGTTTAATAACTTGCGAATACGGACTTTAAAAAAGCAGGGGGTAAATATCGAAAGTTTAAAACTAATAGAGGCAGAGAAAATTATGAAGAACACTTTAGATACTTTTCTACGAAAAATAACAACAAGTCACAGACCATACAACTTTAAATGTCCACCGACCACTGTATTGAAATACAATGTATAACAACAGACTTACCTGTAATGACACTAAAAAAGAAACAACATTCAACTTACTCAATATGAGCATATTTTGTTGTTTTGACGGTATCAAAGACTCTAGTTTGTGACATGTACATTCTGTAATATAAGTATTAAAACCTATCTTAGAGAGATAGTAATATGTGGTTGCTTTATCATCTTCACAAAAATTGAACTGTAGATGTCAATGATAGATGTAAACATTAGTCTGAATAAAAAAATCTAAGACATTTACTTTTGAAAGCTATAGAATTTGTGAAAGGTGTACAATGATTATTAATAATAACCGTCAAACAAAGAAATAGTTGATACCTGCAGCTAACGCTACATGTAGCTTTTGAAAAAAGAGTGTAAACTGGGTTGTGTTCTCTCCAGTATTTCGAAATATTTATAATAACTAGCTTGTTTTGTGTATTAGACTTCGAGGCTTACATAAAACTGGAACAGACCTAACCTAAGAACTAAAATGTCTTATCTCTGAGGTATCTGGAACTAGTTCACTTTTGAATCCAGTCTACGTCATAGAGATATTACTGCCTATGATAAGACAATCTTTCATATCAATACCTCAAGGACAGGCGTCCCTTAAGAGATAATTATCAGAACGCCTGCTCTATAATGTATGGGAGATATTTCTTTCGTGTTTTCTGTGTCCTTACGCTGTCATCATCTCCAGTTGTTATAGGTGACCAGTCTTGTGCCTTTTCTGGACAATGTGAGTATAATGTGGTTGTCGGCCATTGCGCAAATGCGGCTAACACTCGCTCTGCGCGCGACGCCGGATGTTCCTGTTCAGACATAAACACCATCGAAGCTGGTGTTGATGCTCTCTCCTCTACAGTTCGTCAAATTCAACATGAGTTCGAATCTGTTTCTGCAGAATTATCAAAAAATGTTGCTGAATTACAGGCAAAAAAGTTAACACTACAAAAACTTCAGAATGAGAAGCCTTCATTGCAAATACAGATAGAAAATACTGTTTCGTCATTGAACACGTCAAAGTCACGATTGGAGCGGGAAAAGGATTTGGGTGCAAGGGAAAAAGCCAGACTTCAGTCCGCCCTATCATTGACAAATACATCGCTCTCTACCTGCAAGACATCACTGAAAATGATCCAGGCTAATGGGAACACTTCAGCATCAGGTAACCATAGCAACGTGGGGATAACATTAAACCTCAATACACGTATTGTATGTCGTAAGCTAATAAGATCATACAATATCTAAATCTTATCTTATATTAAAATACTACAACTTATCCGACATTATAATATGATATGAATTCGGATTTTAGAAATGCTTCAGGATGCGTGGGGAAGTTTTGACTTTACGGACTTCCGAAAGTTTGCTTTGAAATTTTGCGGCTATGTATTACTGTCCTCACAGCTCACAATTTCTTTAAAGGCCCACTACCTTTCCGGAGCAAAATAAAAAGGTTTCTTAAAAACACCAATAACATCAGAAAATATACACAGATGGCCTAAGATGAGGTTACAACACCAAACATATGCAAGATTCCCAGCGTAATATAGTGATAACACTGGAGAGTCATTTCACTGTTTTGATATCTGGCGCAGTGATAGTCAACCACAGCGCGGTATTTAGGACGACGGCAGGAAACATAAGACGACCCTCGTTATGAAAATTAACATTTTATTCCTTTTAATCAAATTGTTCAGAAGGTGATGATACATGTGGTGATGACGGTAAATTAGTAACTTTTGCGACTTTACAAAATTATCGATATCGTTTTACAAATCTTAAAAATTTAAAGCCGTTTCGGAAACGAAGTGGGCCTTTAATGCATGATGGGTCACACATTTTGTTGTTTGTATATACATACATGTACCTCCTTTACGAGTATCTGCTTGAATTTTGATTACAGGGGCAGACACTCACCTGATATATTGCGGGTTTGAGGACAGCAATCTCTGTGGGTTTAAACAAGTGAGCTCTTCAGCAAGTTGGTCACGTGGGACTGGCAGTGTCTCTCACACCACTGGTCCTCTGAGTGACCATACCTATGGGTCAGTTACAGGTAAGGTTGTTGACCATTGCAGTTGTGAATCTACGGTGAACGAAATGAAACTCACACAATGAAGATGGAGAAAAATTGTTTGGTGAATTTTGAAAAAAAAAACTTTTTTGATTGCAGGGCATTATATGTATTTGGATGCAGAGCATGTGTCCGGTTATTCCAACACTAAGCGACTCGTACAGATGACGTCACCGCTACTAACGCCCTCTACCGGTTACTGCCTAAGGTTCTGGTACAACATGTATGGATCCGATATTGAGACTCTTAATGTATACGCCAAGGTATAATATATATACAAAGGGTCATATTTATGCCTAATCGGGGTCATATTTTTACATAATCATGGCTACACACGCAAAACTATAATTAATAATTTTGAACATGTACGTCACAATATAAGGCAAAAAAAAAAATCTGTTTACATTGGCAAAAACAAATAGGGTCGGTAGGTAGGGAGGATTTTTCTTTTTCTTTTTTTAGTGTCTTTCACTTTAAAATAATGGCCGGAACCGGAGTTTGAGATCGAAATCCCGACTTTTAATCTTTTTCTTAGAAAAATGAAAAAAAAAAAAATATAAAAAAAATAGGGTCGGATAAAAAATTAGGGTCGGTCGGGTAACCCTAAACAGACATATTTTTTTGCCTACCAAAGCCAATTTATCTACATAACTATTGCCATTCATTATTAGGCCCAATTGTTAAATATTCATATCAATTCATTGAAAACATTGATTTCTGATCAGATACAAGGCGGAAGTGGTCTTGGGTACCCCGTGTACGTACACACCGGGCAGGTAGACCGCGATTGGCATATGGCGGAGGTCTCGCTCGATTCGGAGTATACGTCACATTCGTTCAACGTAAGTATATATTTCCTTTTTTTCTGATTTCTTTCTTTACTGAATAAAATTGAAGTTACTCTTTATAAGCCATTAATTAACTGTAAACTTTTTACACTGTAAACAAGTTATACTGTATTTGTTAATTGTGTAAAAGGGATGGACAAATAGTAAACCATTGAAGTACATTTGTACATCTTTATATGTTTAAAATATTTTAATTGTTTGAAATATCTTTAATGTTTGGAATATTTTTGTGTGCGAAATATTTGTTTTCAACTCTATTATTTTACATAGTGGGCAAACTGGCCTATTGTACGTGAGTGATACATATGAGCAAGAAAGTTCGTGATTTTTAAATAAACAATTGGAAGTTTTTTGCAGAAAATATATAGATATAAAGACTAATTCTTATGTGTCTAGAGATCAAGGTTACATCGAGGTAACTTCAGCTATACACAGCGCTTTGCCTCATTACTTTCGTCATGGCGTTTCCAATGGCGTCTTCGAGATTATGTATGGCCTTACTTATCAGATGGTCGAGAAATGAAAAATAATATTAGAAGTAGATGAAGTACAATAACTAAAATAGGACGAGTATCTTCCCTTAAAAAGTTTTGTGGAACGCTAACAGTGTTTCAACATGTGTAATTTTACGCCATATCTCTGACACTTCTGGTGCCAAAGACATGCGTACAATGCTTTTCTATAAAAGGGAGGTAATAATGACTTAACAAATAATAAGGTGCCTTGTCAACATCAATCTAAACATACTTTATGATTATAGTGACCATGTCATGTTTTCTTTTAAGTTTTTATTTGAGGCTACTACGCATGCTCACAGATCGTCACATTACAGCAGTGGACATACTTACACAACAGTATCCGGGAAAGATGGCGACATCGCTATTGATGACGTCTACATCTACAATTCTTCCTGTCGACACAACGGTAAGTGGTGACGTCATAACGTAAGGTACATATACGTAATATTACAGTATAACCTGTCAAAACCGACCTATTGATGTGTAATCCGAATCCTTGTCTATTAAATGTATGGTAATTTACTTCTTCATTACCAGGTGTAGATTATAAGACTCCTTCATATGTGGATATGAAGGATAGGGATATTCTAACAGAGGGTCACAAAATGTAGTAAAACCCGAGGCTTGCCGAGGGTTTTGCAACATTTTGTGATCCCGAGGGTAGAATATCCCTATCCTTCATATCCACTTATGAAAGAGTATTTTTCTTCATACCTCGAAGAGTTGCAATTTTACAACAATATATACTATCCCCCCATTTTGAAATAAATTCGAAGAAATCCACGACTGAAAGTCAATTTTCCATACATCAAAAATTACGTGATATTTCCAACATGAATTCCGTTGTTTGCATCTTTAAAAGTAAAAGAAGTCAAGTTTCTGAAAAAAAAGTTAAAATCTTACCGAGGAAATAGAAATTTTATTGACGCCGTGACGTCATGGGGCTTTATTGCATGGGAAGCCATGCAATACATCCTCAGGCGACATGCGTGTATCGCCCAAGATCAGCCAGTATTACACCCGTAGGGTGTGTTCTCCATTTGCCCACTTTTTAGAGAACAAAGAAAAGTGTTGGCATAGGAGAACAATGGAAAACCAATTATAGTCAATTTCATAATAGTTTTTACCGGTGCTTACCTGTATTAATTTACCTGTAGTTTGTCAAAAGTTGGGAAATCGAGAGATATCAATATATACAGTACAGTACTATATATATATTTTATGCATTTTGACTGAAAATTTTGCATGATATTTTATTTTACATCTTTGTAAATTTCAACATTGAGATAAGAATAAAGAACAAAATTGCCTCCAAGTTTTAGGAGACGTGCAACAGGAAGAGCAAATTGTTTTTCACTAACTGTTTCAATTTCAAGAATTAGTAAAAATCATAAAAAACTTTTACGTCTGTCGTTATTAGGAGAACCCAATCAAGACAATAATGCTTGTATTGTTGGCATGTGTACTTATGTAGCTATATAGAATATATCACAAGAAACTGTTCAATTCTATAGGATGATACATATAATAATACACATATAAACATATACAGTTCTACTCCATATACAAAATGTGCATTGTATATCAAACTTTACTGATGTCCCGACATTCCAATTCTACAGTAACAAGAAAGTCAAACATACATGTACTGTATATATTTGTATGTTAGACATTGAGAAAATCCAGCTATTTTTCATCTAGGATGATATTTTGGCAATTTTTTGGAAACATCCAGATGGTCGCTAAAATATCCTCTATGAAATAATTGCTAAGTATGAGATATTAATAAATTAAATATACTCTTTATTCAGAATGTAATATTTGGATTAATTGAGATATCTTTTGTTTTAATACAGTAACCTGCAAAACTTAGTAAATTTGCATAATTTGATAATACATGTAATATATATACCAATGCGCATCACTTTTATCACATTTTAAAAAACCTAAGCATTTCTACAGGATATAGACTTCTGCAGACTGCAAATTGTTTGAGAGAATGCGAATGTTATACTATAACTGAAGAACAATAAAAAATTGTTCAAAGTTTTGCTGATTTCGAAATTTCGTTGACTAGTTATACAGTAAACCTCTGGATAGTGTGAACACGCAATTTTCCCAGAAATACAGTAATTTATATATAGCTAGTGATGACTTTTTATACTATACACTTCTTTGAAAAGTTCGCACCTGTCCAATGATGAAGGTAAAAGTTATACTTTTGTCGGCAAATCGGCACAATGGAGCCCTAAAAATGATGATATATTGCAGTGTATTTCAGTAAAGTTATCAAAAAGGTGATTTCTAATGAAAAGAGGCTATATATATATTACAAAATGTATGATACATATTACCATAAACTATTTTTCTAGGTAGCATTTATGTGTATATGTAGATGAAGTTTAATGTAGTTGTATGTATGTATATATCATATTTTTTCAAAAAGATAGAAAGAACTTTTGAAGTTAGTACCAAATATTAATTCTATGTTTGATGTGTTCAATTAACATAAAAATATCAAGAACATAATTAGATTACAAAAAGAGTAACATATTAATATATGTTTCCATGTAATAAAATGTTCATGCATGTACATGTTATACATATATGATACCCTTATGGAATAAGTACAGTAGCACATGTGAAATTCACAGGTAAAACATAGGTAAATCCTGGTTTACTTCTCTGAAATAGACTATAACCCTTGTCATAACATTCTGCTAATTATCAGATTATAAAAAGTGGGCAAATGGAGATACAGCCACCCGTAGGTATGAAAGAAATTAAAATCAGTACAATGCGGAAATCTGCATATACCGGTCCTATATGCTGTTCCGAATGACAGTCGGTTCAATCAAGTTATATATTTCCAACAAAGTTATCTACCTTGCAGATAGTGTATTCATTGTGAAGTCATTATTTTGTGAGCGAAATTCACATCGAAATTTACGCCATTTTCTTCGCTCGCAAACACATGACGTCACAATCATTACCTATCCACAATGGTAGATAACTATGGACATTGTAAAAACAGAATAACTTTCTTTGTTTGTTAGATCAGTCGAGCTGTCCTGCTGGGTCACATATCTATCATGGCGGATCTAACACTTCCGCCTGCTATATGGTTCACGTACTTCCGGCCACGTGGTATGATGCCGCCAAAGCGTGCAAAGAAGAATCCGGATCAGCCCATCTGGTGTCAATCAACAGCGCCGAGGAGCAGACCTACCTTATGCGAGTTATAAACGCTGACACAGGTAAGTAAATCCCATATAAGTGTTAGGAGACAACACTTTCAAGAGTCCATGGGTAGGTCAGCCTTCAATTACGTTATCAAGAAAACATTTTTATTCTAGCATCAATCTGTTTCTTGCATGGAATTATTAGACCATCGAAAGTGAAATGTTGCTTTAATTATTAGAATGTTATTACTAATTTTCCGGCGTTCATGATGCTACACGGAAGTTTAATGTTTCTTTTATGGTTTTACATATCCCTCTTGTTGGATTAGTTGCTGAGTTTTGTAAAAAGTTTAATGTCAATGAAACAGAAAATGCTTACACTTCCAGGTATATGAAGTACATGATCTAATACAAGGTATTTTTCCGCGTTTACTCACAAAGTGATGTCTTGTTTAAAATATCTGCAGTTATTAAATCAGTTTTAGGTAACCTTCACTGTAATATCGGCGGTTTCATCACTTGTATTGTATTCGACCTTAAATGTATTATTATATGTAACTCTATCGGCAGCATACCATTCACGTTTTCACTTGCAATTATAAGGTCATATTCAGACAGGACTTTTGGAGATGATAGCCAACATTTTACAACAAAAATGAGTTACGAAGTTCGTGTGTTCCTCAGTGAAAATCATGCTTCATAAAACGTAATGTTAACCTTACAGTTCCTTTACTGAAGTCATAAGTACTCACGGAGCAGTTAAACTGCCTAACATGTCATGACAAAGGCGCATTAATACGTAAAGCGTAAATAATTTGTAAGAATCTGATTGCAACTGGATCCGGATGAATCGGTGAAACCATATGTTATGAAACTGTTTCTGTAGTCAATGCTTTCCCGCAAACTGTTATCATGAAAACAGTTCTCACAACATATCCTCTAAATCTCTACATGGGTAGTGTATGTTTGATTGTTTTGGATTCTTAAAATATTATTTTACCAATCTCAGGGCTGAAGGCAGTCGGTCAGAACGGGTTTTACACTAGCGGTAATGATGAGCGATTGGAGGGCACGTTCGAATGGACAGATCGCGGTTCACATCTTCCTGTGACGTATACAGACTGGCATCCGGGTCAGCCCAATAATGTCGGGGGTGATCAGGATTGTCTACTCATGCAGTACGCTGATAGTAACTATGAGTGGGGCGACGTCGGATGCAACGAGAAACACCCCTTCATATGTGAGATTAATTTGTAGACTAAAACATTCAAGATCATGTTGTTCTTGTTTGTATTGTTCTGTTCTTCGTTACACACAATAAAGCATTTTATTATCAGAAGAACGTTTTGCTGTTTTGAAATAGGTTGTGACTTTCTGAGCAAGTTATACATACACAATTTCCGAAAAATAACCTGGAGAAATCTTGGTCTGAAATTGACACGTGGAATTTAACATGGAATTTTTAACTGAAATTGACCAGGATTTCTAGTCAATTTCTGGTCAATATTTGGTTAGAAAATTTAGTGTACTATGGGAAGAAAAACAATCAAACAGAAGAGGAATAGAAGAAATATGAAGCTGACCCAAAGAAGGTATGTTAATACCCCTAAAGAAGACGAATTAAAAAAGTACAAGTGAATTTAAAGTGAATATGATAAGCAGATTCTCCACTTTGGTATCAGTTCTGGCAAATCACAACCAAGGGGCAGAGACACGAGTTTTCCTCATTTGACGGACAGATTTATTCGTACACTTAATAAGATATTTCAGGGATTTTTTATTTAGAAAAACCCAATTTTCAATTTTGAACAGCCTTGTGTCGTTGAAACTAATTTCTTTACGGTAATGTTTATTCAGATGATTTTTTTCCGCATTATAAATAATATTTAAAAATATTTTTTATGATTTTCATGATCAAGATGTGAGGTTGTTTTGTACACAATAAGGCATGTCTTAAATTTTCAAAAAAAAGAAGCTTGTAATAGTATATTTCTTTGGACAAGGGGAAAAACTGTTAAATGGCAATAAAAAGGTATATATGAAAACAAAGTCAATTAATTCATTTAAAAATATACATGTATAAATGCATGAAAGATATACCAAAACCACATTGAGTGTGTAAATTCGGATTGATGCAAGGATGGAAAATGTTAATACTGATGTTTCTAATTGTATTTCCTGTCAAAGACATTGTTTCTCTCTAGGATTGGAGGTGATTTCATAGCCGTCCTTTCGTCAATCCCTATCGTCATTTAGAGTAACGTCCTTTTGTTCGTCTCCGTCAAAAGTAATGATTTGCACATCGATGAGAACGGATCAATTGAGTTGAAGGTACGAAGGCAACACGCACGTATGTGAATCTTTGTTTGTAATGATGAAATACATATGTCATTGTAGCAGTTGTTGATCTTTATACATCTGTTTGCAGAAAGCTTTCAACGTTACGCTCATACAAATCACTTACTTTTTTTTTGCCTTCTTCCGAGAACAGGAAATTCCATATTAGTTGAATATACGATGAATCGTGAATACATGATAAGCCATGGACACAGTATTGATGTAAATAATTCCAATCGTCTGACATGTAATCACGATCGTGCCCACTGCTACACCATGCACAAAGGTATATGTAATTAGCATGTTGCGATCACGTCCTCCGTTCGTACCGTTCTCCCGTAGGTTTTCATCTATAAGTTTTGTTGATGTGGGTCAAACAAATGACTCTTTGTCGAATACTTTCAGTGATCACCAGATACCTTCAGTGGTCACATGATTGAACAATTGTCGCTCATATATGCCTTTTTGACATCAATTGGTCCCATGATAGTGGTCACGCTGACGTATCATTTAGTTCCGTTGTCTTGGTTAGTCAGTCCCGGACGAGCTACCGCGGTAACTTTCAATAGCAGATTCAACATCTACGAAAATGAAGTCTTCTTTCTCAGACATGAAATCTGTCGACCTGAGGATGTCCAGAACACCATCTAAAACGTTTAGAATAAGAAACTGTATAACAAGAAATGTTCTTTATTTTCATGATAGCTGTGAAACCACGAATGTAAAAATCTACAATTTTTGCTTCTATGTTATTGTCAATATTGCTCCATCGGCTAACCACGAATATTTCTTCACACGAAATGATATCAGAGTTCAAAACCACGACAGAAAGCAACCACGAATATTTCATGTTATACAGTATAAGGATAGCGATACATTATAGGATCATTTAAAACATGCATGACAATATTAATAAACGTTTAAAAATGTCTTTAATAGAAGTGATTTATTTTCACGCAAACAGAAATATGCTTTAATGTAAAGATTGTCAGTTTGGATTTTAAGTGAAGATGACAATAGACACAGGATTTAAGAGCTTAAAACTTTAGAAGAATTTAGTTGAATTCCATATCTAGAATCAGATATTCCAACTTTGCATATTAAAGAGTGATTTATTGTGACGTCATTCGTTTGCGAGCGTAACGTCATATTTTTCAGAGATAAAGACAGAAATAGAGATTGAACAGTGTTTTGATTGCGTTAAAGGTGGTATGAACGCAATGGGATACAGACATATTCAATGTAGCGCGTTAGCGCTACATGTAGAATATGTCTGTATCCCATTGCGTTCATACCACCTTTAACGCAATCAAAACACTGTTCAATCTATATATTTACATAAATAAATCTACCTTTACGTACAATTTAAAACGGTGATGGTTGCTAAGTTGGGTAACTACGGTAGTCAGGATGACCGAAGATATAGTTCCGATTGTTGAATGTTATAGCTGCAGTTTGGTTTGAAATACAACAATGACACTTTTTAATTATTTTCAACATATATATTTTTTTTCATTTGATAATATATATTAATAATGTCCATTTCGAATAATATTGAGATAACCAAGGCGGAACGACTACCGGTATGTATCGTTGTCAGGGTAGTGATGCGGTCCGAAGTGAAGCGAGCCGCCATATTTGATTTTCAACCGAGGAAAGTGACTGTGATAAAGCCTATTGATGGTATGACCGTTGAGCTGCTGAATGTTTGTCATGTATGTATCGTTCTAAGAATGCGATATACACTAAATTCTTCGCAGTCATGACTTTTATTTTATTGTACGGAGGATAGACAAGTGTTTGCGTGTGTGTAGGCCTATTTTGAATGCAAAGACGGGGCCATTTAAGCTGATGATACTGTTTCGGATAGGCTACCTGTAATGTTTTTTTTTCTGGAAACCTGTATATGATCTGTTAACCTATTGTTCGCTTAGACGCTCCCAGAATTATTCACCGACAATCAGATGTTCTGTATATTTAGGTGAGATGAGTGACCGTACACACATGTATATCTGACGTAACTATGGGATTCCCCGAACATTCCTGAGGAAAGCCCCCCGGTTGTAGCCCCGACCAGCGATTCGTTTTGTAGTTTATTACCGTTACAATGCTTGAACACATGTTTTGTTTTGATGTCAAATACATATTTAATTGGATCTAATAAAAACTCTTTATTGTTATTTTAAAATCCGTCAACTTATGACGCAAAATCTTATCGAAGCGTGAACTAGAAGTAGTCCGAACCTGCACTGCGTTTGTATTCATACGTCATTGCGTTTACGCTAATTTGAACGCAACTCCCCTCCCGTTGACTATATAGGGGCATATGTAAATATAAAACAATAACGTCATAATCGATACCTTTCCGCAAGGGAGATAACTCTGTGATATGCAAAAACGGAATATCTCTTTTGGCTCAAACTATTATCTACTCACCACTACATCCGGCCAGCATTACATCCACGTCTATACTATCATACTCGTTGAATACCTATAACAGAAATAATAACATAATTACATGATCTCATAGGCGAGTTTTTATGTATTTGCGTTCAAATTTTGTTCTCGGTTTTTCTTGAATTGAATACATTATGAGCTACATGTATATGTCAATATTTGTATAGCAATGATAATGGACTTTTCGTTTAACAATTTGTATTAATTGTAATTATGAAATAACGAATATAATAATCAGATAAATGATTCAATAAATTTCGATTACTTAATTAATTTGGTATTATCACGAAGCTAAAAAATAAATGAAAGAGATTTGCGAAAAATAAATGATCAAAAGTCAAATTGACTACACACTAGCATATCTAAAACGATCCTAATGATTTTAAAAGTACATGTATATTATTTTCTTAATATAAAAGAACATTTCGTTTACTAAGAAGGTACATTTGTACATGGATAAAGTATTCCTAGGCTAAAATCTAGTGGAATCTGCGTTTTACTAACCCTCCTTAATGTCTTCACGCCGACTACATCCAGGAATGGGACGCCACTCATATCTAGCAATATGGCTTCCCTACAAGGTTGATTTTCTGTATGGTTGGGGACCAGGACTTCATCAAGTTCTGAATCTGGAATGCCATTTTCTGCAGTCTGAAAATTTTAGATACAACAAAGAAACAATAAATTGGATAAACCAATACAATTTATTGATTTAAAATTATATGTAACACAACAATGGTGTCTCTCAGAATTGCATGATATAAATAACAATATGACCACATGGTCTTGTCAACTCTAAAGCATAGATGCAATGGTATAGAACAAACCATCATCAATAAATAAAGACTGATTTAACGTAATATCAAATAAGAGATGATTAATGGTAGATTGTCAACGATCAAAACATTAGTAGTATATTTGTGTCTTGACACCCCCACGTGACCTACATTTGACAATTGAGTGACCTAGGTGATATTTTTAAACATTAACTTTGACCTAAGCTCGACCCAGACCTACGTGGCCCAGGTTTCGTTGAAATCCCTTCAGTTGTTCAGGAGGACTAGTCGGTCGATCGTTGTGTCTACAGACGGACAGACGGACGGACGGACAGACGGACAACATGAACCCAGTGTGGAGAGGGCATATATAGGCTTTGCCTGCTGCCCGATTCAGAATTAAATATTTTGATTTAATAAAATATTTTGTAATGAAATAAATTCAGTATACCCTAACTTTGTTGCGGGGTATGATACAGCATACATGATGGAAAGATTCTTTCTCTAATGACACTTTTAATAATTTCATACTTTTTAATTACTTAGAAATACGAAGAATGCCTTTGTTGTTTTATCGATATTGTATGGCATGGCATATATTGGTTTTGTTTTCAACATATATATGTACTAAGGAAGGGTCTTTAAACCATTCTTGATCAATTTAGGCTTTTTACTTTTATCAACGGTTTATATGTGTAGTTATCTGACAATGATATTTTTTCTTTGTTTTCATACTAAATCTGATTTTCTGGTTGGCTGAATTGTTTTCATAACCCGATGGAATCAAAACGCAAAGACATCAATGGTTCAACGATCCATAATATTGAATTATCAACTAACAACTCATGACTATTTTAGTGAGTTTCAGAACTTATGATTCTAAACAAGCAGACAATGACATCAGTTACATAACCTACAAAGACTTACAACATTTTCTGGTTTAACATTCACTGCCTTTTCTGCTTGTTTCCGGACTTTCTTTATTTGTTCCGGGTCAATGTTAGATGCTACCCGAACTGCTTTGACGAACATCTCTGAATTTGCGAAATAGAGCGGTGACTGGAAGTGGACAATTTTAATTGATTGTTCCTCTTGGACCTGTTGAAAGAAAATCAAAGCATTGATTCAATATTTTGTAATACATTTAAATGATTACAAGTTTGAGAAACAATTAAGAATGTTAAGAATGAAAATGATATCACAATTACACCAAAGTTTATATATACATCAGGCCGAGTGCGTAAAGGGATGTCCCGATATATAACCGAAACCTCTGGGTTGCGAGTTTAAATCCAAAGTGAGACATTTACAGTACAGTACAAAGTACTGACGGCCTATTATTTCAGAGGAATAACTTACCACTGCGTGTTTAAAATCACATAAAATAATTGATGTTATGAAATCTAAATGAATTATTCTTTATTCAAAGTTAACAAGATGAACCATACCTCATTGTATTTCTCTGTCGATTTGATATACTGTCCATCTATAATACCAGCTCGGTAAAACTCCGGTCTATTAATGAAATAAAAATGTGTGTAAGAACGAAACACACCCTCGTAAATAATAAATAAATAAAACAAAACACAAAAAAAAAAAAAAAATAAAAAAAAAAAAAAAAAAAAAAAACAATGTTTGGATATCCTGCTGAAAAATTAGACAATTTGCATCTACGAACTTTGCTTTGAACTGCACGTAATAAACCAAACAATCCACATATCGGTTACCGAAGGTCAAGCCTTATTCAGAGCCCAAATAAAGTTTGTTTTATTTAAAGATGCTCCACCGCCGACAGAGCATAAATGACATGCATCATTAGAACAATAATTGGTGTTTAATCTTGTATATATTTGTCTGATTGACACAAAAAATAATATAAGATGATTTATTTTGCCTTTGATGCATGCACAATCAGCACTTTATTCCATATAAGATATAGTGCCACGGATTTTTTTTCGGGATGCAATTAATTATTTTTTGTATTTTCAACTTGAAGTAAAATTAGAAGCTCAAACTTTTCAATGGTGGTAATGGTGTAAAGTAAGTAACTTTTGTAACTGAAGAAAAATACTTATTCGTCTGCTCCTGTTTTTTATAGTGAAAAAATACCAATTGTCAGCGGTGGAGCATCTTTAACGATTATGTCTGCCATGACCAATATTTTTTGCATTTATACAATTTTTTTTCACACTTCAAAAATGGTCACAAATGTGAAAATTGCACTACAGCTTACCGAGATTATTTGAAACCCGTCCCTGCTTATCCCAATTCTATGGTGACTGAAGTGATATATACTTCTGTATATTTATTAAGGATGGTACAGTAAATGTGTGCCTACCTCTGTGTACGGATGGCTACTGTTAGGATAGAGAACACAATCCCTATTCCTATCCCAATGTCCGCGTCCAGGATAACGGTGGCTAGGAACGTCACCACCCAGATCATCTGAAACAGATTATTAATCCTCAAGGAAATATTCGCTGATATTATCTTTAAAGGATTGGTCTTGAAAGCAAAAACTAAATTATCTGGTAATGATATTAGAAGAAAAGATATTAAGATGATTGTATTTTTTTTGTCAAGTTGTAACCTTGCCATGTATCTATATTTCGTCAATTTCCGATAATGTGACTGAATTTGAGTTTAAAGCATTTTATATTCTGTAAACTACTATACACTATATATATATATATTTTCACAATAATACATATATGTTTGATATTGGTTTTAATTATGAATTAATAATTGCGATCTGATTACATTCAACCATATTATGAGTAAAATAAGACTGAAATTGGTGAAAATGGATGAGTCTTCTATTGTTCCTGCTGAACTGATGTACATGGCACGTATTATTACTTACAAAGTCATATTTGGATTTCTTCCATAGAGGTTTAAGTTCGAGAAACTGAAGAAACATGCTTCGCAGATTTACGAGTATAACGCAGGACAGAACACACTGCAATAAATACACCATCAACTGACCGTTAGTTCATAATTTTGTATTAACATTTTTAGGTAAAGTGGTTGTGATGGAGAAGTGAGAGACAGAATTAGACACTTCTATGAAGGCTGAACATTTTTCTGTTCGAACAGTTTTGCGGATAAAAGAAATTTCACGGCAAAACAAGTTACATTAGTTTCATGTTCTCCTAAATGTAAATTTCCGCATTTCACAACTAAACTAAAATAACTAAAATCTTCCTTCTTTGTTTCATAAACGTTTGGTTGAAAAATAGTATACATGTCCAGATAATGTTACGTTATGGAACGATACATTTAAATTTAAACAGAAGTGCATAGAGATATAGATTTAGCGACAGAATAACGATGGACCACTGCATTTAATATGTATCTTTGACATAACTGATTTAGTCTTTATTACCTTGGGAAGAGAGTAGAACAATGGACCAATAGCTAAAATAACGACCAGGACGACTAGACAGCCAAACAGGGACGCCACCTGCAGGGAAGAAACATAAGTTAACAAGAAGGTAATATCTAAGTATCTCTAATTGTATTTTTGTATTTTATTAAAAATCTGTTTCTATCAGTACTTATACATGTTGATTTGCTTAACGTATTTTTGGTTAATTTTAGTTCCTTTTAATTCTACTTAAAGTTATATGTGCCGTAACTGGCCGAAAATTTGGACATGCTATTTTTTCTTCAATTATCTATTTAAAACCACAAGTTTTAATGAATAAAGCTGTGAAAATCATTCAAATGGACAGACAAACATATATAATGCCTTATAAACGTTAGTTGGAACACATAAGTTATGCACTGTGAAATTCTTGTTTTTTACGCCTTATACAAGTTAAGATGGAGACATACCTTCAGAAATCACTTTACAATTACTAATAATACTGTTAAAATGTGCAATGAATATGGCTTCATGGTCTGACCGTAAAAACTCATTTCACTACACTGAAGATGTTGATATAATGATTTTTGGCAGTACTGCCAAAAATCATTTTCAGCTCTCTTTTGTACTTGTAAAACTAAAACCTATACATTGCAAGTATTGTAATTCTCAAAATGTTGGTAACTTTTGGAGTTGAATAACATATTAAAAGCTCTTGTTGATTCGAAAAATACGGCACATATAACTTTAATGTCTTCTTAACACTGAATACCATTGAAAGACAGCCTCGTGAAATTTGTGTGACAACAGGCTTTAAGTGCTTCAGAAGATTTTAATTCAATTAAACACAGATTTTAATAATAACATTCTTGAACAGATAATCCAATGTTGAATTCGCAGAATAACCACAATAACTATTTGTGAAATACTATTTTAGCGCAATAATGATGGCGCAAAATGCGCTAAAATAATGTCGATTACAGTCACAACATCATATTGGCATTTATTTTGTCAAAAATATGCATATTGAAATTTTCCCACCTTCTTTCCGTGTTGACATTAATTCCATAATAAGTCTAAATGTTATTTAATTCGAAATCATGTTAGATTCAATTTTACTTTATTGTTTTTCATTTATTTGATATTTGTTTTTCATACAATTATTTTATAAACAATATTTTGACGTAATGACTTACCTGTGTATGACCACCTGCACCCTCCTGAACCATACTCCTCGCCACAGAAGCGGCAGGAATATACCCAGAAAACACCGAATTCAGAACACTCCCGGCTCCGTACGCGACCATTTCCTGCAAGTTTGAAGTTAAAGTCAGTTCATAGTGACCTTACAAACCCGTTCATTCATTAAATATTTCGTTAAGGTCATGGGTTCAGACTCGACTTAAGTGTTTCAGGGTTGAGAATCTCCTTAATTATCAAATAGATTATCTTGATACAAGTAAACTCAGATGAATAAATAACTGCCAAGGATAACTACACTAGTACTGTGTATGTTTTAGAAGACAACCAACAACAGCTACAGATGAAGTACTGTATGAATACACGCTCAAGCTGATAATGCATATCACATACATGTAAAATGTAAATATGCAGATATTATTGACTTTAGATTACGCAATAAAATGTGACAGAAACACACGACGTTTAAATTTCTTGAATAACGGTTTACAATTTTCCGTATTTGTAATTTTAATCTACATAAATATTTTACGTTTTAAAATGTTATGCTACTACGAAAGTTTCGAACGTATCCAATACGAATTAATCTTGCTTCAAGCGAGCATTTTACATCATTTCCGTAATAAAGGACGTCGTCGTTTGTAACGGCGTCTAGGATTGGCTGAAACAACGGCGCAATGTTTTCATAGAAAAAAGTCCCTCACAAATTTTGAGCTCCATAACAAAAAAAAAAAAAAAAAAAAAAAATCAAATTTAATTTTATATGATAGGCGAAGTTATGCAACTTACCTGGTTCGGGTTTATGTGGTAGTTGTTTTTACGCGCCAGAATTTTGGCCATCGATACCGACTGTATAAACGCTACAATACCAATGATGACGGCATCTTTGAAACTCTCGCCGACCAACGTCACATCCGGTATAGCGGGCGCTGGCAGTCTGTTGTAATGGGAACAACAAATTGAATGATGTTTTAACAGTATTGAACTAGTTACCGGAAAATAAATTACTTTTACATTGTATTGCAACATAGATCGGATTTATGCAAAGCATTTTAATATGAACTATGTTTTCTTGTCTGGATTGAGTTGCATTTTTTCTCCCAAAATTACTTAACAGCACATTTACTAGATCAAGCATTCTCACCCTGATGGGATATCTTCTAAAACGTTGACTTCATAATTTGTCTTGAACTTTGCAAAATGTGATATCGTTGTCGCTATTGCAACCTTTGTAGATAAAAGAAAACATGCATGGCAATTTCACGATACACGAAATCAAATCATCTTATTTAGAAAACGAAAAAGCAACAGGTGTACAAAAATGAAGAATATGAGCAAGTACTCGACAAATTCATAATTTATATGTTTGAAATCTATAATCGGATACACTTAAATAAACATGTTACAAAAGTAAACAACTTGTAACCAAAAAAGAATAATATTTTTATTTATTTATTTTTCTGTGGGGCTTGTTAAGAATAAATAGGAGACTGTAACCAGTTTCGAAATTAAGCGTACCCTGTCCATTAAAGTACAGTAAAACACGTTTTCAAAGAATTCATGATTATAAAATAGAACTTTTTATTCCCCATCAAGATAGCCATAACATGTCTTATAACGAAGTGATTTTGTTGATCCTGGGAGGTTCGTGATAAGCGTGTTTTACTGTAAATACTTATCCAGGATAAAAAAAGCAATCTTGAAAGACAATGCAACTTCTTTGCATGTCCTCCAAAACTAACCATGTCTAAAAATAAGCTGGATTAGATGAAGTCATTACGTACCACGATAATCTCTATAGGTATTGGTATCTTCAGCTTGGCCTTGAAGCGTAGATTGACATGGATCTTGACAGCGTAGATAGCCAGTATACAGATAATGGATGTGATCACAGCTGCCCAGTTAATGGTAACGATGTTCTTGAAAATGTCGATCCATGTCTGCAAGATAGTTTACATATACAGTCAATATATTTAAAGTATATTACTGTCAGAGATATAATTTACAAAAGAGTTTTGAAGACTTTATAATCTATTGTTCGATTATTTGCCACATGAATTTGTATACGCCATTGAACATTTCAACATGTGTTACTACGAACACACATGTACACGGTACATAGATGCCATCATGGTAGCGGTTATTCAAGCATAATGCGGTTCCATTATTTAACATGTATTTTTTGTTCCTGAATTCATTATCGTATCGTTACGTTGGAAACCTTCAGCTTTTTAAAAGTGAAAGTGCCTTAAAATGGTTTTCAGAAATCCGTGATGATGTATTACACAACAAACATAATGAATATCTTTTAAAGATAACAAAAAGAGAGACGCCCAACATCAAAGCAACTCAGTCAACCACAGTGTACCGTTATTTGATTTTATTGATATACATCAAAGGATAAAGTTACCAGTGTCTGCTGTTGCCTTCAGTTTTGCAATGACACATATTCCAGGGGTGGATTAAACGCCAGTGATAGTAGTCCCCTGGAGTGTCAAGGATGCCAATATTTAAGATATTTTTTTCTTACCTTAATGACCTTGAACACGCCGTTATGTCGCCCCACGTTGATACCTAACACATGTTTAGCCTGACTCGTTAGCACGTGGATTGCCACGGCGGAAGTGAAGCCACACACCATTGGCTCAGACATATAGGTAGCCACAAGGCCCATGTTGATCTTCCCAAGAAATATCTACAACAATGAAAAATGTGCAATTGACACAGGCTTTTTTTAAATCTAGTAAATGAATAAACAAAAGTATGTTTAAAACACGTCCGTAAAAGGTTATTTTCACCCGCTGTTTGTTTGTGTTTTGTTATTTTGCTTACTCACAACGCCGCTTGCCTTTTCTAAACTCTCTTAATTTCGGTTGTTGGTTTATGGGAAAGAAGTGATCAATGCCAATGTTGATATAAATTATATAGAACACACAGTTAAGATGTGTGGCTCAGAAATTTACATTTTTCCTAGTGTCTTTCAATCTATGTACTACATTTTGACTTTGTGATCTTTCTTCCTTCAACATTTGTTTGACTTTTACATGTTTTTTATGCAAGATATTTAACAAATGAAACAAATATAAAGATTGGCGAAATAAATAGAATTTCTTAAAATACAAAAGATCCCAGAAGGATCTTGGCGCCCACCAAATAATGATTTACATCAGACAACGGAAAGAGGAATCTTTTCTCTGCTTTTCAAACTTTTACTTAATACTACATATGAAATTTGATAAAGATTCTTTTAGTACCTTCTAAAATATAAAGCGGTAACAAACTTCAATTTTCAGAATCGAAGATGGCGTCCTGTCGGCCATCTTATTCACCGATCGTCCCAAAAAGCACTTTTCTCAACTAGGGACTACTCTCTTTTGAGACAAATCCCTTCAGTACTTTATGCGAAATAGCGGTAACAAACTTCAACTGTCAAAATCGCAGTTGGCGACCTGTAGGCTATCTTGTTTACCGACCGGTCCCAAAATGATTTATGCAAAACTTGGGACCTAGGGGAACCAGCACATTAAATTTGAGACATATCCCTTCAGTACTTTCTGAGTGATAACGGTAACAAGAATTGTTAACGGACGGAAGGACGGACGGACGGACGGACGAAAGGCAATTTGAATATTCCACAATCTGTTGATGGTGGGCTAATAACAGCTTTATCACCTAGAAAAAAGCAACATAAAGCCTAAAAGCTATCCCACCCTAAGTTACCATGACAAATCCGGATATAAAGGATAGTGCCGCCGTCATTTGGATCTTTTGTAAGTCAATTTCCGAGAAGGCTGACATCATTGTTGACACCTGACCTGGGGTGGTGATGTTAGTGATGTTTACTGATGTGGGCGTGGCTGTAACGTTGGTAACAGGGGAGGTGTTTCCTGGGTCGACTCCGCCCCCTAGTCTGGTATCTAACACAGAGGCTATCATCAGGCTCACGATGGCGATAGTCCCTGTAACAACAAATACTTTCTAATGCAACATAATGTTGGTTCGTTTGATGCACCGTTTGTACGCTTGCATTTGTGTGTAGTATTACCTACGCGTGCGAAGTGTTACAGAATACACGTTATACCGTCCTAAAATGACCCCGACTGTTAATAGGACGTAAATATTATCAACCAACCAAGCTTAGTCCAGGTTTCGCCGTATCCCTTCAAACAATCGATCAAAAACCTTCGACAATAGACATCCTTACATGCATTAATGAAATGATGATTTATCATGTATACTACAAAGTAATATTAAAAAAAATGCGTTTCTTTGAATTTCCATTTTTGTGATCGATCATACATTACACTGTCAAACCGATTTTAATGGAATAACTTCAGAGGTTAAGAAGTTTCGACTTAGACAATAATTTAAATGACGATTCGATATCAATTCAATGTTTGATCTCGTTTAATGGTGTCAATCGTTTCTTTTGATGATCATTTTTTATTTAAGCATATTTCATTGTGTTAATTTTATATACAATGGGATTGGGCACAAGTTTTCCAACTTATATGAAACCCTCTCCCTAAATAATTATATGGCGAAGAACACAAAAATGGCAAAAATATACATATTTACAAGATTTCAGAGAGAGAGAGAGAGAGAGAGAGAGAGAGAGAGAGAGAGAGAGAGAGAGAGAGATAAATAACCGGCTATATGGTAATTCCGTGCTTTATTTTTACTAGGTGGCGTTAACAGTAATTAATGCCAAGATAATTGGAATGTTAATTCTAATAAGATCAATTTTTTTCAGATTGGTAAAAGACAGATATCCCATATATCATGGATTCCTCATGTGACAAACTGTTGACAGCAACGGTCATTCTACCGTTTTCTGCAGGAAATTTTATATAACCCCTTTTTTATCGTTAAATTATTAATTCATTGCAAATGTAGGTAATATTTTAACATAATTTCAATTTGTTTTATGTCATTGTCTATAATTTCACATATATATACATTCTAAATGAGAACATTTTCTTTGAATTCGTAGGATTCTCTACGTAACATATCAAGGTGAAATCCTGATAAAAATAAACCCAAAATATTCCTATTGGGGTGGGAAATAGTAACGGGGTGAGAATTCGTGTCGCAGCCTATGGCAGATTGAGTAAAACGTGAATATGGGGGAAGGCGGATTTACAGTCTGTTGGTGGGAACTTTACTGTCACCTATATCCGTCTGAAGGTACCTTGTTTTGACCTTGACAGGATTAGAAAGAAGCAATCAATAGTTTTTATCCATACATTTTATAACTCAAAACTCATATTCTTTTCTCAACCCAAACACTGAATTACGAAAAGAATCACCCAGGAATTTTTTTTTTCATTTTTACTGCAGCCCTACTATCTAACCTTAAAAAGCTGTTGTTTTTTGCATGAACTGGCATCTCCTTATTTTGACGTCATTACTGTCGTGCCACTGATCACGGAAAATATGGCTATTGACATGACTTTTCCGTCCTTGACGATAATGAATTGTGTATAGAAACAAAATAATAAATCTTGTTGTCGAGTTGATATACATGCATAACCTACCATAATTGCTAACAGAATACAGTTCAATTCTTAATCACATTTCGTAGTTCAAGAAACAAAATAATCGATCAACGAACAGAATTTTGAAACTGCCTTTATGCACTTCATACTGAGCTGGATATTGAAAAAAATATTCTAATATTCTTGAATTAAATATACACCTTCTTTAAAATGCTGAAATAATATATGGATACATCTTCTTTAAAAGGTTGAATTTTGATATTTTACAATTTGTTTTATAGGATCTGAAAATTATGTTCTTGGATTTTGATTAGCCTGACAACTTATAACTTGACCACCAGAAAGCCAGCCATCTTAATGACCCTGCAATTATAAATGTACTCAACTTGCAATTATCTAGTTAAACGATCAAAATTATATATTTTCATTGTATGGATATTGACTGATATATTAATGCGTACGTTACAAAGCTAATCAGTGTAAATTGACGAATATCACACGTATGCGTGGTTTCAGCTTTATTGTGAAAGATATGATCTCCTGTGAGTAAATGTGAAATGTATCATACATGTAAGTGTTAACTTAACACTTAACATAATGGATATTATATGCTTATCCATATATGTCATGATAAATATAAAAAAATAGTTTATCATGCTCATGTATTTTTATATATACCAGCATGTTATGTAATGCCTATATCAATTAAGTCTGAAGCGAATTGAGAATAAATCTAAGGCGGTCGCTTTAGGACAACATTTCCTGCGAGCAGCACGTGCGAGTGCCATCTCCTGGTGGTACTATGGAGCTAACGCCTATTTATATCATCTCGATGCCCGAAATGAGGAGAGAGAAAAATAGCAGCAGAAAAAAATGTAAACTTTGTAAACAATATGTCAGACATACATTTTTATTTCATTAGATGCCATGAATGAATCAGTCATCATCATGTTTAGATTATATTTTTGTTACATGCCCAATCAACAGTCAAGGTAATTTAAAGGTCAGTTCCTTGTGTCCATTGTATGCATGTGCGGTGTTATTGATAGCCTCTTAAATGTATAGGCTTGGATGGTGTCACGAAACTTATCTAAACCGAAACGACATTTGATTGATTGTCAATATACGGACACATTTTCTTATTCTACAATATGTTTTGCTGTATACTGCACAATTAACCATAAAACAGAAGACCAGAGTTATGGTACCACATGGAGACAAATAAACATACTCTAAACTTGCATAGTTAACATAGGCATTTTGCATTAAAATGGTGGCACTACTTTTATTGAATATCATTATCATAAATGTTACGAATGCGCGAATTGATCTTAACTATTCTAACACAATTTTCCTCATTTGCGTTATACTAGAAACATTTAAAACCGCATATATACATGGAAATATTTATACAAACCCATTGAAGCGTGACGGGAAGTTCCAAGGAAGAAGTAGATGAGAGGTCCGAAAAAGGACGTATAAAGTCCGACGATTGGCGGTAGAGATCCCAATAGAGCATACGCCATACCTACAAGTTAAAACAGAACTCAATGTTATAAAAAACGTCTTTAAAGTTCTAAGTTGGTTTATAATAAACGCAATAAGAAGTATGGGGCATGTTGCGAAGATATTTAGACGAAGGTGAATATGAATAGTAGAATTTGAGTGGTTTCTATGTTTATTATGCTTGTAAGCAGTCTAAAATTCTGCCGTTCTTACACAAAGTGGTTTTTTTATATATATATAAGCCTTGGACGATCTAGAATGGTCTATATAAAGAAAAACGATAGAATGGCTGCAGTGTTTTTTCTGAAGTGGTCCTGGCAGACTGAAAAAGGACAAAACAGAAGTGGAGAGCAAAAAATATATAATGTCCGTCTCTATCCACTGCAAGCATTTGATAATTTTTTAATTTGCATTTGAATAATACATATACTCCGAATTATTCTGCCATTGTGTCAACTTTTATATATACCTTGAGTCGATAAACGTCAGAACCACGTCCCTATATAAACTGATTGGATCTGCAAGTACATATAAATGGCTTAACTCATTAACCCCTGAAATTTCATAATGGACTGGTCAAATCTTTAATTTAGAAGAGTCTAGATGTGTCTCCAGGGATGAATGAGTGAATAATCTATACAGTGGTTATAAAAAATAAGAATCTTTTTTTTTCGGAAATCAAATTATGTTCAAGGCTTAAATCAAATCATGTTGTACCTGTTAAAGGGTAGGTATGAATTGGTTATTTTATGTTCATTGAGTTATGGAATACATGATATCAATATATTGTAGATTTGAAAATAAATCGTTGTCGTTATATCCAACACTAAACTTAGTCATAGCATAATTGAAGGTTCTGTGTTCAATAAGAGATGAGACATACAGTTTTGTCCTTTCATATTCGTCAAAAGAACCGAATTACTAATTACCGCAAATTTTTCAACGAACACCTTTTATATTAATATACACACACATTCCCTAAATAATTTATAAATATGTTACAAACATATAATTTTGTTATAATTGTCTTGTTTTAATTCATTTACACACCATCAACATTATAGACATACTTGATCACTAAAACATAGGTGTATAGACACAGTTTTATATTAACATGTTATGATTTATTTACAAAATCAAAGGACCAAAGTAACTGTCTCATCAATAATCGCACACAGAACCTTCAGTTTTACTCTGATTAAGTCAAGGGGTGCATTTGACGACAGTGATAGTAAATCCGTGAAATATCCTGACGAGCTTGTCTTGGAAATGAAACCGTATCAAATAATATAATATCATCTTCGATGTTCAGGAGATTACTATCACTGACGTATAACGAAGGTGATAGTTTCCCCTGAGTTATTGAAGATGGTATAATATATGAATGATCTAATGAAGAGTTTGGCATCATTAGTTTTAAAGTTCCGACTACTATTTAGACGTCAATGTTATTTCATGTACAATGAAAACTAAATTTTAAGCACATTCCTAAAGTCAAAGTGTACACAGAGTTAAGCATTAAGAACTAAGTTTTGTGCAAGCGGGGCCTGATATTCCTATCCAATGCCTATCATTTTGATAAAAAGATAAGCATTTTGCTCTTGTACTATCAAAAGCGAAAAGTAAGCACCAGAAACTGATGGGGCATTGGAAGCCTACTTTCCGTCCCCTTAGATAGACATAGATACGTCACAAGATGAATTTAGGTCATACCTCCGCAATGCCACACTAATCACCAATTAATATCATATATATTTATATCAAATTTAACGTATATCAGTACAGCATGGCGGTAACTGCTTCAGATTGAACTTTCAGGGGTCAAATGGCAAGGTTCATGAGTTTTTTTTATGATCGACCTTGGCTGTCAGTAATAAATATTTTAGCCGCTAGAGAGGAAAATCACGTGTTTTACTCATGCACAGCTTCTCAAACTGAAATATAAAAAATAGGTTTGTATTTATACATATAGGTGGACGGTATGCAATCGGTCGTACAGAACACACACATGTACACTAAACAAATGCACGCAGCTAGCATAGCTCTACATTATGTAGGTTGTCCTGAAATGACCTTAGTTATCCATCATAGCCCTATATATATAGTGCCTTATGCTGGTTTTACGAAAACGAAAATAATTGTAACTGTATCAGATGAAAATGATGACAAATTTTCTTGTGTAGAAATATTCATGGTCAGTATTAGTATATTAAACAGTTATGCAAATGATGCACAAACACAAATATCGTGGTTTTTATATTCGTGGTACAGCAACACCTACAAAAACCATGAATATTTATACAATGTAATCAGTAATCAGTTATCAGTAATTTATCTCTTTATTACAAATATATAGTCTTATTCAGCACCTGTATTGCAACATGCAAAAAACTGTGTATTTTTGAATATTACGAATTTCATGTAGTAAATATTCAAATTGGATGTAACTTCACTCTCATTGGCCATATTTACCCAGATAGCCTCACACGAGATTTGACCTACTTTCACTTAGTATGGGCCACTTAATCCTAAAAGAGAACGATTTCACGGGGTTAAAGTACTACATCGGCTGACAATGTTATATTATGTTGTTAATGCTTTAAGAACTAAATATCGGTCTAAAGCATTTCAAAACATGGACAAATTAAATGAGTGGAAGGAAGGGTAAATCACATATTCCTGGAGAAAAAATCACCGACTAACGGTTAGCAGTGTTAAAAGTTTACGATGTGAATTGAAGCTATATGGGAAACAGAGATTGAATGCTTTAATAAAATAAAATCATTGACTTTACATGAATCGTTATGGAATGTTTTAATGGTTAGCAGGAGGAGGGGTTATTTTGAAGGAGGGAGTTATTTATTAACTTACCTTGAGGGATTTGCATGATACCGACGGTAAGCCCAGATATGACATCATTTGCCAAACTCTCTTTCAGTTTATATTTCCTTAGTAACCCTATAAATGGGAAATTGGCATGCACCGTTTTAATCAGCTTCCGCTTGGAGAAGTAATCCCTGCATTGTGTTCTGATTCGTTCGGAAAGTGGTTTCGGGGACTCGGGTGGCTTTTTAAACTTTTCTTCGAAGGCGGTCACCCTTAAAAGCTTTCTCCTATGCTTCGGATTTAATTCTGTGTCTTCCATGATCCTGAATTTGAAATAGCTTCAAAAAAAACACATGTATATACTGGGAGGCACACATGTACTAGATATCAAGGTCTGCTAGTCCAGCAGCTGTAATTTGAAGTTCTGACCTAGTTTTACCAAGTAACGCTGGCCGCTTCGTGCTGTCACTATACATATGCATGTGTGAAAGGCGAACGTGGCAAACACACGTAATATCTTTAAAATACATGTGTCACTAGACTCTTTTTACGCAGAGGGGGAAATCCGTGTAGACTTATTACATAATTCACAACGCGGGTTTTATTTAGTTAAATTCGTGTGAAAAGTTGGGACATTAAGCTAGCTGGTAAAATACCTACCACACCCAATGTAATATCACATTCACATGATAGTTCAAGTAATGCTAATTGCTAATTACCATTATTTTGATTCCTACTTGAATATATTACTTTTGATATATGATATTCCATCTACTGTACTGTTAACACCAAGGACTTATAAATAGAAGGACGTCCCATCCATATGTTTTGTTTACCACAAGCAGACTAGAAGGTGAAGGACGTGAGTTCTATTGATGTTATGTATCATCTCTAATTAATGTGCACATGTTTACATATAAATAGTTTTAAGTTTTGTTTGTATTTTCTACAATAACATGTTTTATAAGACAAGGACGAGTCATTACCAATTGCTTCTGCGTTAATAATATATAGTCTCAAACCCACTTTTCCAAAATGGTAGTCAATCTAGGGTGATTAGCTACATTAAAACAGCTAATTTAACAAACAAACGATCAACATTATCAAAGTAAACATCAATAAATAACCTGACTACTATTTCAATAAATCCTACGTTAATGCTGTCACTACAGGGTAAAGGTTGAAATTGTACAGGATAGCAGGATTAGAATATGTTACATTGTTATGTATAGTGAAGTACGCCCGGATCATTGGGCTCGCACTGTTTTCACTGATATTTTGTACTGTACATACATGTAGCAAGTGATACTAAATCATCAACATGGAAACAGTAAAACCTTCCCTCTGGTGTGAGAAAGGATGTTGGAATATCAGGCAAATATCACTAAGGACGAAACTGATAGATGAGATCTAATTTCGTCATGGTATGGTGAACATTTTTGCAGATTTATAAAATGCAGAATCTGGAAGGAACATCTAATTTATGTTGTATATTTTAGAGTAACGAAAAGGATGAGAATGTCATCAATATATAATGATACGTTTCCTAAGAAATTGTATTCTTAAATAATGTTTTATGTATCCTATAAGTCGGCAATACCACACCAACTTCATTAAAAACTCACTTGTAGTGAACACGTTTTAATAAATATCGGATGAGTCGAATGCTTCTCTTTATCTTACCAAAGGTGTTGGTAAGGTAAGGATCATATTTTGCATCCAACACAAATTATCAAATGTATATATATTTATTTAAACATATAGTGTTACTGATTTTTATATTAATTAATTTCATTTGTTCCGTTGCCATGGTAACCGTGTCCAAGCGACATTTCGATCAGTGCAGAATCCATCAAGTTGGCTCTCTTTAACTTTTTTCATATTTGAATTGTATACTTTGATTCTTATAGAATATGGAAGGTCTACATGTACCCTGGTACGTTCAACAAAATGTAAGAAGACATGAAACTCATTTCATTAATAGATATAATTCTGTTTATTTATTAAGTTTATATGATCTAGTTACGATTTTGTTTACATATATCAAACACGCATTCGAAAGTATACTAAAGTGGTCACAGTACATGTATATCAACTTAATTGTTAGACACAATTTTATTAATATATCATCGTTTCATTTGCTAGTGATTCTGTGAAAGTTCTTGTTTTTACTTTATAAACTTCACCTGAGTTTACCTCTGAAAAAGTTGGGTATAGTTTGTATCAGCTACGTCCAGTAATTCAGGATCAGTTGTAAAGGTAAAAGAAGGAGTTGTATTTGGCTGTACCAATTTCAAATATAACCCTTATGATATAACAACTTAAAAAAATGAAAAGTGAATTTGGCTGTACCAAATGTAACCAATGGTTTATACAGGCAATATTTCTTCATGTGAATTGCACGTGAACCGGGATAAAAAAGTTAATTTCACGCGAAAGGGAAGAAATATTGCCTGTGTAAATAATATAACTTTTAAAGGATATTGATGATTAACTCAATTAGTGGTCAACTATATGTTTTGTTAAGATAAAAGGATTTTTTACCCATGTCTCAAAATAGGTTAATATGGCTGTGGATTGAATAATAAGATATGTTGTTTTTTCATAAAGTTTTGTCTGTGTTATCTAATTTATCAGTAATTTATCTCTTGGTTTTTTTTAAAATATTTTAATTAACATGATTATTTGGAAGGAAGTTGTGTTTTTTATATAAATATTTGAAGTTAATAATGTTGTAGAAATCTTCTTACATAAAGCAAATTTAAGGAATCTACACTGACTGGGGGATACATTATAGTAACTTAAAGAAAATCATATACATTTAATAGAGATTTGTTTACCATCTTCAGACTAGAAGTATATTTACTAAAGGAATATGATGAACTACAATGGTATTATGACATTTCAGAGATTCGTCTGTGATTTCAGATGATCAAACAAAATCCATTCAGAAAATTATATTTTCAATGTCTTGTAATCAAACTATGTACTTAGTTGCTTCCCAAGTGTAATTTAGACATACAATGTATATATGTATATGTGATGTACAATATATATATGTTATCCTTAAGTTTTATAAACCAGTTGGCATTAATTTCTGTTATATTCTGGTAATAGGCTAAATATGTATATATTTCTAAGATAATCATATTTCATTTATATTTATTATACGATTTTATCGGTATCTTCATTGACATAAAAAATACATATAAGTATAGATTAATGGGGAAAAAATCAAATTGCTATAAAATTACAGCAGAATTATCAAACAGTTTCTATGATCTAATTAAAGGAGGGAAAGTTACATTTGTTAATCTTAACTAAATTTACATTGTATATCTAAATGCTCAGAAAGCAAATATATGTAAATCTACAAAATGTTTGTAGATCGCCACCAAGATGTGGAAAAAACTACCTACTTGTAAATTTGGTGTATAATAATAGATTTATACATGTATATAATGTGAATTTTCAAAAGATTTGTATTTCATAGAAAAAATTAATATAAAAATAATCAAAAGTAGAGTACTGAAGTACTTACTGTGACTTTATGTTACAGGTGTAGCACAGGTGAATACAGGTAAGTCATTTTCTAAAACATACTATAACTTACCTGTGATAAGACCTAATTATTTTCTATTGTTCCTCCCCCCAATGTTAAAATAGGATACGTTGGCTGAGTGGGAAGACACTCATAATGCATACATTGTAAATAGATGAAATATGGGTTGATTTAAAACAAATCAAATTATCACAATGACGTGTTGATAAGCAACTTACCCGTACAATAAATATTCGCCTACTTTGTTGAAAGTCTGATTTTTTTAAACAGCTAGGGACATTAAAAAGATGTGCCAAATTGTGGAAGCGGATAAGAAACATAGTACCCCGATAACAGTTCGTACCAAGCAACTGCCCTAAAATTATTTTTTGAATTCACTACCCAGTGGTGATGGACTAGTGAAACTTTAACAACTCGGCCGCCGCCTCCATTTCCCTTTCCCGATATATATATATCAGTTCCATCTATAAATCAATAATGTTGATTGTATGGTAATTCTTCACGGAATTACCGTGAAGAAATACTATAAGATGATTGTACATCCAGGGTTGGCTTCATGATACAGGTGATAAAAAGATTAAAATAATAAAAGTTCAATGTTTATAATTCTTTTATTTTATAAAATAATCACAGATATCTTCATCGGCGACCCTAATATTAGACTGGTCATCAGACTCTAGAATATAGAAAATCACTAAAATGTGGCTTCCGATTTTTGTCTTACCACATGTCTAAGTTTAAGTCTCAATCTAGGGGGAGATAATCTAGTATAGAAAACTGCTGAAAAGTCTTATTTTTAATTTTCAATGTGAAATATAAAAGTCTAGTACAGTGTTTCATTTCTATCAGTCACTATTCTTACATATGCAGAGGAACAGAGGCATTATCTAAAGCACAATTATTAAAAAAGAAACACATCACCATTTAACGCTTGCTTCAAAAGTGGGAGAACAACTGAAAACTGTTCTGCAATTGACGGTCCTCTTTGTATTTACACGTATAATATTGGGCGTATATGATACAAAATGTAAAATATTTTCAAAGGAGATGGATAGATTTTACTAATTTTTATCAGTAACACAAAATACTGACTACACACTACAAATATCACTTTCATTGAAACGTTTGAGCTTTTTTATTTTACATCAAGATGAAAATATTAAAAATAATTAATTCCGTCCCGAAAAACAAATCCAAGACACTATGTTCTATATGTAATGAAGTACTGATTGTGAATGTACCAAAAAGGAATATTCATTATTTTATATTATATTCGTGTTAATCAGACATACATTTACATAATTGAATAACAGTTATTATTCGAATGATGAATATTGTTTATGCTCTGTCGGCGATGGAACATCTTTAAAGTTAAACGTATCAAGAAGAAGAAGAACTTTTGATATGTAACTCACCATCAAAAGTCATCAGCATTTTGAAAATAACAATACTTACAATGCATAGGTTTTAATTTTACATGAACAAATAAAAGCTCAAATGAATTTTGTCAATACTGCAAAATTCATTACACATGTATTTACATGTACAGTGCAGCGAAATAAATACATACAGTAAATCCATGAAGCCAAATTGTAGCCTACAATTTCATTTCGCATATTTGTATAGTGAGTGCTATAAGCGATTGTAAAGTGACGTATGCATCTAAATGTGCATAGAGCATGAAAACAAGAACTTGTACAGTGCATATAGCTTACATACAGTACACAGTATACTATTATAAACATATTGAGGGCTCATTCTCAAATGACAAAGTCATTAGTCTTGAACTAAATACTGCTGTTTCTCTGCTCCGTTGTTTTACATATCATAGCATTGGCATGCAAAATTTAAAAAAAAACAGTTGTATTAGAAGAGGCAAATCAATAGTATTAATCAGGAACCTCACTCTCAACAATAGAAGACTAGCTGTAAAATACCTGAATTTCGGAGGTCTCTTTAAAGTCACATCCATAACTCCCCATGTGAGTTCTGGTGGATATATAAATGCAAGCTATATGCATAGCTTATTTTATGCAGCGACACAGCTATTTTAAATATTTCTTATACATTTTCCTTTTACTCCTTTTTTGGACCTCCATATCCTGTGGGGGCCCCTTCAGTAGTCCGATTAGCTGCTCGCTGATTGGCCCATTCTCAATCAACCCGTTTTGTTATCTTTTTGTTTATTACATAATTATATTAGTTGATTTCGTTGTATTTGCCAGAGTGTTTAATTCTGTAGAACTTCGTTGTAATTCTGTGGAATAAAAAGTTTTGAACTGTGGATTCCCCACCACAGGATGTAAACGGTGGTGATATATTTTGCAAAAGTTGTAATTCCAAATGGTAAATTTTGAAGAATATAATAATATGATTGATCTTAATGATAAATTGTCATCTTTATAAGATGGCCATTTCAATTCATATTGTCTTTGTGTTCTATGTGGAGCAAGCATAAAATTCGTTATACGTATACCTACAGTAAATAAACTGACTTTCGCGTACAAGAAAAAAAATCCAATATTTCGCGGGAAATAGGAAATCGTGGAAATATATCGTCACGAAAATGTTTCAAATACATGAATTGGTAAAGTAGAACAAGATTTGTCTCGATCGCGAATTAAAATTATCGCTAAAAGTAGTTTTAAAAATTACTTCGCTTCGACAATAAATTGGTTTTCAGTACATTAAATGAAAAACCTTCCCCTCATCGAATGTTAAAAAGAGTTGCAAGTCTAAGGGTTAAATTTTTCATATGTCGTGTAATATTCCAAGAATGACGTGAATCGGAAGAAGACGGATACTGGCAGAAGTATGTCAACCACTGCGCCCAACAATTTCTTTGTAAAATCGTTTTTCGGAAGTTGTCGCGTATTGGGATATTCAGATAAGAAAAAACTATCTATGAACCAAAGAACAAAGTTACTTATCATGATAAAAATCAGTACCGACTCAAGCAGATGGACGTGGGAGCGAAGGGTGGTCTTCCGGCAACGGATCGAATACAGCAGAAACACAACTTGAAGATAATCGTGTAACAAACTGATGATATTATTGGTAAACCTAATGTTTGCAGTTGGATCCGCAGTCTCATCAGCACCTATCGCTATGCAGATGTGACTCATGAATACTCCGAACGCTGAGAAGAGGTAAACATAATCACCAGGCTTTAGACCTTTGGATGAATCGTCGGGAGTGCAATAATGTAACAAACAATAGAACCCAACAAAGATTGCAAAGATCATCAGACCTTTTAACGTTAGTTCATATATATAAGCGGCATACTGCATTTCCTTCAGGTCACCTTCGCCAAAAGCAAGGACAGCATAGCACATAATGAGGCCAAGTCCGATAGCTATACTGAAAGCATAGGTAACCATCTGGCAAAGCGTTTTGTTGTTAGCATTCTGATGATCCGGATTCGTCATGTTAACCAGAAGAGGTTGGGCTTCATCGTTCAGATTTATGTCTGGGATAGATGCAGAATCAGACTGGGCATTTTGTTTGGTCGGCCAAATATCAAGAAGTATAGTACATGATATTAGAGTGAACTCAACGAAAGTTGGACTCAAATAAGGTTGCAATGTGTTAAATATTTTGGTTACTGTACTGTTATTTTCTAGGCAGGACTTAAACAAGGTATTCTTGGTTGTTTCTTTAAAATACTGGATTGTACTTCCAATAAGGTAAACGTATAAGATGACAGTCACGTTGGCACCAAAAAGAAACGTCAGTGCGTTGTTGATGGAAGTTCTGTGTTTAAGTTTGTATGGTGAGAAATAAGACATGAAAATAATGTCTACAAATACACTGATGATAAGAACGATGTTGAAAATCAACAAAAGATTCCAATATAACCCGCCACCAGTGTTCAAACATTCAAATTGCTTTCCAACGAACAAAGCACAATATAACCCAGAAGATAAACCGAAAATCCACAGAAATACGACTTGAAGTTTCCACGAATTGGTTTTCCTTTCAGCTGCAACAACGCTCTCGAATCCATGCCGCTTTACTTGGCATCCCAGGAATAGGAAGATCGCTATTGCTGAAATCAGTAGCAATAGCAGAAGCCCAAGGGTCAATACTAGTCGGATCTCTGCGTGTTTCGGCAAACCTCGGCTGATGGTGAATCCTATGACCAACGCACAGAAAATCAGAATCAGAACTCGAGACGATATAATACAGTCATAATACTGGCATCCATTCGGCCGTCTTCGGTAATTTCCGGCAGAAAATGGTAGAATGGCTGTTGACGTCAACAGTTTGCCACACAATGAATCCATGATCAATGGGCTATCTGTCTTTTGCGAACCTGAAAAAACCCAATTTAGATCTTATTTGAATTAACATTCCTAATATCTTAGGATTAATTACTGATTACACCACCTAGCGTCTAAGATGGATAAGTAGCTATCGAAAGCTCTTGGTAAGCCCGGATATTTAAGGTTGTGTGAAGAAGTTTTCATGTTTGTGTTCAATTATCATTTTTACGAGGTAAGCATTTTCGCGTTATTTTGCGAGAGAGCTCGGGTGCAAAATAAAATGCGAATATTTGTATAAAAACGCTCTTATGTAATTTGAAGACCTTGATCGCGATCTTATGTATGAAGGAATATATATAAAATAATGAAGACACGGAATTACCGTAAAGCCGAATATTTATGCGGCTCTCTCTCTTGCTTAAAAATAATAATTACCCTTTTATTTATTTGGAACGGTCTATTATAAGGCATAGAACTTGTGCCTAATATCATTGGTCCTTATGGCAATAAAATATGTTAATACCAAATATCACCTTTTATTTAATACATACGTTGTACTCTGTCTTCGTAGAGAAATAGTTGAAATACGAATCACCAATCATCAGCTCTTTCCTAAGTTTCTTAAACATTCCAAATATGTAGGGATTAATTACTGTTCACGTCTCCTAGCGTCAAAAAAGTTGCCAAGATGGACAGTAACCATCGAAAGCTCTTGGTTAGCCTGTATATTTAAGGTTGTGTGAAGAAGTGTGTGATTTTCTTGTTGAATTATTTTTTTACGAGATAAGCATTTTTGCGTTATTTTGCGAAAGCGCTCGGAAGCGAAATCATATGCGAATAATTGTATAGAATGCTCTAACCAGATTTAAAACCCTTGATCGCAAATTTATGTATTCGTCAATATTGCTAAAATAATGAAGACACGAAATTACCGTATAGCCGTTTATTTTAATCTCTCTCTCTCTCTCTCTCTCCTTCTCCCCCTTTTTTTCTCTCTCTCTTTCTTTCTCTCTCTCTCCTCTCTCTTTCTCTCTCTCTCCCCTTCTCTTTCTCTCTCTCTCTCTTTCTCTCTCTCTCTCTTTCTCTCTCTCTCTCTCTCTCTCCGAATTTTCTAAGATAGCGACGTCCAACTTCAATGCCATACAATCAACTACAGTGTACCGTTATACGACTCTTTTTATGATCAAAGGACTGAATTAACTGTTCTGTTACTCTGAGATAACCCAAGGGTTGATATAACGTCAGTAATAGTAAACCCTAGAGTATTGAGGATGTATAAATAGTAAGCTCGAAGTAACCGCAACAATAGTTAAAATATTTGTATGATAGAATGATATATATTAAAGAAACACATTTTAACAAAGGATGATAATTTATTTATTAATACGCGTGCCCTATCCGGGCCTCGTACTCACGATACACGGCACCCATTTGCCTAGCCAAACATACCTGCGCGTTTTACCATTGCGCAACATTTACGTCCCAAAAAGGACGTTTTAATGACGAAGTGATGGTCGGTGCAGAATAATATGCATACATTTAAATAGTGAAAATTCAGTTTTGTAAGTCCACAGGGTTGAGCACATATTTCAATCACAAAATAGCCACGCCATTTGTCTGAGAAGGTAAAAAAAACAATCGAAATGTATGCCTTTGTTAAGTCGAATCCGGTCGAACAAGCGGCCCTACTTCATGTTATAAACACTAGTAAACATAATGGTACGGTTATTTGGTGACAGAAGTTTGAACCCTGTGACCTTGCAAAACTAAAATATGCAATTTTTGCTTGCCAAAATTTACAAACAAAACACTATACGAGTCAATAGTAATACCTACCCGCAAAGGAACCAACTCTGCAATATGTAACGACGGAAGTGTGTATAAATATATAATAAACCACCCAATTCATGTTTAAAGGATGTCAAACAAAGACCCAATCAATCAATATGTAGAGAGATTGGACTGCGTCGATCATCGGTGACCAGGTAACTCAGTCGGTAGAGCACTTGGCTAGTGTTCGGAGGGCCCAGTATTCGAATTCCGGTCTGGACGCTACATTATCTCCTTCCCTGTTACAAAATTGGCGCCCAACTAAAATGCCCACGGTGGTAGTGTTTGGAAGGGTCTCGTATGTCTTGGAGAGCGAAGACTTCGAGAAAGGAGGGAGAAGTGTAGCGGGATTGGACTGGGTCGATCGTCGGTGACCAGGTAGCTCAGTCGGTAGAGCACTCGGCTAGTGTTTGGAGGGCCCAGGGTTCGAATTCCGGTCTGGACACAACATTATCTCCTTCCCTGTTACAAAATTGGTGCCCAACTAAAAAACCAACGGTGGTAGTGTTTGGAAGGGTCTCGTATGTCTTGGAGAGCGAAGACTTCGAGAAAGGAGGGAGGAGTGTAGCGGGGTTAGACTAGATCTGTGATTGGTGACCAGATAGCTCAGTCGGTAGAGCACTCGGCTAGTGTTCGGAGGGTCCCAGATTCGAATCCCGGTCTGGCCGTTACTTTTTCTGCTCTCTTGTTACAAATATTTTGAGGACAATGTATTCTAATGCTTGTACATGTATATACAGTGCCATACAATTGTTAAAAGTAGTCTTAACCGCAGTTGGCCATCGCAGCTTGTAAATAAAGTTCTAGGCCCGGCACCATAAAACCATTCTCAGACCATGTTTTACTCAAGTTTGTGATTTTATATAGACTTGAGTAAAAAAACTCTATGTGAAATGTTTATGGCGACGGGCCCATATCGAAACGTATACCAAATATTACTCACCTCTCAAAATGAAATCAATTTGGTCGGAGTGAAACTCAGCCAAAGCCCTGTTAAAATTTGTTGAACTTTCTGCTATCTTTCACAGTGTTAATACATGCTAGACGAGTGAACAGTACAGTATAGTATATGTGTAACAACATTTAAATACAAACTTCAAATGACAACTTGGTCTTACGAGTGCAAGATTTAGCTAAAACATTAGGAAAACCCAATGATGTAAATATAGATTCAGTGTCAAAGCAATGATCAATATAAACGAGATAAGAGAGTAAAATAAGAGTAAACTACTTTTACATTAAGATTTAACCTTCCTTTTCAAAGGTACAACTACTTCCTGATTGAAAATGTGAGATAAGGACAGTGAAAACTTATGTAAACTTTTAAATGTTGTACCTACTTGTCAAAAGCGATTATGTGGCAGATTTTGATTTACATACAGTGCATACAGAACATTTAATATATATATATTATATATTTGTGTCGTAAAATGATATCTTTATTTATAGTCAGATTTATTTTATGATGAAGGCCTTGTGTAAAACGCTTAAACAAAACCACATTTGTCATTTCTCGTGTCAATAGTGAACTATTACTAATAATACAGTTATTCTTGTATTGTTTAGTTTATTAAAGTTTGCTGTCGGAAATTCACTGTTTATAACTTGTTCGTTTTGTATCATTTTATGCGAGACTTTTTCGTAGTCTTTTGAGCGTCATTCACAGAATAGAAATCGACGTGTTAAACCATACTTTTATAACAATATTCGCGAGGCATTAATTTTTGCGAATTTGGGTGAATCAACGAATGCGATCAACTAAAAACCCTGCAAATATAATTAACTATACGGTATGGTTATATATCTCTACAAACGCAATAATCAGTGTCGAACTGGTTAATTTGTCAACTGTAGTTATAAGTATCTGGATTGTTACAATAACTTATGATTTTTTATCAATCTGCAAACGTGCTATGTTAGTGCTGACCTCATTTTAGAATATTTCACGACATCTATCCAATCAGCCATTGTGGTCTATTGACGTTTTCAACGTTACGGAACGGTGATAAATTATAACCATTTATAGCATATTGTGCCTAAAGCATTTCAGAACATCTACAAAGGAGGAGTGTTAATTTGGGCCTTCTGGTGGTCATGACCCATAAGCATTATTTTTTGTTTACAGATACTCGTGGATTAGGACATGATATGACATAGTATATGATTAAGGTCAGGACAGAGTCCCTTGTGGGTTTTTTTTTTTTTTTGGGGGGGGGGGTTAAACAGGAGGGGCAATTTTCTGTTTTGTCCAGATTTGTTGGAACCAAATGACATTTTTTTTAACGATTTTTCATTATTTATAATGCATTCATATGTTGATTTCTTTTCGGAAAATATGACTTAGTGTCAAAACATAGATCACAGTGACCTATTTTTGTAAAATGTCAATGATATTAGAATAAAGTTCATCTGGTACCGTAATATACCACAAACAAAATGTTATATATCATATTAGATTCCATTGAGCAATATATTTACATTAGGTAAAGAATATTGTGGATGGGATAGGATTGGGAAGGGGGAGCAGGAGTATTTTTTTATTATTTTTTAAAACTTTAAAACACCAGTAAATGTATTTTTATGTTCAGAATTTAGAATTTTTCACTAATGAATGACATTTGAGATAATTATTTGATAATATATAATACAATGCACATTTAAAACATTTACATAATCATTATGGTATTTCAAAATTTTATAGCAAAGTATTTGAGCAAGTATATGACCCTTTGAACATAAGAAAAAGCATGCAGTGTTATTTAAAATAAAAAAATAAAGATTCCTTCCCCCCCTCCTCCCTGCTCCCGCTCCCCAATCCCATCTCATTCAAACTATTCTTGCCTAAGTTTATAATATGCAAAACTATTGCTCAACGCAATCTAATATAATGTATATAACATTTTTTTCTGGTATATTATGACACCAAATGACCTTTGATCTTGAATAATAGATATTTAACAAAATTAGGTCACTTTGACCTATTTGGATCACTACCTGTCGTGTCTCAGGACTTTCAAACTTCAAACTTTATTACTAGTCTCTTTACAAAATACACTGTGTAGAGAAACATATTAACAACATTCAACAAAATTAATGCAACATAGATGGAAGCAAATTATATATCTTTTGGTGAAATATACATGTGCATTGAACGGATCACTGCCTAAGATGGGATATTAAGATACACTTTATCTACAAATGAAATCTCAATATTTTGTGCGATTTATATGTAAATTTGTTTAATTTTTCTTTATACACAATACATATACCTATATTCATATTTTTCTGTAACGAGCTTTCTGCTCTTGTGATTCATATTTTATACTGAATTTATCTTATGTTGTAATCAGGGCATTAATGCAGACACATAGGGAAGAGGAGGGGGGTCAGGGAATGGAGTTGGATGAGGGAGTCATAAAAGGCCTTGGTTTATTAATAGGAGATTGGCAGGTCATTTCAATTAAGGTCAAGTAGTCAGGGCTAATGCCATTATTTTGTTCTGAACATCTAAGGGAGGGTGTTTATGCACGGGGATGTTGTTCAGCCTTGTGCTGTGAATAATTGCTTTAGGGTGTGGATAAGGAAGGGCAGTGATGTCAGAAAGGGAGTGGGGTCCTGCACGTGGTGTGGGTGTGTGTACATAATTTAGGGTATTAGAGATTAGGGGATCTAGCCTTTAACCAATCAGTAGAGGATACTTGCTTCAACAGTTCCCTTATTTAATCTTGGGCTGATTAGTCACATGACCAAGACAGTCAATTATGATTGGGCAAACCTTATGTGACAGGAATATTAGTTATCTGGGCTCTGGTCAATTTCATAATTCTTGGAACAGAGTCATTTGGGTATTATTGTCCCAGATCCTCCTAAAATTTATCTTTTTTGTTAGTTATACCTTTAATTTTATTTCATTGTAATATGCTTTCTGAAGATACTTTTCAACATATGTTAATATGTTACTCAACAAATTACAAACAACTGGTTGCAACCACAATTTTTACCACAAATTCAGATAATTGATAACTAATAAAAGTTATACCTATATATAAGATCTATCAATTAAACCAGAGGATTTAACTTGATACCGGCTGAGGTGTTATCCCTGGTAAATAAAGTTGTCCCTGGTAGAAAAAAAATCTTAACCTTATACCGGTGGGGACGCCCCAGGTAAATAAGGTCCCCGGTAGGAAAATTGACTTCGTACCAGATGGATCCGCCCCTGGTAAATAAGGTCACCCCTAAATGCATGGTAGAAGTCTACCTGTAATATTTCTAAAGTATAATCTGATACCAGATGGGTCATCCCTGGTAGATAAGGTTACATAACAGTTTAAAATTAAGGACAGAAGTCTACCTATATAACAAGTATATTTGTAGTCATAAGAGTAACTTCCAAGAAGCCACATGTTAGGTTATTAGTTTAGATTGTAGGGTTTTATTTGTACATCTCATGGTAGGATTTTATTGCTTTTAAATTAGATAGATGTATCAGTAATAAAACAATTGGAATATAGTCTTGCCTCATTGTATTATGTGTAAAGTAAAATAGAATCACCACTTTTAATAAACAAGTTCTGTATATTTTATATGTAGTCATTAACTCATTACACTCTGCGCCTCAGTGGCGGCCAAATCTAACAGTATTCAAAGAACGATGTATATGTTAATATTTTGAAAACGTGAAAGGACATCTTAATTCGAAATTTTTGTCCTTATGCAGTCTTGTAAATGCATTTTATACCTAGTTTTTTTAGTTTCATGGCCAAAAGGACGCAATTCGAGATGATCTTCGAGACCGGGCAGGATCGCATTTAACTTTGATGATCAAATTGCCAATTTCATGAGCCAATATCTCTGCCATTTTGTATCATTTGAACATACTTGATAGGCCTGCATCTCAGCATGCCAATTGCCAAATATCAGGTCGCTAGGACTCTTGGTTTAAATGTATTTCAGTCTATTTAACCCCAGTGACCTTGAATGAAGATCAAGGTCATTCATTTGAAGAAACCTTAGCCCTTCATCTTAGCATGCCACAGGTCAAATATCAGGTCTCTAGGCCTCTCGCTTATTAAGAAGAAGTCGTTTAAAGATTTCAAGCTTTCTGACCCCTGTGACCTTGAATTAAGATTAAGGTCAATGAAAAAGCATAAGTTCTGTAGACATTCGTCCTTGCAATGGCTATCCAAAATTTAAGCACGTATGTTAAGTATTAAAGGCGCTGAGACCTTGCACATTTTTGGCGGGAACCAGACAAAATCGTCATTTTCAAAGGGTTATATCTCCGCCATTTTGTATCAGATGACCTTGAAACTTGTCATTATACATTTCTGAGAGCATGCCCTTTCATATACAACTTTCAAATCTTTTCTGTGGCAATTTTCGTTTTTGACCTTTGTTTGACCCCGTAGCGAACTCTTGCCCTTGACTTTATCTCTGATAACATGTAATGCACAAAAAACGCGCTTTGTCAGAATCAACCTTAATGACTTAACGGGGATAGCGTATAGCAGACGGTAATGAAGTTATGAACGTTTGTTCGAAAAAGTAGTTTGTTACGTCTGTGACCTTGACCTTGAACATTTTTGTAAAACCTCGAACGTACATTTCAAGATCCCATACACGTACATAACATGTCCAAAGTTGAGCTTCGTACTGTGTTCCGTTCGTGAGATTTCCTGCTAATAAAATTTGTGGAAATAAGAGAAAAAAAAAGAAAAATGATAATAATAAGAAAAAACAGAACAATAACAAAAGGGATTTCCGTCCGTAAATGGAAATCCCTAACTAGATTTGATCGCGATCAAAACACGGGATTTCCACCCAGGTAATGATATAAGTAATGTTATCGAACAGACGACTGCTTTAATACTCTTTCCCTTCGCTTCAAGTCGAATAAATGAACGAACGGACGATCTCACTCTATTAATCAGAAAGCGTTTCTTACGAAAGTAGTCTGGTCCTTACGAAAAATAGATTAAAGGGAATCTGTTTTTGGACATAGCTAGATAGGTGAATGTATCGGAGCTTGCTGATTGGATATATTCAGGGTACATCAGTTAATGGTTAATGTGTGGGTCGGGCAATACATGTAGATGTAACATTTGCAGAATTTTGATAACTTAATCTAACCAGAATAGTAGCAAACGTTAACACGGTCATCTATCGGAATTGATTTGGTTCTGTAGTCTCAAAACGGCCGGTATTTTCCCAAAGTAGCACCGGTTGTGTTTAAACATCCGATGTCACAGGTGACAGCTCTGCCACACACATAAAAGATTTTAAACCTGTCAGTTATTGGGTTTGTGCATTGCCTTTTTTGTTGATTTGTTTGTTTGATTAAAATGTACGTCCTATTAAAAGCTAGGGTCACGCAAGGACGGCCTCCCACGTATGCGGTGTAGCAACACATATACCTGTATTTACGCAAACATGTGTACATTGTTCGTATGTACGTGTACATGTAGAACTTAAAACATCTCGAAAAATATTCAAGTTGGGTATAGGGAACTACCAACTAAATGAAAAACATGACCTTCGAAATGGCCCCTAGGTATAAAAGATTGAGCCCAAGGTAGAATTTTAACCCGGCCGCTGATAGACTGGCTAATTATGAATTTCAAAAGTAAAAATGTTTTCTGACAGGTTATTATTCCCAAATAACCATGATATGAATTTGGAAATTCAGATTGAGATTGAGGTTCAAAATATCAATTTTGATAATGAACACGTAAAAACATTAGAATTTCAGGATTTTTTAACGCAAAATGCGCCTGATTTTAATCTAGCTACCCTTGTTGAAGGATCCAATTTTTGTTTCTATCTAGTGTTATATGAGAACCTAGACTCTAATTATAGAACACAGTAGCCAACTAAAATTTCTTTAATAATACATCACAAAACTTTAACAAACTTTATCACTGTGGTCTATGTAAAATTATTTAGTGGATTATTCTCTATACCAAACTACAATTGTGTCATGGACGTGAGGTTGGGTTGGGAAACTCGCTCTACATATCTTGATTCTGATTCTTCACACCTGCCATTTTGGAGAGCTATATTTCCACCATTTTTCTATATAACCCATTGAAATTCATAATGTTTGAGGACAAAAATTCATACAACATATTACAAAAAATTAACACTATACATGTAGGTTTAAAGCCGATTTTTGATGTCCTATATCTCCGCCATTTTGAATAATATAACCATGAAATTGGTCATTATATGTGTCTGAGAGCATTCTCTTTAACATCCAATTCAAAACATTTCTAGTTGAAATAACGAATAACTATCCAACTTTACCGTTGTAGTAATTAGTTACATTGGAACAGCTAAGTTAACTAACAAATGCTCAACATTATCAAATTAAATAACAATAATAAATAACCCGACTACTATTTCAATAAATGCGACGTTACAGCTGTCACTACAGCGTAGGGAGGTTTATTGTAAAGGGTTGGGGGTATTAAAATTAGTTATATACAGTGCCCCCTAATCAAGTAATAGTCCACATTGGAAACGACACTTTTTTCACTGATATTTAGTAATATATATAAATAACGTATATTCCTATTCGATATTTTCTTAAGTGAACCTCTTCAGAATCCACAATTATGATTAAATGATATTGAGCATGAATTTTTAGTTCATGTATTATTAATGTACCAAGTATGTAAATGATTCTGAATCATCAATATAATTACAAAACAAACTTCCTTGTCGTGTGAGAAAGGAGACTGGAGCCTCAGGTAAATAACGTCAAGGAAAAAACTGATAGATGCGATTTAATTTCGTCATGGTATGGTGAACATGTTTGCACATTATAATATGCAGAATCTAGAAGGAACATAATACAATGATGTATACTCCATGGTAACGAATAGGATGTGAATGTCATCAAGGTGTAATTAATACGTTTTTAAGGAAATTGTATACATAATTCAATTATGTTTGTTGCACCGTTTTACAGTATCGTACAAGTCGGCAGTATCACGCCAACATTTTACATTTATCTTTATTTGTACTTCCTGTATTAAAACTCACTTGTACCGACACGTTTTAATAAACATCGGATAAGTCGAAAGTTTTCTAAGGTCCCGAATTTTTCTTCTCTTTTTTTACCGAATCTATAAAGTACGGTTCATGCCTCGGGGGAATGAGTGTCTTTTCTTCATCAAACATAACTAGATCAAATCTGGGTTGATTAAAAAAAATCCAATTGTCATAATGATTCAGATAACAACGTAAAACGTATTGATAAGCACATTACCGGTGCAATAAATATTCACTTACTTTTTTAGCGTCCTATTAACAGCTACGGACATACGAATGACGTGGCATGTTCTGGAAACGGTTCAAAGACATAGTACCACGATAACGGTTCGTACAGGGCAACTGCCTCACATTATTTTCGAATTCGCAACCCAGAGGCACTAGTGGACTGATGAGACTTAAACCACTCAACTACCGCCACCCTTTCTTTCCCCGATAAATATGGCAGATCAATCTATAAATCAATAATGTCAACTGTTTACTAATTCCGCGAAGAATTACTATACAGGTGTTTGCGCATCCAGGGTTGCCTTCATGATACAGGTTATAAAAAAATAAAACAATAATAGGTCAATGTTAATTATTCTTTTATATTATAAAATAATCACAGATATCTTCATTGGCGACCTTCTTATTAGACTGGTCACCAGACTCTAGAATATAGAAAACATTTCTAAAATTTGGCGTGATGATTTTTGTCATACTTCATGTATGATTTTAAGTTTCAAACTAGGGGAGATTATCTAGTAAAGAAATCTGCTTAGAAAGTCTTATTATGTATTTGCATATTACAGAGTTATCTGCCCTTGCGGGTAGGTATTGATTGTGACGTCATGTGTTTGTGAGCGTAACGTCATACTTTTCGAAGAAAACGACGTGAATTGTGCGGACATATTTATTGACGTAACAATCGAAATCTAACGGTTAGATGAATATTTATCATAACACAATGTAAATAAAATATGGATTTGATAATAAAAAGGTAGACTGGCCACAAGACCCTAAGTTGTAACATTCTCAGCAGATTTCTATACTAGATTATCTCCTCCTGGTTTGAAACTTTAAAACATATTACAGAGTTAGTTTCTCTATCAAAAAGAAGCTGGTGAATTTGTAATTTTCTTCAGTAACAAAAGTTACTAACTACACACTATAACTATCGTTGAAAGTTTGAGATTCTAATTTTACAAAAAATGTACATCAATATGAAAACATTACAAATGATATATTTAAATTATATGTGTCTTATTTTTAATACTCATAAATCAAGATGAGGTCTATTGTTATTGATCCTTTCTCCTCATACGATGGTAAAAAGATATGCTTAAGGGTTGAATTTTTCATATGTCGTGTAATATTCCAAGAACGATGTGAACCTGTAGAAGACGGATACTGGCAGAAATATGTCAACCATTGCGCCCAACAATTCCTTTGTAAAATCGTTTTTTGGGAGTTGTCGTGTATTGGGATATTCAGATAAGAAAAAGCTATTTATGAACCAGAGAACAAAGTTACTTATCATGATAAAAATCAGTACCGACTCAAGGAGATGGATGTGAGAGCGATTGTTGGTCTTCCGGCAACGGTTTGAATACAGCAGAAACACAACTTGAATATAATCGTGGAAGAAACTGAGGACATTATTTGCAAACGTTATGTCTGCTGATATCTCATCAGCACCTATCGCCACACAGATGTGACTCATGAATACTCCGAACGCTGAGAAGAGGTAAACATAATCAGCAGGCTTTAAACCTTTGGATGAATCATCAGGAGTACAATAATGTAACAAACAAAAGAACCCAACGAAGATTGCAAGGATCATCAGACCTTTTAACGTTAGTTCATATATATAAGTGGCTTTCTGCACTTCCGTCAAGTCGCCTTCGCCGAAAGCAATGACAGCGTAGCACACAATGAGGCCCAGTCCGATAGCTATACTGAAAGCATAGGTAACCATCTGGCATAGCGTTCTGTTGTTGGCATACTGATGATCCGGGGTCGTCATGTTAACGAGAAGAGGTTGGGTTTCATCGTTTTGGTTTTTGTCTCTGATACATGCAGAATCAAACCGGGCATTTTGTTTGGTCGGCCAAATATCAAGAAGTATAGTACATGACATTAGAGTGAACTCAACGAAAGTTGGAGTCAAATAATGATGCAATGTGTTAAATATTTTGGTTACTGTACTGTTACCTTCTAGGCAGGACTTAAACGAGGCATCCTTTGTTGTTTCTTTTAAATACTGGACTGTACTTCCAATAAGATAAATGTATAAGATAACAGTCACGTTGGCAGCAAAAAGAAACGTCAGTCCATTATTAATCGACGTTCTGTGTCGAAGTTTGTATGGCGAGAAATATGACATGAAAATAATGTCTACAAATACACCGATGATAAGAACGATGTTGAAAATCAACAAAAGATTCCAATATAATCCGCCACCAGTGTTCAAACATTCAATTTGCTTCCCAACGAACAAAGTACAATATAACCCAGAAGATAAACCGAAAATCCACAAAAATACAACTTGAAGTTTCCACGAATTGGTTTTCCTTTCAGCTGCGACAACGCTCTCGAGGCCATGCCGCTTTACTTGGCATCCAAGGAAAAAAAAGATCGCTATTCCTGAAATCAGTAACACTAGCAGAAGTCCAATGGTCAATGCTAGTCGGATCTCTGCGTGTTTCGGCAAACCTCGGCTGATGGTGAATCCTATGACCAACGCACAGAAAATCAGAATCAGAACTCGAGACGATATAAAACAGTCATAATAGTGGGATCCATTCGGTCGTCTTCGGTAATTTCCGGCAGAAAACGGTAGAATGACAGTTGCCGTCAACAGTTTGCCACATGAGGAATCCATGATCTATGGGATATCTGTCTTTTACCAATCTGAAAAAAAAACATCAATTTAGATCTTATTAGAATTAACATTCCAAATATCTTGGGATTAATTACTGTTAACGCCTTCTAGTAAAAATAAGGCACGGAATTACCATATAGCCGGTTATTTATCTCTCTCTCTCTCTCTCTCTCTCATTCTCTCTCTCTCTGAAAGCAGTTTAGGAGGACAAATACGACCAATCAAAGGCCTGTAAAGACTTCCCATGAAGACTACAGAGATAGCGATGCCCAACTACATAGCCACACAGTCAACCACAGTGTACCGTTATTCGGCTCTTTGGATGTACATAAAGGGCTAGATTACCTGTTCTATTGTGTTGCCTTCAGTTTTACTATGATATAGTCCAGGGGTGGATATAACAACAGTGATAGTAAACCTTGGAATATCGAGGATGTATAAATAGTAAAATCGAATGACAGAATGATATACCTATAAATAGTGAGACCTAAGCCATCAGAACTATGGTTAAGATATGTGTAAGACAGAATCTATAAATAGCATAAACAAGGTCACCAGAACAATAGTGAAACCCTTTGTAAGACTGAATAATACACCTATAAATAGACACACCTGTTATGTTGGCCAAATTTCAAAAGTTAAGATAAACAGACACAAAAATGACGATTTCTAATATCTTTAATTTCATATAGCTTGATAGAGTATACACAACTGATTCAATGTTAAATATAACTCATCGTCATGAGAAAAACATTCTGGTTGAACTGCGTTTTAAATGCCAAAAAGTTATCTCAATGAAGGCAAATTACTAAATTTACTTCCTGTTTGGCAGGTTTTGAAAAGAAATACAAAAAACGTAGTTGTACCCAAATGACTGGCTGAATATAATACAACTATGCTATATGCCGTACTATTGGTTAGTATGATGTGTCATTATTACACGAATTCTTTCAAATTGTGTTCATTACCTACCATTCGATCATTCTGTTTATATTAAAAAATTATCTATAAGTGATCACGATCGGGTTATCTCAGTCGAGGGCTTAGCTTTTGTTAGTCGAGGTTGGGATGTTACAACTCTTAGCCCGAGAAAAATCACGTAACATACCAGATCACATCGGTTAGGGAATCTAATTGCGTTACTGAAATTGCATCCGTACTTTTTGCTATAATGAAAAAAAAGTATTTTTATGAAACAAATACTAAGTGGGAAATACAATGTCAATACAATGTTAATATCATAACAATGAACCTGAACTGTTGATAATTATCATTAGATGAACATTTGAAATCCAGTATTAATATTTACCATTATGCATTTAAAGATTAAATTCACATTGATCTAGTAACTGGAATTGAAACATTCTGCTCCAGTAAGATAGCACTATAAAAAAGAACAATAATACCTCTATCATAAAGAGTCATGACACCAACACACCACAGTCTCCCAAAATACGCACGAATTACACACACACACACACTCACACACACACACACACACACACACACACACACACACACACACACACACACACACACAACACCTCGCATACTCGGATGCTCGTCCTTAAATGCTTATGGCTGCTATAGGAATACTTACATATATACAACATATGTACATATTTGAAGGAAAGCGAACATTATTCTTAAAATATTTCATATTTTCGTGTTTTGAATATTGAATTAAAAATAAACCCATACTATTGTAATTTGCATGCTAGAAGTACAATAGCGTGTCAATAAACATAACATGATCTCTGGAAGGCTACCCGCTCAATCGAATACGCACGATCATTGAGTGACCGCCGTGTAAATTGTCCCTGTGTCACAGTGTGTTCTGTGTAATACCTGTGGGAAACAGGTAGGATTATTTGATTAACATAATAGTTCGTTTCATTGTACAATGATTGATTAATATTTTGAGATCAGAAGAGGAGAGAATTCCAATTTGTTATATAAAATATGAATTAAATAGACGTATACGTTTACCACCTATTGTAAGTATCCGTAATAGGACGTTTATATATAATCAACCGACCAATTAATGTTCTGTAGCAGATGCAAAGGATGTCAAACACAGACTCAATCAATCAATATTTTGAGGACAAGATATTGTTTTAATGAATGTGTATACAAAACCCTACAACTGTTCAAAATAGTCCTAACCGAAACTGGACATATCAGCTATCAAACGAAGATCAGACTAAAAAAATACTAAATATTACTCACCTTTCAAAATGAAAACAACTTGGTCGCAGTGAAACTCAGCCAGAGCCCAGTCTTCAGTGTTTTGTTTGACTTCCTGATACTCTTCACAGTGTTAATGCATGTTAGTCGGGTGACGCGTATAGTATGTGTAACAGCATTTAAATACAAGCTTCAAATGACAACTTAGTCTTACATATTCAAGATTTAGCGCAAAATTTGGAAAACCAAATGATGTAAATATAGATTCGGGGTCAAAAAAACGAGATGAAAGCAAAATGCTTCATAATAAGATTTAACCTTCCTCTCCGAAAGTAAAACTACTTCCTGAATTTAAATTTACAATGAGAACTTTAGAAACCTGTACCTAGTTGTCATTAATGCATGTTAGTTGTGTGAACAGAAGATTATGTGTAACAACATTTATAGGCTAAAGACGATCTAGTTTAAATGACAACTTAGTCTTACGTGTTCATGATTAAGCAAAAAATTAGGAAAACCCCAATGGTGTTAATATAGATTCGGTGTCAAAATCATGACCAATATAAACGTGATAAGAGAGTAAAATGCTTTACATTAAGATTGAACATTCCTCTTCAAAGGTAAAATTACTTCCGGATTGAAAATGTGAGATAAGGACAGTGAAAACTTATGCAAACTTAAGAATCTTGTACCTAGTTGATGCAGAATTAAACACATCCACTGAATTTCTGTATATATTCCAGATCGAGTTTTCATCCTTATTATGCATTGACCATTTAACACTTCTACAAGATTAACTCCAATTTCCGCTTTCTGAAAACATTGCTGTTTTTGTACTCCACTTTTGATTTTAAATTTTCAAATCATCTACACTGTAGTTTTACTCTTATTTTGATATTGTTTCAACAATATTTCATAATTTCAGCTAAATCCCATTGGCTTGTTGAATGAAATTGCACATGGCATAAATAAATCCAAGATTATCCCTAGAGAGGTCGAAATCTTTAAATCCTCTGAACTCAATGTAACCATTCTGGGAGCACCGACTGTTTTAAAGTAGCCTGGAAATCACTATTATACGGGATCATTTTAGCAAGACGCTTTCAAACAAACGCCTAAATTGCAAGTCTAGTTTCATATGTCATTTCTTCACCACATCAGACATTGAAGAGAAATGTCCTTTCAGTATATAAGTCACTAAAGTCACCTTATCATATCGCTTAAATTAAGAAAGTAATATCCCTAAATCACTATCGGTGGACATGTGAAAGTATTTAACAGATAGTTGTCCAACCCAAAAGCATGCTTCATACATTCCGTTCATGAATGCTATTCATCACATATAACACAGTCAAAGGTAATTCTATGTTGCCATTGTCTATATTGGATTTGTCATGGTTGAATGCACATTGGTATAGTTACCTGAGCTCATAGACAAAGGCAAAAAAACTCTACACAAACACAAAGACTTGCTATGTCTTAAACTAGAGATAAGCCTTAAACTGTACAATATGTTGGAGAGAGAACATATTTCGGCACTGACGGGCCTCGATACAGTTCTCTCTCCAACATATTGTACAGTTTTCGGCTTATCTCCATAACATATTTATTCACACTCAAGCATTCTGGGTACATGGTTCTAATAACTTCCGAATCTGGTTAATAGAATAAATTATAGCAGACCGCAACATATAATGAAACCTGACGGAAACCTGAATTTATCACTGTGAACCTTCTGACACCAATAATACTACATGGGATACAGTACCCTTATTCTCTTTACTACTGTGATCGGACTTCGGTTCCATATGGCGGAAATTGACGAGCAAATGCCTGTTTGGCTTTTGAAGATGTTCTGCACTTGTAGAAGTATGAAAGATAAGCAATCGGCTACTGGGAAGGAGTACGAAATCAACACCACGACTTGTAACACAGAGTACGGCGACTAACATATTAACACCGGAGTTACAAAGGACACTAACATACCGACAAAGAAAGACAATGGTCATTCGCTCACGAAAAGGGAATTCGGTGTCATGCTCGACAAATTCTTTTTCGCAATCTTTTTTGCGATGCTTGTAATTGCAAATATTGTGTATGGTGTTTATATCATTTCTGTTTAGATCAGAACTATATCTGAGTTAGGTAAAATATTTATTACGACTGTTTAAAAATAAATGTATTGTATAAGAAACCTTTTTTTCGCGTATACACTATTCTGCAACTTGTTTTTTTTTCAAAAATATTCGCAAATACATTGTAATTAAGGAATTATTTTTTATTTTTTGTTGTTAACTGGTGTGGACACTGCATTTGTTGGACAAATAATTTAAATGAAGCGCGTTAGCGCGTCATATTGAAATATCTGTCCAACAAATGCAGTTTACAAACCAGTAAACAACAAAAATATTTTAAAAAATCCTATTATTTACATTTCAAAGAAAAATCTCTTACATTGACTAAGTGGGTGTTTAGCACTATTGTGTAGAGGACAATCTGATGTCACAGTTGGCTCCACGACTCTGCTGGACGAGTTCGAATCTGTCTGACTCGGTTCCATGTTTTTAGTACGAATTTGGGTACGGGTTGGTTGTGCGTTAGAAGCTGTGTTGTTACTGTTGTAGTACAGGAAACTTTGATTGTTCCTTATCCTACAGTGTTCCGTCAAAAATTGTACGAACAAGGAAAATGGAGAATAAATTACGTTGTGGCGCTCCATGTACTTGGAGACACATGTGGTCCACTTTTCCTTGAGGTTTGAAGGTAGCTTGTTAACAATTGGAGAGACTCTTGAAGATGAATCGTAGTAGCCTAGTAGCTTTTGATAAACATCATCTTGTTTGATAGCCTCAATCTCGGAAATTACATACATTATTGTAGTTCGTATAGCTTGTTGTTATCCTTATTAATAAGCTTTTGGAAATTCTCTAACCCTTTTCTTAGTTATGTGTCAATCATTTCGGGACGCCCGTACCTGTCGTCCATCCTGCTCCAGATACGCTGTAGACCTTAATCTGGATTCCTGATGTTCGCTGTTTTGAACGATATCTCTAAACATAGATCTACAATTCTACAACATATGTCCGACTTCAAGTAAAGGGACGTAACTCTAGGTTATAAAGTGTTCAACATAATAAACAGGGCCGCGTAGCAGCACACTCCAGGATGACGAAAAGGATGTGAATGTCATCAAGGTGTAAGTAATATGTTTTTAATGAAATTGAATACATAATTCAATAATATTTTGTTGCAGCATTTAATAGTATCACGCCAACATTTTTTATTTATCTTAATTTTCGCTATCTGATACTTCATGGATTAAAATTCACTTGTGCCGAGCACGTTTTAATAAACATCTGATGAGTCGAATCTTTCGTTAGGTTCCGAATTTTGCTTATCTTTATATTACCAAATCTGTAAAGTACAGTTCATGCCTCGGAGGAATGAGCGTCTTTTCTTCATCAAATATAACTAGATCAAATATGGGTTGATTTTTATAAACATCCAATAAGCACTTTACCAGTACAATTCATATTCACTTACTTTGTTAAGCCATCCTATTAAAAGCTAGGGACATTAAAAAAGACATGGCAAGGTCTGCAAATGGTTAAGAGAAAAAGTACCCAGATAACAGTCCGTACCGGGCAACTACTCCAAAATTATTTTTGAATTCACAAATCAGAGGCGACGGACTAGTGAAACTTAAGACATTCTACCGCCGCCTTCGTCTCCCTTTCCCGATGTATATATTACATATAATCTATAAATCAATAATGTCGACTGTTAAGTAATTCCGTGAAGAATAAGTATACAGATGTTTGTACATCCAGGGTTGGCTTTATGATACAGGTGATAAAAAAGAAAAGAAATTAAAACAATTATACTTCAATACTTATTTTTTTTTATTTTATAAAAAAAATGTAACAACTTAGGGTCTTGTGGCCAGTCTAGCTTTTTATTATTAATTTGATATTTTATTTACATTCTGAATATACATTTTCACAGTGAAAAATAAAAATCTAGTACACTCTTCCATACTATTTCAAGAAAACATCACCCATTTAACTCTCGCTCCGGACCGCATACGAACATATTTTTACTCTCTTAAAAAGGAGCTGATGAATTAGTAATTTTCTTCAGTAACAAAAGTTTCTAACTACACACTATAGCTATCGTTGAAAGTTTGAGCTTCTAATTTTACAAAAATGTACTTCAATATGAAAATATTACAAATGATATATTAAAGTTGTATATGTCGTATTTGTCAAACTCTTGAATCAAGATGAGATTTAATTTGTTATTAATTACTAAAAGTTACTAACATTTTGAGAATATGAGTACTTTCAATGCATAGGTTTTAATTTTAAAACTTCAAATAAGAGCTGAAAACGACTTTTGACATTACATTTACATCAATAGTGAAGTGAAATGAATTCATACGGTCAAACCAAGAAGCCAAATTGTGGTCTACAACTCATCTCACGTTTTCATAGTGTTATTCGAAATTGTTATGTGATTTCTTCACGTATGTTTTCCGGCTAATTAATATTGAATAAGTACTGGTAGACTTCTTTTGCAGCGCCACAGTTCCCTTTTCTTCCTTTCCTTTTGTTAGTATGCACAAGTTTAAAATAAATGTAATAGTACATAGAAACAAATATTCAGGAAACTCATTTTCAACATTAGAAGAATAGCTGTAAAATACCTGGGTTTCGGCTGTCACATCTATATCTCCCATGTAAGTCCTGATGGATATTTAAAATACATTATACAAATACATAATGTAAATAGACTTGTTTTCGCGTGCGAGACGATTATTCCGCGAGCAATAGGAAATCACGAAAAATGATCACTGCGAAATACATGTATAGGTAAAGTGGAACAAAATATGTCTCGACCGCAAAATCAAATCGTCGCAAAAAAAATCTTATACGTGAAAATGCGAAATTAATTAGCCTCAAAATTAAGTATATAAGATGAAAACCTTCCGCCTCATCCGATTGTAAAATGAGATAGTGTTAGTGTAATACTGGCGTTTTTGTGTTATTTAAAATGTATTTGCAATACAAAAAATACTACAACAAGTCCGAACTTTGAAAACAAAATAGAAATCGAGATATTTGATAACATTTGAAATGCACACCTGTACGGACTGGGCAGTCACTCCGTTTCGGGTACGCATAAATCTGTGACGTCACGAAGTGAACACTATCGATCGACTAGCGGGTCAGCCATATTGATTTTATTCATCGAAGCGAGCACAGAGAGATATTTACCGGAGGCGATACAAAGTCATCAGGGCGTATAAATGTAAACAATGAGCGAGGTGATAAAGAAGAGGGTTATTGGAAAGAGATGTGTGGCATACGGATGTGCTAACAAGTACGGTGACGGGTTTGCATTGCATTTGTTTCCTCTGGATAAACCCGATATTTGCAGACAGTGGACGGCTTTCGTGGCGAAACGAAGAGACAAGTGGGAAGGTCCGACGAAGTATTCGGCAAGAATACGGGAATTTTCGTACCGGAGAATTTTCGTACCGGGAATTTTCGTACCGGAGAATTTTCGTACCGGGGAAATTTCGTACCGCAAAACTATTGATATACTTACATGATATAATGTTGTGTTATTAATGCTGTGGATGTATTGAGTTACTCTATGAATTACAATGGACGATTTCTTTTGCGTACAGTATTTAGCTTTTCAGACATCGCGGCAGTCAGTGCTTGGTAGTAACATATATTACATGACGTATCTAACAGTACTTAGTTTGACACAAATTCAAGTCGTAGATTATCTGCTGAACCAAGTAGATTTTCTGGTGAACCATGATTTAAAAATCATACAAAATGCCATTTATTTTAGAAACATGTCTTAAAGAAAAGGTAGCTGAGTCACCGGTCGGTTGAGGAAACCGCCTTGTCAATCACCTGTAATATTATATTGACTGACACGTGTGGTGAGAGCTCGCCAGCCAATGATATTCAATGGGGGAGGAGTCATACACTTCACGTGCCTGTCAATTATACCTGACTGACTGATTGATCAAAGGAACAGCCACGTGCACGGGAGCACGTCAGTATCAAACTGTGTTCTACAATCGTTACACATATATGTATGTTGAATTTATATATTGCTAGGGTCATCCTGTTTTTTCACAGTACCTCGCAAGTTGAAATATGCGCCAGTAAATTATATTTTTTCTAATGTGTAAATTGACGCAATCCGTTTATTCTCAATCTTCATTGTCTCTCTATTGAACTTCTGTTCGAAAGTTACTTTCTAGGGGTTACAGACCTATTTTACAAAAAGTAGAAAGGCTTTGGCACAAGCAACCGGTTACTACTAAGAAAGTAATTTTGTGATACATACATCTTCATTATGTATAGGGTTTTCGGTTATTCAAGGATTTACAAGTCCTTGGTTTATTTAACATCCTCCTTTAATTAAAAATGACGATCTATTCTTTTTACAAGACAGTCCAAAAAAAAAAGGAAAATCAGCTTTTAAAATGATTACACGTGTACACTATATTTATCATACATTTGTATTTGATTACATTGTAAATGATTTACTTTTGATAAAACAAAAATTACAGTAAAAATTGGTGCAAGCAATCAGTTACTAATGAAGATCATTTTGTGTGATACCTATGTCTATACATCCTATGTCTGTAAAAACGAAATACTTTTCAAATACATTAAAAGTGTAAGTGCCCTGTAAGATCATAAACAGACTCGAATATGTTTCATAATAAATTTTACACAAAATTATTAAGCTGTTAAACCCTGTAAAATATATCAAAGGTCAATTTTATTTAGGCATTAGCTAGGCCTGTAAATATACCCTAATACTTGATTAAGAGTTGTGTGAGGTTTTTCAGTAAAACTACTAGATTAGTGAAAAATAAAGAATATGCGTATACATTGTTTCAAGAAGCGTTTGACAGATAATTTTATTCATGCAGGTAAGAATACATATTTTACGCAGTGTCACCAGCCCAGTTCTTCCGAATTTATAGACATGTATAATGTATATTGATATAATGAAAATGGCAAAGTGCTGAACAATAAAAAAATAACAGTTAAAATTTAAATAGTAAGCAATGATTGAGGTTTATGTTGCCATAACTAAGGACAGGCAAACATTTTCAACAATTTCTAGTGCTGTACTGTAACGATAATGACATGCATAGAAAGAATAGTATTCATTGTAAAGATTAGATAGACTTCTTTAAACATTTTTCTGATTAATGTGTGCTATATTGGTTCAAGTATTTGAAGAAATAACTCAATAACCATTATATTATTCAATGTGAGAAATTGATACATACGTGTACGTTTTGGAAGGACATTTGACAGTGACATGTTTTCTTCAAAATCGTTTAATAGATCTAACTTTTATTATTATTTTGCTTAATTTAAACCTAGAAGCTATTCTTTATGCTGTCCTAAATAGACTTATTACTTGCCGAAATTTATGTCTCTGTTTCGTGCATTATATTTGATTAAGAGATAAACATCAAGGACGAAAATTGTCTGCTATTGAGATATTGACCCATGTCCATCTTTAGCTAATCATGATAACATTTTCATCAGTTTCATTTTGTTCTATATATGTACTTGTAATTCATTAAACAAGCACCCAATTAAACCCCAAGGGCTCTAGATGACAACGTAATTACTACAACGACGCTGACACGTGCCATTAACAACACATGTACGTAGAGACTACGTAGTTTCGTAAACTGAATAATGTGTACAGGTCTGTAATCGCCTGAAATAATCAAAATAATGTTGTTAAGACTAATCATCAATAAAATTAAATGGAACACTAAAAACGAAATAAGAATTTTCGGTACGAAAATACCCGGACGAAAATTCCCCGGTACGAAAATGTCTCCGGTACGAAAATGTTTCGGTACGAAAATTCCCGACACCATTCGGCAATATGTGAGCGACATTTTGAGACCACATGCTACCCGTTGAGGTATTCCATTTTACAGTCGATGGGGAAAACACCGCCTAAGAAAAAACTCTTGAACCCTGACGCCGTGCCAACATTGCAGGTTCAACATGAGCTGACACCGTTATGCTCATCTACGCCAAAGGTACAGAAACGAAGACCCGCATTTGAGAAACGGGAAAAGAGACGGGTATGTACAATGTTCAGCACGTCCAAACATAAATCATGTTGCGATTTTTTTGTGTGTAATTATAGGCCTAATTTTTTTGTGCGCCTAATTAATTATAATTAATTAATAAATTCTATAATTATATCTAAATCCAATTACAAATTACAGACTCTTTAGGGCCTACTTATATAGTCTATATGCAAAATTATGTGTTATGTATACAAACGTAACGTTTGATTAAAAAATGTATTTAATAGCATCAAAACCATATGAATCTTGTATAATTACACCTTCATAACTCATTGTTTTTGTTTATGAACTTACATTGATGCTCTAATGGAAAATATTTTGTATTTTTTAATCAATTTATGAGATGTGCAAGCCATGCACATACAAATATGCACACTGTATCTATGTAAAGATGTTGATAATATTTACATGATTTACGCTATTAATCATACTTTAATTTTCCTAATTAATCAACAATTAATGTTTGATTTCTTATGTTACAGCTGATCAATGAGATAATGGATTGCCAGGCGATAGCTAGCCAGTCTCCTGATGTAGCTGACCAATGTCCTTCCCCCATGGAAACTGATCAACAAGAGGACACATTTCCAACAATTAATGAGGTAATTAGCAGTATATATATTTATTATAATTGTTTCTCACAGGAGCTATATATAATGCCCATATATTATTTATAAGCTTTTTTTGCAGCAATATCAGATTTCCAGTACAGGTATAATGTTGTATTAGATATTTTATAATTAGTGGCTAATTAAAAGAAATTATTAAATAAAAAAAGTATTATTTTCTTGAATACTGAATAGGTAGCCAATTAATAGATACTAGTACTTACGCATTACATATATTTTGGCAAAATTATCAGATTAATAGTATTTTTTGGTAAAAGAGAAAAAAAAGCTGATATAGAGCATACTGTGCATGCAGCTATTGCTATATAAAAGATTTGTAACCAATGTTGAATAACTATATTTAATTATGTTTCTATTCTATTTTTTTGCAGACACCAACAGTTATAATGAAGACAGACTCAAAGACCTGTGGAACACAATTGTCCCTAAAGAAACCAAAATCAAAGGCTGTTCGCATTCAAGTAACACCACAGATAAAGGAAAAGGGTAGGAAGACATGACACCTAAATTGATCAATTTCATAAACAAAATAATCTATATTATATTATAGATTAATGATGATATCAGATACTATTTTTTGTTACAGTTATAATGGATCAACATGATCACTGTGTTGAGAAAATATTGATTGTCTGAAGATTTTTTTTTTTAAATCTGCATGAAGACAGTGTCTTGGAGAATGATTCAGAAGTCATGTTTTTATTAGAATTATTTTTTAACTTTTTATTGACATATATAAATATATGTATATGATACGTATACAGATTTTAGAAACCTGCAAAATGGAAGAATAGAAATTGTCAGTGTTGATATATGCTTATAGCATAATATATTCTAAATTATGATTTTACAGGATGTCAGACTGCCAAACCTCAACCTAAGATGAGGAGTGTCGAAGTTCAATGCAATATTTTGAAAACTCCAGTGAAAAGATCTTTGGATACTTCAGCCATTTCTGATGAACTGAATGTGTCAGGTGTGTCGTCGGAACCGATGGAGCAGACTGACTCAGAATACCAGCCATCAGACCCTGAATCAGAAGGCTCTGAATATCCAAATGATGATAGGTAATACAAATTTAATTGTTGGTTTTTTGTTTGCTTTTCTTTTTTTTTTTATTTCATAAGTACACGACAACTGATCAAGATATATATTGAGTAATCCTATTAAGAGCATTCATTAAGTAATTGAAAAACTGAAATTGTCATTTTTATGGTTGGTGAAGAGTAAGAGTAGATGTTTTTTGTTACCATTAACCCTTCAACTGTGGGTTTTGAATATGAATACCTATACTGATACTGACTGTAGGTCAGTGGTTTTATTCAGTTACTCAGGTTTTTATCGACATCAAGTACCAACATCGTAATGACCACGACTGTTTCATATAATGTAGAAATCTGTAAAGTAATTTTTATTTATCCATGTAAAAATATGCATCATATTCTATAGTTTTCTTTGAAGCAGACTTCCCTAATGTAAATTTATTTTTTGACATTTAAATTTATCTGCAAGATACATACAATGAAACTTTATGTATTTATTTTCTTATCAACAGGAGCCATGATGCAGAGGATGAGAGAATGTTTATTGTCAGCGAGAACCAATTACTGGACTTGTTTAGAATCTGTCCACTGTGCTCATCACCTTCTCTTGGGACCGTTACACACACCATGGGGTCACTGGCCAAAGTAGAGCAGGACTGTGGTATTTGTGGACATAACAGGACATGGAACAGTCAGTCGATGGTCGGAAGTATTCCTTTGGGTAATCTGAAACTCTCCTGTGGGATCCTGTTCTCTGGTGCTCTTCCAGGAAAGACTCTTAGGATATTTCAGTTCATGAACCTTCCAGTGATCTCTAAGGAGACTTTCATGAAGCACCAGAGAACATACTTGCAGCCTTCCATTGTTGACTTCTGGAAGGACCGACAGAGAATGTACCTCGAGGAAGTCCAAAGGAATGGTCAGCCATTGTGTATCGGTGGAGATGGACGATGCGACACACCAGGTCACTCAGCAAAATTTGGAAGTTACTCGGTGATGGACTTGGACAAAGGACAGGTCATAGATGTTCAACTGGTACAGGTAATTAATTATATCACATTTTTATTTTCAAATGTTTAGATGGGATATTTTCATTTAGATGCTGCACCGCTGATGAATTGTATTACTTCTCTATCAAAACAGGAGCAGACAAATCTTTAATGCAAAAGAGAAACCTATCTTAAAAAAAATGCAGCTGAATAAAATTTCTGTAACATTTGTAGAGCATGATTGCAATTGGCTCTAAGTCGAAAACTGAAGGGATGTAGGATGTAGACAAAAGGACTTTTGGATTACATAAGCTACATCGTACTGATAATAAAAACACAGAACAAGCTTAGAAAATTAAAAAAATTATCCTTAAAACTCCGTACAAACTTAAAAATTCAAAAATTATCAAAGTATTTACAATGTATCTCATTTTGATATTAGAATTTGTAAATAGTCTATTTATAGGATATTATTCATTATCTTTTCAGAGTAACGAAGTAAAGAGCAGCTGCCATATGGAGAAGGAGGGACTATCACGAAGCATTGCTTTTCTCCAAAATTACAACATCGACATCCATACGATCGTGACCGACCGCCATGTCCAAATACGGAAATGGGTGAGAGAGAACATGCTCGACACCAAGCACTGTGTTGATGTGTGGCATGTTGCTAAAGGTAATTTAATAATGTAATCACATTAAATGATGTCATTTCAAGAGATAGTCAAAACATGTTTTATGCAGAATTATACATGATTTGTACAAAAACAGCATACCAAGAGTGATTCTCTATATATGGATAAAGTGCTATATATATAATTGTTTTATAATGAGGCTTACATCTGTTTTTAAGATTTTGACTTAGTCGTTTGAACTTGATAGAAAAGTCAACATTATTTATTTCTCTAATTTAGCCTCTTGATTTTTTATCGCTTCAGGTCTGAAAAAGAAAGTGTTGGCCTTATCCAAGGAGAAGGACTGTGGTGAGCTCAGCAGCTGGATAAGAAGCATCACAAACCACCTTTACTGGGTTGCGGCATCTACGCCTGATGGTGATGCAGAGATGATGATGGAGAAGTGGCGATCTTTAGGGAACCACATTCAGAATATCCATGAGGGTCATGGTCACCGTTTTCCGAAGTGCCTTCACCCCGATCTAGGAGGACAGGAACGGAGGAAGAGGTGGCTAAAGCCAGGTAAAAAAGATGTATTTGTTGGCTAAGTAATAAATCTGCTAAATACTTGTCTATATTTTCATTGTCCCATCGTACTGTTCGTATCATATAATGTTCACGTTTGTTCTGTGTCTTGATAAAGGAGTAAATTGCCACAAAAATTTGACTTTTTTTTTGTCCACACGGTTACTTCTTTGTCCCATATTGGCTAAATAATTGAAACTGTATAATGTAAAAGTTGTAATTTGTTTTTAATATTAGTTATTTCATTGAATTTATAAGTATTAAAATAAGCAGTTGTTTTTGTTTGTTTACATGAATTTGTATACTGACAACTTTAAAATATCTTTGAAATCTTTTTAAAAAGGTTATTTATTTCACAGGGACTAAAAGTTTGGAAAAACTTCTCCCACTACTTGACAACCGTCAGACAAAACTGGATATACCAATGCTGTCTACCTCCAAACAAACTTCAGAACTGGAAGGATACCATTCGGTGGTAAACCATTTTGCACCGAAAATGCATGGGTTCTCCTATTATGGGATGGTGTGTCGGTAAGAAAGATTTTTTTCAAATGCTTTTGTTATCTTATAATATATCATATATCTGTCTTTGATTTTATATCTCGGGTAGAGAATGAACTGTTTTTTTATTGATAATAATTGTGTCAATGGCAATATGATTTTTTTATAATGCTCTCGCAAGTGAAGTCATACTTTGTTCTAAGTATTATCATGATGTATATCCTGTAGTTCACCGAATTACAAATTCCTATTTTTTTTCTTCCAGGCTGCTCCTCGCTGCTCTTCATTTTAATGAAAATGGAGGAAGAGAGCTGGCAGTGTCCAAAGATGGCACTGCCTGTGTGAACATTGTGTTCCCCAAACACAAAAAGGGCAACTATACTGTCCGTGAACTCAAGACAGAGCCAACCTACAGTAAGTATACTGATTATCAAATAAAATTGATTTCCTTGGAGCATTAATCATTTTATTTGTCTCATCCTAAAAATTGGAGACTGTTACATGGGTCAACTCAAGGTGTGGTTTGGTATCTTCTAGATAATCGGAAAGTAACTATGCTATTCAAAATGAAGACAATGAATCAAATAGAGAGGAGAGAATTTAATACAAATATAATGTACATTTTTTTTCATTTTCATCAATTGAACATGATTGTGGCAACATGTTATACTTTAATTGTTTTATCATAACAGATTACGTCCATGAGCTGCTGCAAAGCACATTTCAGCGAGTGAAAACAACAACGTTGGCAAAGTCCGAGGACATACTGATGGATCCACCCCCACCTCTGTGTAGTTTGTTTTATCGGCCACCGAAGCAGGACGCAATATCATCACTGCAATCACGATTTGTGTGAATGATTTCAGTGATCACCATAATTGAAGCCAGTGAATCCATTTCCATCTTGACTAGGGAAAGTCTGTCTGATGATGTGAACTGCGCAGGCAGGAAGTGGAACTCGAACAGTTTTCCCCAAGAAACCCCAACACCATCGAACAAGTTGCCTGTATGCAGTGTAGCGATATCGCCTGAAATCATCAAAAGAAAACATTGAATACAACAGTAGAAAATAAATGCAAAAATATTTTATGTGTTGCCAGTTTTTCTGTGTGAAATTCGTACATTGTATTGTTTTTAATTCAATATTATATCGGTATTATAATTTCCAGAACTTTTAGTACTGTTTACTAACTATAAACATTGAAGTAAAGTTAGTCATTGTGTTGCCAACACACATTATCATGAATGTGATATCACAAGTGAGTCAATTTAGCCAATTCGTATATTTTACACTTATTCATGTATAAGTTGCCATATACTGTTAGTTTTTTTACATTTAGTGAAGTTGTAGTTACTTACGCTGGACTTTCTGGAATGTTGCCATTGTGGTACTGTCTAAATGCCTGGTATGCCGTTCTCAAAACAAACACATTTAGACAAACAGGAGCAAATCCAGGATGCTGAGTGATGCATTTTAAATGTGGTATCTCTCCTCGAATATGTTGAATTTGCATGATCTCGGCACAACATATACATTCTGTGGTTGTTGGCATTACATGGCAATTTTCACATTGGCACCTAAAAAATGAAATTCATTGTGTATTCATCTTGATATACTTGTACATGCAGGTCTTCTTTTTGAAATAATTGAAACTGATGATTATAAATTTCTGTATATTCATTTATTCTGGTAACATGATTCAAAATAAAATGAGGACTACTTCAAAATTGTATTTGTTATTGTTTAATCATGGGGTTTTCAGTGGTTTAAGAAATTTGCAATGCCTTTATACATTCCCCAACTCGGTCTCACAACTGTTGCAGTAAAACAAGACATCGGACATACCCTTTGATCTTGAATTTTAAATAATTAGCCAAGACTAGGTAAACTAATGAATGACAGTAAATTTTAATGCATTATCCTTTTGCCAGCACTACTGAAGGGAAATAGCGTGCATGTTGTCGATTTTCCCTCATATATATGATAATAATTATACATGTATACAAATTGACAAATGATATGAATCCGAAATAAAACATGATAAAAAACCCTGCTAAAAGTATATCTACATATATAATGAACGTATAAGCACAGGGCCTCGTTACTATTGATGATATATATAAGATAGGTCACGTCTATTTACATACATTACAGTGTAATGTATGTAAATAGACGTGACCTATCTTATATATATCATCAATAGTAACGAGGCCCTGTGGTATAAGTAACAAGTATAAGCTGCTGTCGCTCTAAACCTATTTTCAAATAAGTATAAATACATTGATATTTAAACTGTCATTCGCAAATTACCTGATGAATTTACATGTATTCTCAATATGAATTTTTAGATGGTTAGGCCATACCATGTACGATACCAGTACTGGCAAGCGACCAGTTCTCGCCGGGTACCAAATTTTCGCCATCGAAATTAAAGTGAACTTGTATGATTGATCACGCAAGAATTTTCAGACCATTTTTTTTTTTGGAAATCAGCATGGTAGTGTCTTCTATCAGAAGATGGCTTTAGTAACTAAATGTGCATGTTACTGTGCCGATACAGGTACGATGGCGAGAATTGGTACTCGGAGAGAACTGCCAGTAGGCCTACTCGATATGTCTCAAGAAGAGACCCCTTGACAAACGTGCAAAGTACACGAAAGTTCATGTACCATGTCGTCTATAAAACATACAGAGAGTCAAGCACCATATCCAAAACGTATTTATCTCATGATATAAGTCAGTCAAATTTTAAGGGGCTAAATTCTATTATTTAGAATAATCTATGTAATTACCAGTCAGTTGACCCCAAGCGGTCGTCGGATGTCTGAGCCGATAACGGATCGTCCGCAATATCTTCATCGCTTCCCAATTCTGGCTCAAACTGGTAAGGTTGTATGGATCCTTCTGCATTCTCGCACTCGTAATCTGATGACGAATATCCCATATTCAAATCGCAATCTGATTCTGAGAACGAATCCCGTCTTGAGGCCGAGTCGTCACTGGTAGTGCTATAGGCGTCCATTTTGCGTGTTCACCGTGTGACGTCACGATTTTTAGTGTACTACTACACACATATAATTGCCACACGCTGATTGCCTTTTACCGGCAGGTGCAAACAGCGTTGATTGACAGGCCATATCATCGGCCACAGTGGACCGATTTTCATGCGGTTTTCGACATCTTCATATTGAGATTATTTTACTTACTTCATTTCAATATCATTTTGCATTACACTAACACTTTAAGGGTTAAATTTTTCATATGTCGTGTAATATTCCAAGAAAGACGTGAACCTGTAGAAGACGGATACTGGCAGAAGTACGTCAACCACTGTGCTTATCAATTTCTTTGTAAAATCGTTTTTTGGAAGTTGTCGTGTATTGGGATATTCAGATAAGAAAAACCTATCAATACCACGACTTGTAACACAGAGTACGGCGACTTACATATTAATAATGGAGTTATAAAGGACACTAACATTCCGACAATGAAAGACAATGGTCATTCGCTCACGAAAAGGGAATTCGGTGTCATGCTCGACAAATTCTTTTTCGCAATCTTTTTTGCGATGCTTGTAATTGCAAATATTGTGTATGGTGTTTATATCATTTCTGTTTAGATCAGAACTATATCTGAGTCAGGTAAAACATTTATTACGACTGTTTAACAAATAAATGTATTGTATTAGAAACCCTTTTTTTCGCGTATACACTATTCTGCAGCTTGTTTTTTCCAAAATATTCGCAAATACATTGTAATTAAGGAATTGTTTTTATTTTTTGTTGTTAACTGGTGTGTACACTGCATTTGTTGGACAAATAATTGAAATGAAGCGCGTAATCGCGTCATATTGAAATATCTGTCCAACAAATGCAGTTTACAAACCAGTAAACAACAAATATATTTTTAAAAATCCTAATAATTACATTTCAAAGAAAAATCTCTTACATTGACTAAGTGGGTGTTTAGCACTATTGTGTAGAGGACAATCCGATGTCACAGTTGGCTCCACGACTCTGCTGGACGAGTTCGAATCTGTCTGACTCGGTTCCATGTATGTTTTTTAGTACAAATTTTGGTACGGGTTGGTTGTGCGTTAGAAGCTGTGTTGTTACTTTTGTAGTACAGGAAACTTTGATTGTTCCTTATCCTACAGTGTTCCGTCAAAAATTGTACGAACACGGAAAATGGAGAATAAATTACGTTGTGGCGCTCCATGTACTTGGAGACACATGTGGTCCACTTTTCCTTGAGGTTTGAAGGTAGCGTGTTAACAATTGGAGAGACTCTTGAAGATGAATCGTAGTAGCCTGGTAGCTTTTGATAAACATCATCTTGTTTGATAGCCTCAATCTCGGAAATTACATACATTATTGTAGTTCGTATAGCTTGTTGTTCTCCTTATTAATAAGCTTTTGGAAATTCTCTAACCCTTTTCTTAGTTATGTGTCAATCATTTCGGGACGCCCGTACCTGTCGTCCATCCTGCTCCAGATACGCTGTAGACCTTGATCAGGATTCCTGATGTTCGTTGTTTTGAACGATATCTCTAAACATAGATCTACAATACTACAACATATGTCCGACTACAAGTAAAGGGACGTAACTCTAGGTTATAAAGTGTTCAACATAATACACAGGGCCGCGTAGCAGCACACTCCAGGATGACGAAAAGGATGTGAATGTCATCAAGGTGTAAGTAATACGTTTTAGGAAATTGAATACATAATTCAATAATATTTTGTTGCAGCATTTAATAGTATCACGCCAACATTTTTTATTTAATTTTATTTTCGCTATCTGATACTTCATGGATTAAAACTCACTTGTGCCGAGCACGTTTTAATAAACATCGGATGAGTCGAATTTTTCGTTAGGTTCCGAATTTTTCTTGTCTTTATATTACCAAATCTGTAAAGTACAGTTCATGCCTCGGAGGAATGAGCGTCTTTTCTTCATCGAATGTAACTAGATCAAATATGGGTTGAATTTTATAAACATCCAATAATCACTTTACCAGTACAATTCATATTCACTTACTTTGTTAAGCCATCCTATTAAAAGCTAGGGACATTAAAAAAGACATGGCAAGGTCTGCAAATGGTTAAGAGAAAAAGTACCCAGATAACAGTCCGTACCGGGCAACTACTCCAAAATTATTTTTGAATTCACAAATCAGAGACGACGGACTAGTGAAACTTAAGACATTCTACCGCCGCCTTCGTCTCCCTTTCCCGATGTATATATCACATATTATCTATAAATCAATAATGTCGACTGTTAAGTAATTCCGTGAAGAATAAGTATACAGATGTTTGTACATCCAGGGTTGGCTTTATGATACAGGTGATAAAAAAAGAAAAGAAATTAAAACAATTATACTTCAATACTTATTATTTTTTTTTATTTTATAAAAAAATATCACAGATATCTTCATCGGCGACCTTATTATTAGACTGGTCACCAGACTCCAGAATATAGAAAACATCACTAAAATTTGGTGTAATGATATGTGTCATACTTCATGTCTGATTTTAAGTTTCAAACGAGAGGGAGATAATCTAGTATAGAAATCTGCTGAGAATGTCACAACTTAGTGTCTTGTGACCAGTCTAGCTTTTATTTTTAATTTGATATTTTATTTACATTGTGTTATGATAAAGATTCATCGATATATACATTTTCACGGTGAAAAATAAAAATCTAGTACTCTCTTCCATACTATTTCAAGAAAACATCACCCATTAAACTCTCGCTCCAAATGTCGAGAAACGAAAAATGGCTGTCCATTGGAGGTCCTTTTGTATTTACACCTATAACACAGGGTGCATATCATATAATATTCTCAAAGGAGATGTAAAGATGTTTCTCCGGACCGCTTGCGAACATATTTTTACTCCCTTAAAAAGGAGCTGATGAATTAGTAATTATTTTCTTCAGTAACAAAAGTTACTAACTACACACTATAGCTATCGTTGAAAGTTTGAGCTTCTAATTTTACAAAAAATGTACTTCAATATGAAAATATTACAAATGATATATTAAAGTTGTATATGTCGTATTTGTCAAACTCATGAATCAAAATGAAGTTTAATATGTTATTAATTACTAAAAGTTACTAACATTTTGAGAATAGGAGTACTTTCAATGCATAGGTTTTAATTTTAAAACTTCAAGTAAGAGCTGAAAATGACTTTTGACATTATATTTACATCAATAGTGAAGTGAAATGAATTCATACGGTCAAACCAAGAAGCCAAATTGTGGTCTAAAACTCATCTCACGTTTTCATAGTGTTATTCGAAATTGTTATGTGATTTCTTCACGTATGTTTTCCGGCTAAATAATATTGAATAAGTACTGGTAGACTTCATTTGCAGCGCCACAGTTCCCTTTTCTTTCCTTTCCTTTTGTTAGTATGCACAAGCTTAAAATAAATGTAGGGAGTGGGACGACTGGTTCGCCCGTTGTCAGTATAATGTGACCGGGTGGGGTGTGTTGCTTGGTGTCTTCGGCGGCATGCTTCAGTGATAAAGCACTATAAAAAGGGCAACAGTTCCACTATACAAGAAGACACAACATGAACATACCGCAGTCTCCCAAACACGCACCTCGCACAACATACACGCAACACACCTCATACATGGGAGGCCGTCCTTACATGACCATAGCTGTTAATAGGACGTTAATTAATCAAACAAACAAACAAACAAAAATAATAGTACATAGATACAAATATTCAGGAAACTCATTTTCAACATTAAAAGAATAGCTGTAAAATGCCTGGGTTTCGGTGGTCTCTTTGCTGTCACATCTATATCTCCCATGTAAGTCCTGATGGATATTTAAAATACATCATACAAATACATAATGTAAATAGACTTGTTTTCGCGTGCGAGACGATTATTCCGCGAGCAATAGGAAATCGCGAAAAATTATCACTGCGAAATACATGTATAGGTAAAGTGGAATAAAACATGTCTCGACCGCGAAATCAAATCGTTGCAAAAAAAAAATCTTATACGTGAAAATGCGAAATTAATTAGCCTCAAAACTAAGTATATACGATGAAAACCTTCCGCCTCATCCGATGGTAAAATGAGATGACAGCCTAAGGGTTAAATTTTTCATATGTCGTGTAATATTCCAAGAAAGACGTGAACCTGTAGAAGACGGATACTGGCAGAAGTACGTCAACCACTGTGCTTATCAATTTCTTTGTAAAATCGTTTTTTGGACGTTGTCGTGCATTGGGATATTCAGATAAGAAAAACCTATCAATACCACGACTTGTAACACAGAGTACGGCGACTTACATATTAATAATGGAGTTATAAAGGACACTAACATTCCGACAATGAAAGACAATGGTCATTCGCTCACGAAAAGGGAATTCGGTGTCATGCTCGACAAATTCTTTTTCGCAATCTTTTTTGCGATGCTTGTAATTGCAAATATTGTGTATGGTGTTTATATCATTTCTGTTTAGATCAGAACTATATCTGAGTCAGGTAAAACATTTATTACGACTGTTTAACAAATAAATGTATTGTATTAGAAACCCTTTTTTCGCGTATACACTATTCTGCAGCTTGTTTTTTTTCAAAAATATTCGCATATACATTGTAATTAAGGAATTATTTTTTATTTTTTGTTGTTAACTGGTGTGTACACTGCATTTGTTGGACAAATAATTTAAATGAAGCGCGTTAGCGCGTCATATTGAAATATCTGTCCAACAAATGCAGTTTACAAACCAGTAAACAACAAAAATATTTTTAAAAATCCTAATAATTACATTTCAAAGAAAAATCTCATTGACTAAGTGGGTGTTTAGCACTATTGTGTAGAGGACAATCCGATGTCACAGTTGGCTCCACGACTCTGCTGGACGAGTTCGAATCTGTCTGACTCGGTTCCATGTTTTTTAGTACGAATTTGGGTACGGGTTGGTTGTGCGTTAGAAGCTGTGTTGTTACTTTTGTAGTACAGGAAACTTTGATTGTTCCTTATCCTACAGTGTTCCGTCAAAAATTGTACGAACACGGAAAATGGAGAATAAATTACGTTGTGGCGCTCCATGTACTTGGAGACACATGTGGTCCACTTTTCCTTGAGGTTTGAAGGTAGCTTGTTAACAATTGGAGAGACTCTTGAAGATGAATCGTTGTAGCCTAGTAGCTTTTGATAAACATCATCTTGTTTGATAGCCTCAATCTCGGAAATTACATACATTATTGTAGTTCGTATAGCTTGTTGTTCTCCTTATTAATAAGCTTTTGGAAATTCTCTAACCCTTTTCTTAGTTATGTGTCAATCATTTCGGGACGCCCGTACCTTTCGTCCATTCTGCTCCAGATACGCTGTAGACCTTGATCTGGATTCCTGATCTTCGTTGTTTTGAACGATATCTCTAAACATAGATCTACAATACTACAACATATGTCCGACTACAAGTAAAGGGACGTAACTCTAGGTTATAAAGTGTTCAACATAATACACAGGGCCGCGTAACAGCACACTCCAGGATGACGAAAAGGATGTGAATGTCATCAAGGTGTAAGTAATACGTTTTAAGGAAATTTAATAAATAATTCAATTATATTTTGTTGCAGCATTTAATAGTATCACGATAACATTTTTTATTTATCTTAATTTTCGCTATCTGATACTTCATGGATTAAAACTCACTTGTGCCGAGCACGTTTTAATAAACATCGGATGAGTCGAATTTTTCGTTAGGTTCCGAATTTTTCTTGTCTTTATATTACCAAATCTGTAAAGTACAGTTCATGCCTCGGAGGAATGAGCGTCTTTTCTTCATCAAATATAAATAGATCAAATATGGGTTGATTTTTATAAACATCCAATAAGCACTTTACCAGTACAATTCATATTCACTTACTTTGTTAAGCCATCCCATTAAAAGCTAGGGACATTAAAAAAGACATGGCAAGGTCTGCAAATGGTTAAGAGAAAAAATACCCAGATAACAGTCCGTACCGGGCAACTACTCCAAAATTATTTTTGAATTCACAAATCAGAGGCGACGGACTAGTGAAACTTAAGACATTCTACCGCCGCCTTCGTCTCTCTTTCCCGATGTATATATTACATATAATCTATAAATCAATAATGTCGACTGTTAAGTAATTCCGTGAAGAATAAGTATACAGATGTTTGTACATCCAGGGTTGGCTTTATGATACAGGTGATCAAAAAGAAAAGAAATTAAAACAATTATACTTCAATACTTATTTTTTTTTTATTTTATAAAAAAATGTAACAACTTAGGGTCTTGTGGCCAGTCTAGCTTTTTATTATTAATTTGATGTTTTATTTACATTGTGAATATACATTTTCACAGTGAAAAATAAAAATCTAGTACACTCTTCCATACTATTTCAAGAAAACATCACCCATTAAACTCTCGCTCTGGACCGCATACGAACATATTTTTACTCTCTTAAAAAGGAGCTGGTGAACTAGTAATTTTCTTCATTTACAAAAGTTACTAACTACACACTATAGCTATCGTTGAAAGTTTGAGCCTCTAACTTTACAAAAAATGTACTTCAATATGAAAATATTACAAATGATATATTAAAGTTGTATATGTCGTATTTGTCAAACTCTTGAATCAAGATGAGGTTTAATATGTTATTAATTACTAAAAGTTACTAACATTTTGAGAATAGGAGTACTTTCAATGCATAGGTTTTAATTTTACAACTTCAAATAAGAGTTGAAAATGACTTTTGGCATTATATTTACATCAATAGTGAAGTGAAATGAATACATACGGTCAAACCAAGAAGCCAAATTGTGGTCTACAACTTCATCTCACATTTTTATAGTGTAATAAAAATTGTAATGTGATTTTTATGCATGTTTTCCGGCTAATAGATATTGAATAAGTACTGGTAGACTTCTTTTGCAGCGCCACAGTTCCCTTTTCTTTCCTTCCCTTTTGTTAGTATGCACAAGTTTAAAATAATTGTAATAGTACATAGAAACAAATATTCAGGAAACTCATTTTCAACATTAGAAGAATAGCTGTAAAATGCCTGGGTTTCGGTGGTCTCTTTGCTGTCACATCTATATCTTCCATGTAAGTCCTGATGGATATTTAAAATACATTATACAAATACATAATGTAAATAGACTTGTTTTCGCGTGCGAGACGATTATTCCGCGAGCAATAGGAAATCACAAAAAAAATGATCACTGCGAAATACATGTATAGGTAAAGTGGAACAAAATATGTCTCGACCGCAAAATCAAATCGTCGCAAAAAAAATCTTATACGTGAAAATGCGAAATTAATTAGCCTCAAAATTAAGTATATACGATGAAAACCTTCCGCCTCATCCGATTGTAAAATGAGATGACAGCTTAAGGGTTAAATTTTTCATATGTCGTGTAATATTCCAAGAAAGACGTGAACCTGTAGAAGACGGATACTGGCAGAAGTATGTCAACCACTGTGCTTATCAATTTCTTTGTAAAATCGTTTTTTGGAAGTTGTCGTGTATTGGGATATTCAGATAAGAAAAAGCTATCTATGAACCAGAGAACAAAGTTACTTATCATGATAAAAATCAGTACCGACTCGAGCAGGTGGACGTGGGAACGATTGGTGGTCTTCCGGCAACGGTTCGAATACAGCAGAAACACAACTTGAAGATAATCGTGGAAGAAACTGATGATATTATTGGTAAACGTAATGTCTGCAGTTGGATCCGATATCTCATCAGCACCTATCGCCACACAGATGTGACTCATGAATTATCCGAACGCTGAGAAGAGGTAAACATAATCAGCAGGCTTTAAACCTTTGGATGAATCATCAGGAGTGCAATAATGTAACAAACAATAGAACCCAACAAATATTGCAAGGATCATCAGACCTTTTAACGTTAGTTCATATATATAAGCGACATACTGCATTTCCTCCAGGTCACCTACGTCAAAAGCAAGGACAGCGTAGCACACAATGAGGCCTAGTCCGATAGCTATACTGAAAGCATAGGTAACCATCTGGCAAAGCGTTTTGTTGCTGGCATAATGATGATCAGGGGTCGTCATGTTAAGGAGAAGAGGTTGGGTTTCATCGTTCTGGTTTATATCTGTGGTAGATCTGGAATCACACCGGCCATTTCGCTTGGTCGGCCAAATATCAAGAAGTATAGTACATGACATCAGGGTGAACTCAACGAAAGTTGGACTCAAATAATGTTGCAATGTGCTAAATATTTTGGTTACTGTACTGTTATCTTCTAGGCATGACTTAAACAAGGTATTCTTGGTTGTTGCTTTGAAATACTGGACTGTACTTCCAACAAGGTAAATGTATAAGATAACAGTCACGTTCGCAGCAAAAAGAAACGTCAGTGCGTTGTTGATGGAAGTTCTGTGTTTAAGTTTGTATGGCGAGAAATATGACATGAAAATAATGTCTAAAAAAATACTGATGATGAGAACGATGTTGAAAATCAACAAAATATTCCAATATAACCCGCCACCAGTGTTTAAACATTCAATTTGCTTTGCAACGAACAAAGTACAATATAATCCAGAAGATAAACCGAAAATCCACAAAAATACGACTTGAAGTTTCCACGAATTGGTTTTCCTTTCAGCTGCGACAACGCTCTCGAGGCCATGCCGCTTTACTTGACATCCCAGGAAAAAGAATATCGTTATTGCTGAAATCAGCAGCACTAGCAAAATACCAACGGTCAATGCTAGTCGGATCTCTGCGTGTTTCGGCAAACCTCGGCTGATAGTGAACCCTATGACCAACGCACAGAAAATCAGAATCAGAACTCGAGACGATATAAAACAGTCATAATACTTGTATCCATTCGGTCGTCTTCGGTAATTTCCGGCAGATAACGGTAGAATGACAGTTGCTGTCAACAGTTTGCCACACAAAGAATCCATGTTCGACGGGTTTTGTGTCTTTTGCCAACCTGTAAAAAACAATTTCAATCTCATTTGAATTAACATTCCAAATATGTTAGATTAATTACTCATAACGTCTCCTAGCGTCAAAAAATTGCCAAGATGGAGAGTATCCATCGAAAGCTCTTGGCAAGCCTTGATATTTAAGGTTGTGTGGAGAAGTTTATAATGTTTGTGTTGAATTATTATTTTTACGACGTAAGCATTTCCGCGTTATTTTGCGAGAGAGCTCGGACGCAAAATAAAATGCGAATAGTTGTATAAAAATGCTCTTATGTAATTTGAAGCTCTTGATCGCGATCTTATGTATTAGCGAAAATATGAAATAATGAAGACACGGAATTACCGTATGACCGGTTATTAATGCGGCTCTCTCCTCGTTTAAAACATAATAATTAACTCTATTATTTATTGGGATCGGGCTTTATTCAAGCTCATATGACTTGTGCTCAATCCCATTGGTCCTAATGAAATATGCTTAAACCAAATAGCACTTGTTATTTTACTAGCACTCTGTTCCGTAGAGATATAATTGAAATACTGAATCTCTGTCTGAAGTTTTCTTGGATAATTTATGAGAGTAAAATATAAACCAAAACCAAAATACACGTATAAAAACAAAGTAAATCCAACTATGTACCGGAACGGTGATTTATTTTAGTTTAGTATTGTGCAACCATACTATTTACTGGAAGTTTGAATTCGTAGTTATCTCCCCTGTGGGAGACTACTTCTAATTCGCCGCAATTAGTTTTGAAAGAAACCCAATAACAATATTGCCAATAATATAAGTTCGAAGAGAGTCAGTTCCTTATAATTATTCCAAAATACTGTAATATCACTTGATCAACGTCTGAAATATCATTTTAAGTGAATATTTGATCAAGCATTGGCCATGTTGAACCCATTCTCTGCATAAACCTATTCTTAAGAATTTCGCAAACAATAAATACATATGGAAAAGAAAAGTCATTCCAACTGTTTAGTGTGCAGACTGTCGTGATTCGTACAGCGTCGTAAACTTAAAAAATATTTGTATACTATTTGGAACATTCCATATGATCACTGATCAAATTAATTCAATCGTTACATTCGGAGTTGATGGCCAAAAGTTTGAAGATTTAGGCCACTAGAAGTAATTAAAATAAAAACCTTTGAATGACATAATAATATATATATTAATTACACTTTTCGCATTAAAATACACAATTTTATTGTGAATATAGATGTGGTATTTTTCACTATTCATTCATCCTGGATACTCCAGGGGCTACTATTACTGACGTTATATCAAGCCCTGGACTATCTTATAGTAAAACTGAAGGCCCAACTTTAAAGACACACTAAAGGATTTAAATTATCTGTTCTGTTGCCTCCAGTTTTACTATGAGGCAGCCCAGTGGTGGATATAACGTCAGTGATAGTAAACCTTGGAGTATCGAGGATGTGTAAATAGTGAAACCGAAGCACAACTATAGGTAAAATCTTTGTATGACATAATGATATACATACCCATAAATAGTGACACTTCAGTTTTGCAAGTCCACAGGGTTGAGTACATATTTCTATCACCAAATAAACACTTCATTTTTCTGACAAGGTAAAAAAAAGAAATCGATGTATATTTTTGTAAAGTCGAATCCGGTCAAACCAGTGCCCCTACTACATGCTATAAACACTAGTTAACATGATGGCATGGTGGTTGCATGGTGACAGAAGTATGTACTGAACCCTGTGGACTTGCGAAACTAAAATGTACATTTTTTAAAGTTAAGTTTAAATACAAAGTGATATATAGACATACAAAAAATCGCAGTGTAAACGGTGTCTTAAACGCTTAAACGTTTTATATACCTTGAGTAGTATACACAACTGACTCAACTCATTACCATAAGAAAAGCATTCTGGTTGACCTGCGTTTTAAATGCCAAAAAGATATCTCAATGAAGGCAAATAAATAAATTTACTTCCTGTTTGGCAGGCTTTGAAAAAAAATTAAAAAAAAAAAAAAACCGTAGATGTATCGAAATGAATGGTGGTATATCATTACGATTTCGCGGCTCATTGCTATGATCGTGAAAATTTCATCCGCGAAATATTGAGGAATCGTTTACTCATATACAGTGAAAGTCATATCGTGAAAAATTAAAATAGTTAAATATTAGATTTATCTAATTAGAAATGGTTGAACGATATCTACCGATAAAATCCATATCGCGAAAATTTAAAATCGCTTTCATATAATTTTCACTTTTTAAGATGAAATAGCCAAAATTTTGATCCGCGGCTATATGGTTATAATGGTTAATATCATGTGTAATTATTATACGAAGGCTTCCTTTCAATTATGAAACAATCGCATTTGGTATTTCTATTTAACAAATATTACCTTGGAAACAGACACGATGTCAATAACAATGAGACTGAACTGTTGATAATTATCATCATAAGATGAATATCAGTATTTATACATACCGTTATGTATTTAAACTAGTATTTGGGATTGAAACAATCTGCTTCTAACGCTTCTCTTAGGGATGGTGAGTCCAAAGTAATTGTTTAGTATAATAATACGGGTCTCTGGTCAGTATAATGTGACTAAGTCAGTGATCTTGTTCTGTGTCTTTGATAGCATGCTCCAGTAAGATAGCACTATAAAAAGACAATAATTCCGCTATCACAAAGAGCCACGTCACGAACACACCACAGTCTCCATAAACTACGCATGGATATCACACACGCAACAACCCGAATACAGGGGTGACCGTCATTAAATGCCCTTTGCTGTTAATAGAACGTTTATATATAATTAACCAACCAATTAATGTTCGAAGGACTTAACACATCTACAACTGTATCAGCTATAAATGAAGATCAGATAAAAACATATACTAAATATTACTCACCCCTCGATATGAAAACAACTTAGTCGGAGTGAAAATCAGCCAAAGTCCTGTCTGCAGTATTTTGTTTGACTTCCTGATACCCTTCACAGCGTTAATGCATGTTACTTGTGTGAACAGTAGATAATGTGTGAAAACATTTAAAGGCTAAGGAGAACCTAGTTTAAATGACAAATTGATCTTACGTGTTCACGATTTAGTGCAAAATTAGGAAAGCCCAATGATGTAAATATAGATTCAGTGTCAAAATCATGATCAATATAAACGAGATAAGAGAGCAAAATGCTTGACATTAAGATTTAACCTTCCTCTCCGAAAGTAAATCTACTTCCTGGTTGAAAATGTGAGATAAGGACAGTGAAAACTTATGCACACTTTATAATATTGTACATAGTTGTAATAAACGATTATATGGCAGATTTTGATTTACATACAGTACATACAGTACATTAAAAACTGACGATATTATCTATTTGAGTTGTAAAATGATATCTGATTTTTACTCAGATTTATTTCATGATGAAGTCCTTGTGTAAAACTTTTGAAGAAATTATTGTTTATTAGTACATACAATCCTGTATCACAACAAAGGTCGGATACCCGTATCGAAAATTTGTTCGTTCGCTGGATCCCATAATTATCTACTTAAGCGTTACTAAACCATATGATAGTAGGCACCCATATGTTGCTTCACTTGACTAAGTTTAAAAACAAAAGCAACAATTAAACGATTCATGAGTTAGTGGGAAATTACAAAAAAAATATGTATAATGACCTGACTACCATGGTAACCAAAAGCCATCTTACACATTAATACATGTTCCCTTAATAACACAACTATACAATTTCATTAAAATAGACATAGCAGTTAAGGAGGAAAAGATTTGTGGTTTCAGACAGACAGACAGACAGACAGACAGGTAGGGTAAATCCAGCATACATCAAGACTGACACTGATCTTTTGTTAGTTTTAATCACTCCTTCTAAGTCAAATGTATACTAAAAAGCTTTCTAACTTTCCAACTATTTTGGTATACACAAAATACATTGGCGGCATATAAGGATACCATGTACCATGATGATTTCACACTGACAAATTATGAAAAACTGTCAATATGTTATTCATCACTTAATGTTATCTACATTTGAAAATCTTAAAACATATAATACATAATATTAGAAAATTACAAATAAGAACTCAAAATGAATTTTGACAATATTGCCAAAACATCTATTATGAAGTAAAATAAGTACACAGGATGTTGAAATTAAAAGTAATTGCTTTATAAATGGAGTGAAGCATTGCTACTTAAGGTGGTTAGATACAGTTTGGCCTAAAAAATTCCCCTCGTTTTATTTCCTTTAAAATTTGCCAACTGAACGATTGTTTGATAAACTGTTTATGAAGGCTTTTATTTGAAATTTGACAGAGCGGTTTTGGAAATATTGTACTCTCAATAACTCTTCTTAACAGTCTGTTTTTCTCAAAATACAATTTACACACATATTTTCAAAGCTTGGTTATTGACTGAAATATTACAAACAACAACATTTTTTATCTTTAATATGTAATTTTATATGGCTATCAATGACCTCAGTGTCGTTTCCACTCTTAAAAACGCATTAATTGTGATTTTTTTACGCGAATGCGTATAAATGAGGCCTAAAAAGGGCCAATTTTTGCATTTGAATTTCAACTTAAATACCTAATTTCAAAAACATTGTGTCGTTTAATTTTCACTAAAGAATAAAAAATAATCATTACATTGACATTGGTTAACATTAACTTTAACATTGGTTTTTGTTGTTGTTGTTGTCTAGACTGATTGATAATTGGTCAAAAACTGATAAGAAATAATAGTTTGCTGTTGGAAAACATTTTTGCTGTGTTAAGCCAAAATATGAAAAATTTGCCGAAAATATACCATTTTCAGCTTAAAATCTTATATTTTCATTTTCTGCGTACATATCACTACATGTATTGGATAATTTGATCCTTATATGCATTAATGGTTCTATTGTGGTCATTTTGATACCTCATTTGTCTACATCGGTTGAAAAATGTCAATATCATTACTATTTTTCATTTTTAGTGAAATTTGAGATGGCGGCCATCTTCATGACGTCATAACCGGAAGTTCATACCAACTTATGCAATGTTAACATTTTGATTTGTGATCAGTGGGTCAGAAAGGTTAAAAAAATATTGGTTCGGAAGTTGGGGGGGGGGTGCATGTGGGACCCTCCTAGCCCATGGCCTAATAGTACTGTATTTGATCAACTGAATCAGAGTACTTCCATGCATTTTCTCAAAACAGGAAATACATGCATCATCTAAATGCAGTCGCTATGTCTTATCATGCATGTATACAGTAAATAATGTTTTGTTTCCCGAACGTGTTAGTGCTTATTGAAGATCATGTTAGCTAAACATGATACATGTAGACATCTACATACGCAATATTCTTGAAATATACTGGCTTCAAATTGAACTATTTAATTGATTTAATTATGCATCTTTCTTAAAACACATACATGTATATTCAGTGTCAAATATTCACAGTTTAACGGAGTTGAACCGAAAATGTTTTAATCACTTGATTGTTATGAAATCTCTTTTTATTCAGTACAAGATCGTATCAGCATAGATCTATATCAGTCCGTTTGTATGAGTTATGTAATTTGCTTCTCAAAAGTTAACATATAGCTTCATGTAATTCAAAGCCCTGACAACATTATTTTTTCTAGTTGTCGAATCTAGGTCCTACACCTACCGTACAAACTTTGATTTTCACCCGGTATCAAGCTTTCGGCAAACCGAACTGATTTTAACGTTAAAAGGTAAGATATTGTTAGATGGAATATAGATCGCTATATTCTTCATAATCTTAGTCACAAAAGGGTTTTCATGTGCAGTTCCGAATGCACTCATTGACTCGAGGAGGTCCGAGCGAACGGCGCATTCGACCACTGTTCGGAACGTCCTTAAATCATTTACATATACGTCAATATGACGTTCTTAGAGGAAGATGGTATAGCTGAATCAATGCATCTATCTTCGTCTTGCATACATATCTCTGCAATGCTTAATGTGTACAATTTTCATCATTACCATGTCTTTAAAAATCATATAATAGATGTGCTGTTCGATGTCTCTGATGGCGCGCATCAGTGAGATAACGCTATGAAATAAAAAGAGTTCCTCTAGCGTAAGGAGACATCAAGCGAATATACCACAGTCTCCAAAAGCAAACAGCAGTTCACACACGCTACATTACACACAAGGGAGGGATGCAACTTAAGATGTTAATAGGATAGTTAACCTCATAATAATGAACTGTCTAATCATGTCATACTGGAACAGTTTACCTATTGGTTTAGCTATTATAAAGGGCAATAGTTATTTTATTGAAAGAAGTCACAACATGAATATACCGCACTTTTTCAAGTATTGTTAAAGCTTAAAGTATCTAAATGATCATTTTCGGGATATGAAGTACAATGATGATATTAATGCAATACTGTAGTCTATTGATAACTCTCAAAATAACAAGTAACGAGTTAGAGAAGATAAAGTTGATAAATAATATATACAATGATGCCTGTATTAAAAAGGTTTACTTGTGGATGTAATGCAGCGTATGTTTTGTTTTAAACAAAAATGAAATTTTGAAGACAAATGAAAAATCATCGGGTCCGGCATTTTGGATCTACGTGATACGCGTCAAGAAACGAACTACTTTTACCGGTTCTGTTCGGCTGGCACAGCGCGTTCGCGCCGGTACAGCTATTAAATATAAACCCCCCAAAAAAACCTGGGTGAGATGTTTGTTCGCTAAAGTCCTAATAACAGCAAGAATAATTTAAAGATATGCCAGGTTTAGATGGCAGAGGAAATCTGGCGGAGTACCCGGAGAAAAACCTCTGGCCAGCGGTCAGTTCCCAATAACTGGCTATGCGGGGATTCGAACGCACCACCCAGAGGGAAAGCCTGTGGTTATATCTTGGGACATGTATACAACTTAATAGATATTGTTATCGTCCATCTAATTATAGAATCAAATATGGTCAAGGTGTTGTTCTTCATATCGCTGTATCAAAAAAGATTTTTTTATAAAATGGAAACACCAAAGTCTTGTATCTATGAATGTATTAGTATCCTTTAAAACGGTTTAAAGCGGAGCTGCAATTGTCGCTGTAAATAACTAAGCATTCCATCAGATGTCAATTTCAAGAGCAATGAGCATAATAGCACACATATTAATCGGGCAATGGTTGAAGGCCCGACATGTATGCTATGCGTTGTGTGTGTGAAATGTGTGACATGTTGTGACTTCTTGCAATAGAAGAACTCTTGCCCTACCAATAGGTCAAGTGTCCAGGAGGACATGATTAAACAGTTTATGAATATTAGGCTAAACGTCCTATTAGCATCTAAAGTTACATCCTTTGTGTGCAATGTGATGCGTGTGTGAACTGCTGTATGCTTTGGGTGACTGTGGTATATTCGCTTGGTGTCTCCTTACGCTAGCGGAACTCTTGTCCATTTTATAGTGTTATCTCACGGAAGCTTGCCATCGGAGACATCGAACAGCACACCTATTGTATGTTTTTTAAAAGACATGGCAATGAAGAAGATTGTACAGGTTCAGCATTGTAGAGATATGTATGCAAGACGAAGACAGATGTATTCATATTAACGGATATGTAAATGATGGAAGTAACAATGCTTCACTCCATTTATAAAGCAATAATTTCAATTTCAACATCAACCTAAATAAAGCTTTTTATTAAGTATTCAAATCATTATATGCTATATTTTCTGAAAATATTGACTATATTATTTTCAGTAATTGATCGAAAAACACAATTTAAGCTATAAAGTCATAAAAAGTCATCGGTAAAAATGTGTGATTCTGTATAAACATTCTTTATAAACATTAATAACAGCACATATTTTATGCACTGTGAAAACACTGGGTTTTGATGTTCATTTAATTTCCAAATATTTTATTGTCAAAAGAGTGTTAATAATAAATCCGATTGGCCACCAAGCATAGTCTTTCTTTGTCAAATCCTTATATAGATTGTACAGACAAACTTTATGAAAGGGTAAAGGGAAGTAATACCATGATGAGAAAAGATTCTATAATGTCCAATCATTCTAATAACACTGTAAAATCGAGAAATAAAATTTTATATCATTTCATGGTTTCTGAGTTTGGACCTGTGTACTTATTTTACTTCACTATATATATTATGTACCTCTGTGGCATTTTATTGTTTTTGTCCCTTTGTTATCTTTTGTTGTAGGGATAGAGGGATAGAGGGTAGGGGGTAGGGGGTAGAGGATACAGGTAGGGAGTACAGGATACAGGTAGGCAGTAGATGATACAAGGTAGGGGGTATAGGGTTCATCGTATGGGATAGAGGTCAAAGGGTAGTGGTAAAAGGTACTGGGTACAGGATAGTGCTACAGGGCAGTGGGTAGGGGGTAAATGATACAAGGTAGGGGTATAGGGTACATAGTACGGGTTAGAGGTCACAGGGTAGGGGTAGAGGTTAGATGGTACGTGGTTGTGGTACAGGGTAATGGGTAGGGGTAGATGATACAAGGAAGGGGTATAGGGTTATAGTACGGGTTAGAGGTCACAGGGTAGGGGTAGAGATTAGAGGTTACATGGTTCTGGTAAAGGGTAGCGGGTAGGAGTAGATGATACAAGGTAGGGGGTATAGGTTGCATAGTACTGGATAAACGTCACATGATAGGAGTAGAGGGTACATGGTGCAGAATAGGTTTACTAAATTCAGTTACATAGTAATACATAGTGAAGTGCGCCCTAATTAAGCAATGGCCCAGTTTGGATTCGCACTGACGTATAGTAATATAAATAAATGTATTAATAAATATTTTATGCTTCTATCCGATATTTATTTAATTGAATACAAGTAAACTTCCTTCTGGTGTGAGAACGAAGACTTCTATCTACAGGTAAAAAACATCAAGGAAGTAAATGATGGTGGAAAAAACCAATAGAGATCTAATTTCGTCATGCTATAGTGAACATGTTTGCACATTATAGCATGCAGAATGTAGAAGGAACATATATTGATGTTGTATACTCCGGGGTAAAGAAAAAATTAAATACGTTTTAAAGGCCCAGTACCTTTCCGTGAAAACTTTTTTTTTTAAATGGGAATGTAAAACGAGATTAATAATTTTATAAGTCGCAAAAGTTATTAGCTTACCGTTTATACAACACTTATCATCACCTTTTGAACAATTCAGTTAAAAAAGATAAAAAAATTAATTTGCATAAGCATATATTTGGTGTTGGAACCGCATCTTAGGCCATCGATATATTCTCATGTTATTATTGTTTTTAGAAACCTTTATGTTTTGCTCCGGCAAGGTAGTGGGCCTTTAAAGGAAATTATATACTTATTTCAATAAAGTTCGGATGAATCATTTAATAGTATTGTACAAGTTGGCAGATTTGTTTGTATTCATCATCGGATTCTTCCTGGATTACATATATATCTCACCTGTGCACGTTTTAACAAACGTCGAATAAGTCGAATGTTTTGTAAGGTCCCGAATTTTTCTTCTCTTTATCTCACCAAATCTACAAAGTATAGTGTATGCTTCGGAAGAATGAGCGCCTTTTCTACATTATACATAACTAGATCAAACCTGGATGGATTAAAAATATAAAATTGTGACAATGATTTAGGTAATAACGTGTTGATAAGCACCTTACCGGTACAATAGATATTCACTTACTTTGTTGTGCCTCCTTTTACCAGCTAGGTATATTAAAAAGACCTGCCGTTAATGGAAAAAGACAGTTCGTACCGGGCAACTGCCTCACATAATTTTCTAATTTGCAACCCAGAGGCACTAGTGGACTAGTGAAACTTAAACCAATCAACTACCGCCACCCTTTCTTTCCCCGATAAATATGGCAGATTAATCTATAAATCAATAGTGTCAACTGTTATCTATTCAGTTAAACATGCATTTGATTGTCTATCAAGGTTTGGCTTCTTAATAAGGTTATCAAACATTTTTCGTTAAAACAATTACAGTTTATTGTTTATTTATTTACACTTCATTTACAAGTAACAACTTAACAACCATATTGAATGATTAAGACCACCTTCACAGAGTATTTCTCAGATCAACAGCAAATAATAATCCAATATAATACAAACCAAAAAGTCAATATGGGAGTAAGAAAGTAAAAACCGTCAAAAATACATTGAAAATGTCTTCCCCGCAAAATGTCTTATTAGGCTGGCCATCAGTCACTAGAATGATAAAACATCGCTAAAATTTGGTTTGTTTTTTATGTCTCTTCTAATGAACAAGCCAGTGTCTAGTTTCAAAATAGGGGGAGATAATCTAGTTTAGAACTATGCTGACAAGTCTTAACAACAGGGCCCAGTTCCATGAACATTCCTTAAATTTAAGGAATCCCTTAACTTAAAATTCTTCACAGGAAAGCATTTCAGATGTTAAGTCTCCTTAACTTAAGAATTTTCCTTAACTTTTGTAATGTTTTTCTAAGGGAAAATTTAAGTTATAAGACATTCCTTAAAGTTAAGGAATTTTCATTAAACTTGCCCCAGGTGGCCAGTCTAACCTTTTATCATTAATTGCCTGTTTTATTTATAATACGTTAAGATAAATATTTACATAATTATTCTATTTATTTTTAAAGATGAAGTAAAAATAGTACTCTTTTGCATGTCTATGAATTACTATTCTAATGCAAATGAACAAAAGCATTATATAAAGATTAATTGATTTTTAAGAAACATTACGCATTTAACAACGGCTCCAAATCTGGAGGAGTTGCAGTAAAATGTCAGGCCATTGACAGTCCTTTTGTAGATACACCTATAATTCAGAACTTTCTCGAAGGAGATTTAAAGAAGTTACTCTGCTGACGAATGCATTTTTCTCTATAAAAAGGAGCAGATGAATTAGTAATTTTATTTTCTTAAGTAACAAAAGTTACTAACTACATACCATTACTTTCATTGAAAAGTTTGAGCTTCTTTTACTTCAAATGAAAATATAAAAATGATTAATTACGTCCCGCAAAAACAAATTCAAGACACTATGCGCTATAAGTAATACAATACTGATTGCGAATGTACTAAAAATAAACTTAATTATTTTATATTATTGTTGTCTTAATTAGACATACATGTACACAATTAAATAACAGTTATTGTTGGAATGATTGGTATTATTTATGCTCTGTCGACGAGCTTTTAACATGCTTTTCACCATCATAAGTTACCAACATTTTGAAAATTTCAATACATACAAAGCATCAGTTTTTATTTTACATGTACAAATAAAAGCTCAAATGAATTTTGGAAGTACTACCAAAAATCATTTTACATGTATTTACATATACAGTGCAGTGAAATAAGAACAGTGGCCTATAATTTCATTTCGGATTTTTACAACATTATTATCAATTGTAAGTGATTTATGCAGATGTGTTTTAATCTAAACATGCATTGGCCACGAAAACAATAACTGAATTATGTTATTAATGATTGTAAAGCATAATAGATGTTTGTCTGTCCATTTGTATGATTTCCACAGTTTAATTCATCAATCGTGTGGTTTCAATAAATTACTGAAGCAACTATAAACAGTCAAAATGATAAAACAAATTGAGGACTCCCTCACAAATGACAAGTTGAATATTAGCTAAAAACTGGTAAACATCCTTTGCAGCGTCCAATTCTCACAATTCCCTTTTCTTACATTTTTCTTATATAATTACGCACAAATTAATTATAATTATAATAGTAGAGGCAAATCTTTCCATTGAAAGTCTTTTCAATGGAAAACTAGCTGTAAAAAACATGGGATTCGGCAATCGCTTTGTAGTTACATCTATTCCTTCCTATGTGAGTCCTGGTGGATATGAAATACAATATACAGATACAAACTGTAAATAAACTTAAATAAACATTTTTTCGCGTGCAAGTCAAGGTTTTCGCATGCAATAGGAAACTGCCAAAAAACATCGCCGCGAAATTCATGTATTCGTAAAGTGGAATAAGAACAGAATATGTCTCGATCGAGAAATTAAATCGTCGCAAAAAAGTCGTTCTGCGTGAAAACGCGAAAGTCGTCTCAAAATAACTTTCCGCCTCATCCGATAGTAAAATGAGATTCCAGCTTAACGGGTGAATTTTTCGTATGTCGTGTAATATTTCAAGAATGATGTGAACCTGTAGAAGATGGACAATGGCAAAAGTAATTCAGTCAGTATGCTCATCAATTTCTTTACAAAATCATTTTTTGAAAGTAATTGTGTATTGGGATATTCAGATATGAAAAAGCTGTTTATGAACCAAAGAACAAAGTTATTTATCATGATAAATATCAGTACCGACTCAAGCAGATGGATGTGAGAGCGATTCGTGGTCTTCCGGCAACGGTTCGAATACAGCAGAAACACAACTTGAAGATAATCGTGGAAGAAACTGAGGACATTATTGGAAAACATGATGTCCGCATTGGAATCCGATATCTCATCAGCACCTATCGCCACACAAATGTGACTCATGAATATTCCGAACGCTGAGAAGAGGTAAACATAATCAGCAGGCTTTAAACTTTTGGATGAATCATCAGGAGTACAATAATGTAACAAACAATAGAACCCAACAAAGATTGCAAAGATCATCAGACCTTTTAACGTTAGTTCATATATATAAGCGGCATACTGCATTTCCTCCAGGTCACCTACGTCAAAAGCAAGGACAGCGTAGCACACAATGAGGCCCAGTCCGATAGCTATACTGAAAGCATAGGTAACCATCTGGCATAGCGTTCTGTTGTTGGCATACTGATGATCCGGGGTCGTCATATTAACGAGAAGGGGTTGGGTTTCATCGTTTTGGTTTAGATCTGTGGTAGATCTTGAATCAGACTGGGAATTTTGTTTGGTCGGCCAAATATCAAGAAGTATAGTACAAGACATCAGGGTGAACTCAACGAAAGTTGGAGTCAAATAATGTTTCAATGTGATAGATATTTTGGTTATTGTACTGTTACGCTCTAAGCAGGACTTAAACGAGGTATCCTTGGTTGTTTCTTTTAAAAACTGGACAGTACTTCCAATAAGGTAAATGTATAAGATAACAGTCACGTTGGCAGCAAAAAGAAACGTCAGTGCATTGTTAATGGACGTTCTGTTTTGAAGTTTGTATGGTGAGAAATATGACATGAAAACAATGTCTACAAATACACCGATGATAAGAAATATGTTGAAAATCAGCAAAAGATTCCAATATAACCCGCCACCAGTGTTCAAACATTCAATTTGCTTTCCAACGAACAAAGTACAATATAACCCAGAAGATAAACCAAAAATCCACAAAAATACGACTTGAAGTTTCCACGAATTGGTTTTCCTTTCAGCTGCGACAACGCTCTCGAGGCCATGCCGCTTTGCTCGGTATCCCAGGAAAAAGAGGATCGCAATTGATGAAATCAGAAACACTAGCAAAAGACCAATGGTCAATGCTAGTCGGATCTCTGCGTGTTTCGGCAAACCTCGGCTGATGGTGAATCCTATGACCAACGCACAGAAAATCAGAATCAGAACTCGAGACGATATAAAACAGTCATAATAGTGGGATCCATTCGGTCGTCTTCGGTAATTTCCGGCAGAAAACGGTAGAATGACCGTTGCCGTCAACAGTTTGCCACACGAAGAATCCATGATCTATGGAATATCTGTCTTTTACCAATCTGAAAAAAAATGATTTTATTAGAATTAACATTCCAAATATATTGGGATTAATTACTGTTAACGCCACCTAGCGTCAAAAAGTGGCCAAGATATCGATGGACAGTAGCCATCGGAAGCTCTTGGTAAGCTTGGATATCAATGTTGTGAGAAGAAGTTTGAATTATTATTTTTTACATGATATAGCATAAGCATTTTCGCGTTATTTTGCAAGAGAGCGAAATCAAATGCGGATAGTTGCATAGAAATGCACATTTGTAAGTTAAAACTCTTGGTCGCGATCTTATTTATCTACGAATAGTAAAAATAAGGCACGGAATAACCGTATGCGAGTTATTTTTGCGTCTCTCTGTCTCTCTCTCTCTCTCTCTCGGTATTTCAGGAGACAAAATACGACCAATCACAGGTCTGTAAAGACATCCTATGAAAACTACAGAGATAGCGATGCCCAACTTCAAAGTCACACATAAAGGACTACATTACCTGTTTATTTTATAATATTTTCAAGTTTGATGATATATGATGATGGCTTGATGTGGGTTGTTGGTACATCGTCTGTGAGGTTGAATGATGATGGAGGCGTTGACTTTCAGTTGCATAGTTTTTATTTGGTTCCATATATATACTTAGTACAGTGGATAAAGGACTGTATAGTCCTATACATCCTGACGGGAATTACAATAATAACTTCTCCGTCTACTAAAATACATGTTCCTAAAATTAATTACCATGCTTCCTAATGTTGGTATCTGTAGAGGTGTCCTAGTGTGAAGTATGTCATGTCTGTAGTGTATGTTGTGTCTGGAGTGTCTGTGGAGTGCGTGGAGTGTCTGTGGAGTGTGTGCAGTGTCTGTGGAGTGTGTGCAGTGTCTGTGGAGTGTGTGCAGTGTGTGGAGTGTGTGGAGTGTCTGTGGAGTGTCTGTGGAGTCTGTGGAGTGTGTGTGGAGTGTGTGGAGTGTCTGGAGTGTCTATGGAGTGTTTGGAGTGTCTGGAGTGTCTGTGGAGTGTCTGTGGAGTGTGTGGGGTGTCTGTGGAGTGTGTGGAGTGTCTGTGGAGTGTGTGTGGAGTGTGTGGAGTGTCTGTGGAGTGTGTGGAGTGTCTGTGGAGTGTGTTTAAAGAATATATCGAGTTTCATATATATTCTATACCAGGAAGCACGAATGGTGTAAAGGTCACTATTTCCTAAAATTATGTCAGGCAATGATTGAATAACAACTTCCTAGTTATGAACTTACTTCCTATATGGACTAGATGATGTTCCTGAATCAACTGCCTGAAGACATATTCACATTGGTCAATTATAATATCAATTTATATATATTACACATAGCTTACTTAAACTTAAATCTTTAAATTAAATTTCCATATCAATGCATCGTTATACTACAATTTTGTTGTCTTCAGTTTTACCATGATATAGTCCAGGGGTGGGTATAACGTCAGTAATAGTACACCCTTGAGTATCGAAGATGTATAAATAGTAAAATCGAATGACAGAATGATATACCTGTAAATGGTGAGACCTAAGCCATCAGAACTATGGTTAAGATATGTGTAAGACAGAATCTATAAATAGCATAAACAAGGTCACCAGAACAATAGTGAAACTCTTTATAAGACAGAATAATACACCTGTAAATAGACAAACCTGTGATGTTGGACATTTCAAAGGTTAAGATCAACAGACACAAAAATGATGGTTTCTAATATGTTTAATATCATCCTTTATTTATATAGCTTGATAGAGTATAATCCAACTGATTCAATGTTAAAATATAGCCAAAGTATATCTCAATGAAGGGTAATAACTAAGTTTACTTCCTGTTTGGTCAGGTGTTGAAAAGAATACAAAAAACTTAGGTGTACCTAAATGAATGGCTGAATATCATATTACAAAAATATGCTATATGAAGAAATAATGGTTATTATAATGTGTCATTATTATACGAAAACTTTCTTTATATTTTCTTTACCAATCATTTGATCATTCTGTTTATATATATATGAACAGTCGGGCAAGGATGGCTAAAGTCGGTAAAAATGGTGTGAATGTATCCAGTATAATTTCTTATAAAATGGAAAAATAAAATCTCTCGTCAAAATCTGTCTGCGTACGAAGAAATTAATTTAAAGTATGGGAATTCTAAAACGTCCTCCCGGCTCACTATGTCCGTGCTTACATTTCCACCCAGCCTCGCTTTCAATGCTTTCAACTTTTCTTTACTTTAATGGTCAGAACTGGGAAACTAAGCAGAACTTGACAGTCTTATCAATATGTGAAAACTTTTGGAAGGCCAATGAACGCATTTAGACTGGTTTTCTTTGCCCGACTATTCACTTTAAACTTTTGTAATTTTTTATTTCTTATATACATTTGCAACCCGCTCCCAATGCATGAAAATTCACATTGGTTAGGGAATATAATTTCGTTACTGTAATTGCATCCGTAACTTTTCCTATAATATAACAATTACATTTGTAATTTCTATTTGATAATATTAACATGAAAAGAGACACACGTCAATAACAATGAGATTGAACTGTTGATTATTTTCATTGGATGAACATTTCAAATCCAATATAAATACATATCGTTATGCCTTTAAAGAAAGTAATCGGGGTTAAACAATATGCTTCGAACGATTCTCTTAGGGGAGGTGAGTCAAAAAGAAATATTTAGTAATACGGGTCTGTTGTCAGTATAATGTGACTGAGTGGTTGTTCCTGTTTTGTGTCTTTGACAGCATACGCCAGCGAGATAACACTATAAAAATGCAACAATATCACTATCACAAAGAGCAATGACATGAACACATCATAGTCTCCCAAAATACGCACGAACTACACACACACCGCACACCTCGCATGTAAGGTTGACCGCGCCCTACGTTTTAATAATAAAACAACCAATTAATGATTAAAGGATTTCCACATCACAGACTTCACACATACCATGATGTGAGGAATCGCTTCTTAATGTAATGTGGTACGTACGTCAGGCTGGCAATTTTTCTTCACAGTCTTAAAAAAAAACCGAGAGTTGGAAACAATCACGCAGTCAAATTTAATGAAGACTAAATGTCAAACATATACTAAATATTACTCACCTCTTAATATAACCAATTTGGTCGGAGTTGAAAATTCTGTTGGAACCCTGTCGTGCTCAGTATTCGTATTTCAGTATTTTGTATTAACTTCCTGCTACCTTTACAGTGATAATGCATGTTAGTCAGTACGGAGGATATGTGGAACATTTAACTACAAGCTTCAAATGACAACTTTTCCTACTAATCATGATTTAGGGCAAAAAATAGGAAAACCCAGGATTTGTAGAAATATAGATTTGGTGTCAAAAAAACGAGGATAGAGAGCAAAAATTCTTCATGGGTAAGATAAAAACCCTCCTCTGCGAAAGTAAAAATACTTCCTATTGAAAATGAGAATCTAGTGCCATAAGCGATGATATGGCCAGATTTTGATTTAGACACTGTACATAACCCAGACATTTTAAACAAGAGGCCCAGAGGCTGTATCGTTCACCTGGTTTGTAATGGCTAGTAATTTCTGAATACAGTTCATTGTTTCTTTCTGAAGGGAATTTGATTATTACCTCTCATTCCCCTATGGGCCCCACTCTTTTCTGCTCCGAGGGGGTCAGAGCCAAAAGTTTAGAATTCTGTTAACCCAAGGATGTTTCTGGGCCAAATTCGGTTTAAAACCAAGCAGAACTACATGACTAGAAGCGATTTATAGGATTTACCGCTAATTTCCCATATTGGGCCTGCCCTTCCTGCCCTGGGTGTCAGAGCCAAATTATACAAACTATATTCCCCTTCCCCAAGGATCGTTCGTGTAATATTTGGTTTCAATTCATGCAGAAACTCTGAAGACAATAACGATTTTATAGGATTTACCTAGATTTTCCCTACGATGGACCCACCCCTCTTGCCCCTGGGGATCAGAGCAAAATTATAGAACAAAGTAATATAGAAAAATACCCTATACATATAACAAGAGGTCCATGGCCTTAACGGTCATATCACTATATAGAACAACTACAACAGTTAGCGTTTAAAGATTAGCATATCTATGACCCTGTGATCGGGAATGAAGATCAAGGTCATTCAATTTGATACAAGACTTGGAGCCCTTCATTCCCAAGCATGTTACAGCCCAATATCAGGTCTCTAGGCCTACGAGTTATTTTCAAGAAGTCGTTAAAGATTTTAAATCTATTGACCCCTTTACCTTGATGAGGTCACGTCATTAATTTAATAAACTTGTAGCCCTTCATTCAGCATACTACAGGCCAAATATCAGGTCTCTAGGCCTCCTAGTTATTCTCGAGAAGTAGTTTAAGATTTTTAGCCTTTTTGACCCATGTTGACCTTGAATGAAGGTAAAGGTCATTCATTTGAACAAACTTGGTAGCCCTTCATCCCAGCATGCTACATGCGTAATATGATGAGTATCCTGGGCCTTTTGGTTCTTGAAAAGAAGTCGTTTAAAAATTTAACCCAATTTGACCCCTATGACCTTGAATGAAGATTAAGGTCATTGATTTGAACAAACTTGATAGCCCTTCTTCCAAGCATGTCACAGGCCCAATTACAGGTCTCTTGGCCTCTTAGTTATTCACAAGAAGTTGTTTAAAAAATGTTTAGCCTATTTGAGCCCTGTGACCTTGAATGAAGGTCAAGGTCATTCATTTGAACAAACTTGATAGCCTTTCATCCCAGCATGCTGCAGGCCTAATATCAGTACCCTGGGCCTTCTGATTCTTCAGAAGAAGTTGTTTAAAGATTTTAGCCTTTTTGACCCCTTAGACCTTGAATGAAGATCAAGGTCATTCATTTAACAAACTTGATAGCCCTTTATATATAATCCATGCATGTAACAGGCCCAATATCAGGTCTCTAGGCCTCTTAGTTATTCACAAGAAGTTGTTTAAAGGATTTTTAGCCTATTTGACCCCTGTGACCTTAAATGAAAGTCAAGGTCATTCACTTGAACAAACTTGGTAGCATTTCATCCCAGCATGCTACGGGGCCAATATGAGTACTCTGGGCCCTCTGGGTCTTGAGAAGAAGTTGTTTAAAAAAATTAGCCTTTTTGACCTCTGTGACCTTGAATGAAGGTCAAGGTCATTCATTTCCAGCATGCTACAGGCCAAATATCAATACCCTGGGCCTTTCGTTTATTGAGAAGAAGTCGTTTGAATGAAAAGTTTACGCACGGCGCATGGCGGACGGCGCACGACGACGGACGGTGCATGATGACCTTTCGGGTCAGATGACCTAACAATCAGAACTCTAGGACAAGTAGCGATTTTTAGGATTTACCTCTATTTCCCCTATTGGGCCCCGCCCCTCTTGCCCCTGGGGGATCAGAGCCAAATTCTATACAAGTTCTGTTCCCCTTCCCCCAAGGATGTTTCTGGCCTAATTTGGTTACAATCCATGCAGAACTCTAGGACAAGGAGCGATTTATAGGATTTACCTCTATTTCCACTTTTGGATCCCGCCCCTCCTGCCCCCGGGGGTCAGAGCCAAAATTTATACATGTTCTGTTTCCTTTCCCAACAGATGTTTGTGGCCAAATTTGATTAAAACCCATGCAGAACTCTATGACTAGTAGCGATTT